>JAKZAP010000015.1:12854027-12990745 GCA_023053575.1 Branchinecta lynchi
CGAAAAGAGGCTCTTGACAGCATCAGCAGCAATCTCAAAGACTAAATTGTAATTGAAGCAAAGCTTTTACCTACAATTGCCAGGAAATAAAAACAGAAGAATTAATATCTAAAGTAAAAAAACAATGAAAATATGCCAATCTTTCTATTTCTAGTCACTACGACTCCAGCAGCAACAACGACGCCTCTAGACTCAACAACAGTAACGACAGCGCAACCTACAGGTATGACTTCTTCATTTCTTTTTTTAACTGGAATGTTTTCTGTGGGAAAGAAAGTCTCTTTTCCTTGAATTTAACTCTTGATACAACTCTTAAAAGACCCTCAAGTTTTCAAGTTTTAACTACAGCTAACCTAATTCTGTATTCTTCTAACTTTGCTGGTATCGGTACACTCTTAAAAATCGTTTTTATTTGTTACAAGCGAGAATGGGCTCTTGACAGCATCAGCAGCAATCTCAAAGACTAAAGTGTAATTCAAGCAAAGTTTCTACCTACAATCTACTACTGACAAGAAATTGAAACAGGAGAATTAAAACCTAAAGTAAAAAAACAATGAAAACATACCAATCTTACTTTTTCTAGTCACTACGACTCCAGCAGCAACAACGACGGAAGTAAACCCCACAACAGTAGACCTAACGACAACGCCACCTACAGGTATGCCAGACTTCATGTCTCCTTTTAACTGGAATGTTTTCTTTGGGAAAAAAAGTTTCTTGTTCTTGAATTTAACTCTTGATACAACTCTTAAAAGACCCTCAACTTTTCACATTTTGACGCCACCTCACCTAATTTTGATTCTTCTAACTTTGCTGGTATTTTTTTTTTTTTTTTTTTTTTTTTTAAACATTTTTTTAAAACCCGCGTAGCTTCTTTTTCACTTGTTCTTGCTTTGGATTGAACCAAAACAAGTGGCTACGTCTCCACCTCCAACTCAGTGACGTTAATACAAAATTTACGAACAAGTTTACCCTACTTTAACGTTACCTACACTTTCGTCATAAACCTATTATCTTTGTAATTTATCAACTCTAAATTTAACTTCTCCTTTCAAAATTTTAATTTTTATATTAAATAATCTCATCAAAACTCACTCTCTCATTCAAAATCCCTTTCTCCATAAAATCTAAACCTACAACCTAAATCTCCCCTTTTTTCATTTTTCTAACAATATTAAATTTTATCTACCATATTTTACAACCATTAAATATATTTCCTTCTTTACTATTAATCTACTCGTATTTTTAAAACCTGGCAAAAACCCAAAATATGTAATTTTTCCACTTCGAATCAAGCAGTCAAATTTTATAGGTTCGATCAGGAATAAACAACCGCTAAAAACTTGCTGGTATCGGTCGAATCTTAAAACTTTTTTTTTTGTTATAAGCGAGAAGAGGCTCTTGGCAGCATCAGCAGTAATCTCAAAGACTAAAGTGTAATTCAAGCAAAGTTTTTACCGACAACCTACGGCTGACAGGAAATTAAAACAGGAGAATTAAAACTTAACTTAAAACAAGACCAAAGGTTTCGATGGGATCCCTAAAGTTCAAATTTGTCCACACAGTTGGGTCTTGTCTTCGCCAGGTTTAGTCTTCGCCTGACTCCTTGAACACTTTTGCTATTGAAATTTAGAAACAGATTAAGGCCTAATAGCCAATCATATGAGAACACCAAGTTCAGATATGGATTCAGCATGTGTGTTTACCCTTTTAAGTCATATCTATTTTTACGAAGTAGATCGAAACTTCCTCCCTTACTACTGCCAATTTTCCGGTTTTGGCGGAATTTTTTGCGGAAATAAAGCTAAAAAAAACAATTCAGCATGTCTGCTTACCCCTTTATCCAACCTCTAATCAACTTCAGATTAAACTTTTACTTTTAACAAATTTTCTGGTTTCAGCCGGATTCCGAGCGATCTATACGTCCGGTGATAAAAATGATTGTCATATGCGTATTCAACATGTCTACTATCCGGCAAATCGAACATCTTATAAAATTTAAATAAAACTTTTACTTTAAATAAATTCTCCGGTTTTGGCCAGATTCCGGCCGAACTAATTGTCCGGCGAGAAAATAATTTTCATATTCGGATTCTGCACGTTTTCTTGCCCCTAAATCGATCCTCCAATCAACTTCATATTAAACTTTTACTTTTCACAAATTTTCCGGTATTCCGGGTGAACTATTTGTCCGGCGAGAAAATGAATTTCATATTCGGGTTCAGCATGTTTCCTTACTCCTAACTCGACTATTTTATTGGCTTTTAAAAAATATTTTGTGTTACCCTTAATTTCAAACCCTAAATATAGAGCTACATAGCCCATCTTTGAACTTGACCTGTACTTTGACCTAAAGAGTCCTCGTGCAAAGTTTGATCACAATATCTCAACCCCTTAGAGAGTTATCGTGCTAACAGACGGACGGACGGACGGACAGACGGACAACATTTGCGATGTCATAGGTATCCCTCCCCTTATGTTTTGGGATACCAAAAACAATGAAAACACACCGATTTTTCTATTTCTAGTCAGTACGACTCCAGCAGCAACAACGACGCCTGTGGACTCCACAACAGTAACGAAAGCGCCACCTACAGGTATAACAGACTTCATTTCTCCTTTTAACTAGAATGTTTTCTTTGGGAAAGAAAGTTTCTTTTCCTTGAATTTAACTGTTAAAAGACTCTTAAATTCTCAAGTTTTGACGCTAGTTCACCTAATTCGTTTTTTTCCCTCTGCGTGTAAACATAATCTTGTCATTAAGGTCGGATTCTGCTCAACTTTTCCTGTATTTGTAAACGCTGCGTTTACTCGATTTTTTCTTTGGGAAAGAAACTTTCTTGTCCTTGAATTTAACTCTTACTTGGAATCTAGTTTCAAAATTATGACGTCAGGTCAACTAATTTTGTATTCTTCTAGCTTAGCTGGTACTGGTACACTTTTAAAAAACCTTTTTTTCTTGTTAGAAGCGACTAGAGGCTCTAGAGAAAGTATCAGCGGTAATCTTAAAGATTACCGCTGATATGCTTTTACGTACTTCAAGCAAGTTTTGACAGGAAAAAAACAACAACAGAAATTAAAGTCTAAAGTAAACAAAACCAAAGGTTTCGACGGGATCCCAAAAATTCAATATCTGATCCAGACAACTGATCTTGTCTTAGCCAGATCCAGTCATCGCCAGACTCCTTGAACATTTTTACAATTTAAAATTCAGAAACAGATTAAGGCCAAATAGCTAATCACCTGAGAAAACCAAGTTCAGATATGGATTCAGCATGTGTGTTTACCCCTATAAGTCATATCTGTTTTGACGAAAACTTCCTGCCACTTCTGCCAATTTCCCGGTTTCGGCCGAACTCTAGAACTACTTGTCCGGCGAAAAAATAAAGCTCAAAGACGAAATCAGGGTATCTTCTTTCCCCAGTAATGAATATAAATATTCTTCGAGCCCAAGCTGACTTTGAAACATTGTTTGAATAAAAGTAAGGAACATCTAATCAACTTCAAATAAAAATTTAGCTTATAACAAATTTTCCGATTCCAGCCGGATTCCGGTCGAACTATATGTCCGGGTAAAATATGATTGTCATACAGGGACTCACCATCTCTTCTTACCCCTAAATCGCTTGTCTAATCAACTAGAAATAAAACTTTAACTTCCAACAGTTCCGGGCGAACTACATGTCCGGGTAGAAAATTTTTTTCACAAAAGTGTTCAGCATGTCTTCTTGCCCTAAATCGAACATCTAATCAACTCCAAATAAAACTTTTAATTTTAACAAACTTTCCGGTTTGGGCCGGATTCCGGGCGAAATACTTGTCCGTTGAGCAAATAGTTTTCACCATCGTCTTCAGCATGTCTTCCTACCCCTAAATCGAACATATAATCAACTTCAAATAAAACTTTTACTTTCAGCAAACTATCCGGTTTTGAGGCAAACTCCGGGCGAACTACTTGTCCGATGACAAAATGGTTTTCACCATCGTGTTCAGCATGTCTTCTTACCCCATAATCGACTATCACATTAGCTGTTTCAAAATATTTTGTTTGCCCCTTTTGCCCCTTCGTGTGAACCCCCTCCCCCACTCCTAAATGTAGGGCTACAAAGCCCATCTACGAACTTAACTGGTCCGAAGACCCAACGAGTCCTCACACCAAGTTTCATCAAAATATCTCATTCCCTTCGAGGGTTATCGTGCTTACAGACGGACGGACAACTTTTGCGATGTCATAGGTATCCCTCCACTTACCTTTTGGGATCCCAAAAAACACATTATCAGTATACCAATCTTTCTATTTCTAGTCGTTACGACTCCAGTAGCAACAACGACTCCTATAGAATCCACAACAGCAGTAACAGCGCTACCTACAGGTATGGCAGACTTCATTTCTTCTTTTAACTAGAATTTTTTCGTTGGGAAAGATATTTTCTTGTCTTTGAACTTAACTCTTAAAAGACTCTCGAATTCAAAAATGTTGACGCTAACTCACCTAATTTTTTTCTAACTTTACTGGTATAGGTACACTCTTGAAAAACTTTTTTGTTACAAGCGAGAAGAGTCTCTTGACAGTATCAGTGGTAGTCTTTATAAAGTGTACTTGCAAGGTTTTCAAGTCTTGAAACAAGTCATGATTTTTAACAACGGTCATAATGAAGTTGAGTTTTGTTTAGTTATAACCGATCAAAATAGTTTAAGTGAAACGGTGAACCTGATATCTCAATCGTTAACGATTGGAAACAACTGTCCCAGTCTTAAGTTTACAACTGCTGTCATCCCTATTTTTGCTATTTCACTTTTCTGTGGAGCGCAAAATATTTCAAAAGCAGCTAACGCAATCGGATCCCCTCTGTACTGCTAAAGCATCTTCTGGTAATTTATTTAGAGTGCTGCCGTTCAATCGATAATTTTGACGACAAAAAGTATTTGCCTCTATATACAGCAGTGCAAATTGATCCTTAAAATCAATGACTCAGAAGATTCTGTATTAGTTGAAGCTGGAGCGAAGTCGAAGTCCTTCCACTTATCGACAAGCTACTTTTTATGGCATAGGTGTGGGGTTGAGGGTGTGTTGAAAAATAAAATCTGCATTCGGATATTACGATCGTAAAATAAGAACGGAAATAACTGTTTTCGATCGTAAAAATGCAATTGGAAACAGTTTTGTTTTCAATCGTAAAATAACGATTAGAAACAACAGGATTCAGTCGTAAAACTAAGATTGTAAACAACTGTTATAATTACAAACGATTGAAAACAACTGTTTACAATCGCCAACGATTGAAAACAACTGTTTACAGTCGTAACAACTGTTTCCAATCGTAAAAAGAACAATTGTTTAAGATCGTTTCCAATTATTTACGATTGGAAAATGTCCCATAACACAATTGGAAAAAAAAACGATCGTTTACGAATTGAGCTATTTCCATACGGGTGGTAATACCCAAATCCTGGCAATTTTACCAAATAATTTACCGAATCTCCCTTCTAATACCGAAGAAGTTTAGACTGATAGCATGTTCGGTATTCTGTATAACTACGCTGTCCCGGCTGTTATACCATATTGTTTTGTTTTCGAAAGACTACAGAATAATGTTCGGGACCCTGTCTTTTTGTCCATCCGTCTAGTCACCCACCCGTCATAATGCCAGAAAAATGCGTCACATCCTCCACTTTTTTGGACAATTCGCGTAACCGTCGTAAGACCCAAAATATCCGTTGATTCGCCCACCCGCTGATTCGCCCAACCCCTTATTCGCCAACACGTCGATTCATCCACCCGTCGATCCAGTTTTTCAGTTTTATTAAACTTTTATTAAACTTTTATTACACCCGTCGATTCGTTTACCTGTCGATTCGTTTACCCGTCGATACTTCTACTCGTCGTTTCGGCTACCTGTCAGTTCGTCTACCCGTCGATTCAGCTACCCGTCAATTCGGCTACCCATCGAATCGGCTACCGGTCGATCGTCTACCTTCGATTCGCCCAGCTTCAGTTTTCTGAAGCGTCAATTCACCCACTTACCGTCGATTCGCCCACCCGTCAATTCTTCCGGCCGCTATCCCTCACAGCCACACTTTTTACAATAGCTCCCTTACCTGTCATAAAACCTAAGAAATCCGTCACAACCCCCACTTTTTACGACAGCTTGCTTACTCAAAAAATCTATCGATTCGCAAAATTATGATTATCAACCTCTGAGCTAGCGCGGCTTTTACCCAGAAAGCAGTCACAGGGGAGTAGTTAAGAAGGGTAAGATACCGTACCGTGTAAATAAGGGTGAAAACTAGTCAGTATAGCTTGAGCCAGTTTGCAAAAGCATAATGTTAGACGTCGGTGCTGTTATTGAAAGAGAAAATAATGAGGATGAATCCAAGAGCAAAATATCAGTAAAAATAGCTACCATTTTTAAGTGGAGTGTTCCTTGGAACATTTCACAATTGCGAGCGCTGTCGCAGCTTTCAGATTTCTGTTTTCACCATATTTTGTGGAGCTCATAACTAAGTATCAAGTTCTAACTTGGTGCATTTGTGAGTACTGGGGTCTAGTTATGCCTTTTGGAGATCGCACTCCCCACACCCGGCCCACCCGGTTCAGTGGCAAATGGGCCCAGATTGCCCAGTAAATAATGTTCATAACTTGACCAGAGTTGGACATAAGACGATGAAATTCCTTGTACTTTTAGATCCTAGGGCCGAAAACTACTTTTAGAGTTGCACCTCTCCCATCCATCCGGTTCCTGGGCAACTGGGCCCAGATTGCCAAGGAGTAAAGCTCTTTACTCGTGACAGGAAGCAACATGTATCAAGTTGAAACTTGGTAGGTTTTTCAGCATTGGGGTCTCTTTTTCTTCTTTGCGGGTCCCAGACCCCACCCCACTTGGTTCAGGGGTGATTGGGCCCAGATTGCCCATTTTTAATGTTTGTAACTTGACAATATCTGAAGATAGGGCGATGAAATTCCGTTTGCTTTTGGATCATAGGGTTGGGGATTTTTAGGTAGAGTTGAACCACCCCCATCCTCCCAGTTCATGGGCAAGTGGGCCCAGTTCCCCATGAGTTAAGTTCGTCGATGACATGTCTCGAGTTCAAGTCTTGTATACTTGTGGATATGTATGTATAGATGCAGAAGTGTAACAGCAACCAATAAGACCATGCGGCGTACTTCAAAGCTCATGGGCAAGTGAGCCCACATTGCCTATGAAAAAGTTTTTGATCCGGGACTGGAATCAAACTCTAAGCTGGTATACTTGAGGAAATAAAGGTGTAAATACGCATTTTGATGCCCCCCCCCCCTCTCGTTCTTGGGCAGCTGGGCGCCGATTTCCCTTGAGTTAAGTTTGTCTATGACAGGTCTCAAGTCCAACTCTTGTATCTTTGGGGAGATATATCTATGGATGAGGATTTTGGTGCAACAGGAACAAATAAGACGACACGTCCTACTTTAATCTTTAATGATCTTTAGTTTTGTCATATGATATGCCGTTCTTAATGAATTGTGACAAAGGAGTTATTAGGATACTACGATTTGGTTCATTGCACTTGTTATTGCCTTGCTAATGGAAAAGAGGTTTAAAGGGTCGGACTGGCTCAAGCTGTTCGTGCAAGATCTTCAACATTTCTTTGGATTTATGGTTGCAGTTGGTTTACATTTAAAGCTTTTAAAGTGGGATGATTACAAATTAGGATATTTCAATACTTGTTTGGTTATTGAGGATGTGAAATATCTTGGTTCTAAAGCTGTTTGTATCTAAAATGTGATAAACGTTTTACTTTCGCACTGCACGTCTGAGTGCTTGAGCACTTGTTTAGGTACAAGTGTAGCGAAAGGGCGGGCTATGTATTGTGATCCCACGGATGTGTTCCCCAAACTTCCCCTGCAAAAACGTATAATATTCAGTGTATACCCAACGTTTGCAACATCATAATAGATAATATACCAAGTGTTATGTAGTGAAGTGTTTTATGGCACTTGACTCCCGCCAAAGTGAAATATACCGGTTATTTTTCCGACGGTCTGTCGGTCGGTCAGCCTGGTGTTTGCGAGTTAGGGTACTTACAGATGTGCTAAGACGATGAAACTTAGTAGGCATATTAGGCGCCCAAGCAAACTAACTGTCTACTAGTCAAATGCCAGATCCAACCACCGTGGGGGGAGGAAAGGAAGCCGGGATCTGGAATTTAGTGGCAGATGCAAATTTCGAACGGATGATCGGATCTCAATGAAGCTTGATATCGGGAAAGACCTCGTGTCACCGATGTTCTGTTTCAAGTCCAGACCGGATCCGATGAATACGGGGGGAGTAGGAAGGGGGGGGGGGGGGAAATAAATTGACCCACTTAGAGTGGAGCAATCGGGATGAAACTTGGTGAGAGAAATAAGCACAAGGCCTAGGTATATCATTAACAGGACTGCGCGGGAAGTGGGCACTGTGGGGGGAGTTGGAGGGGACTCCGGAATTTCGGTGATACGGAGTGGTGGTACTTTGAGGTAGAACGATGAAAACTGACAGGATCCCCCATCCGACCATCGTGGGGAGAGTGGAGGGAGGGAAAAGACTGAACCTTGAAGAATACTGAAATTTTTTTTAACGAAACTTGATATTTGGAAAGACCTAATGTCTCAGATATCCCACATCAAGTCAGGACTGGATCCGAGGAATGAGTGTGTGGGGAGGGGTGGGGGGACAGGGAATCCTCACATACTCAGAGTGGAGCGATCGGGATGTACCTTGGTGGGAAGAACAAGCAGAAGCCCTAGATATATCAGTGACACAACCGGGCCGGATTCGGCACCGGGAGGAGTTTGAGGGGAGGGGGGGTTAAGGTCGCAAATTCCGGTAATCGGAGTGGAGGTACTTTCAGTGTGCTAGGATGATGTAACTTGGCTGAAACACCTCAAACCTGACAGGATTGGCTTAGAAATTGTAAATCTTAACCGGAAAGTACATAAAATACTTTCAAGCACAATTTAATTTTTGTGATCACCTTGCGCCCGGCATCGTTTTTGCCTAAACAGTTGTGCTTCTAAATCTATTTTTAGCGCCTTCAAAGTACCCATCTTAACCGCACAGAAAACAATACTTTTAACGAATCGATACGTTTCATGGTCCAAGGGCCATGATGTTTGTGCTACAAGGGTTTTGCTTAAAATTAATTTTATTACCCTTAAACTGCGTATCGTATCCGAAAAGTGAAAATATTACTTTTGACCAAACGACATATATTCTTGATGTCCAACGGCCCGTGATCAGTTTTGCCTCAAGGACCTTTGTTTCCTTGGGCCCATGATCATACTGATCTTATCGGGTTTTGCTTACAAATGATCAAGACAAACCCACAAACTGGGAAATTCCTACTTCGATCCTCTGACCTAGCCTTGTAAGGGTCATATGAACGACTAGCTCTTGTTTGTTACGGAACTAAATGGCGTTGTAGTTATGTTATTCTGATGTTAGTACGACGATCCGCCTTACATGAGGTGAAGCTGGAGGGGGGGGGGAGGGGTTTTGTCCACAAAATTCTAACCACAGGCAATTACGGTTTGGACCTAGAAATGGGTCAGTAAGCTCATCAGCTTTTACGATCCATCAAGTCTCATTAAAACCAAGCATTTTCCGGAAATGTCTTCCCACTGAAACACCTCCCGTAACGAGCTTTTTATCAATATCGCAGGATGTTAGGCGATCTACTTGTGACACTTTGTGCATTTCTCTGAAACTAGATATTGGCTGTCACAATATGACTAATCCGACGTAAGACTCCAGTTTTTATGGCACTTGCCTTTCGGCCAAGTGCAATATACAGATCACTTTTTCGTCTGTCGGTCTGTCTGTCGGTCGGTCGGTCCGTTGATCGCGAGTTACGGTACTTCCAAATGAGCTAGGGCGCTGAAAATTGGCAGGAATATCAGGGACCCGACCAAACTGACTCTGAAATAGTCAGTTCCCAGATTTTACCATCTGGGGGGAGTAGAGAGAGGGGAATCCAAAATACATAATTTTCGAACGAGTGATCGTATCCAAATGAAACTTGACATTTGGAAAGAAGACATGTTTCACATATCTTGTTTCACATCCGGACGGGGTCTAACAACTGTGGGGCAGTTTGGAGTTGATACCGGAAATATTGTGATATTCGTAGAGTGGAGGAATCGGGATGAAACTTTATAGGAAGAACAAGCACAGACACTACAGTGTGCAATAATAGTGTGCAAAACCGGTTATCTGAATCTTGCCGAGTCTTAGGCAGAAGCTGATGGCTCTGGGAGAAGGCTTAAAACAGCCAAAGTAGTAGATAATTTGTTAAGGTTTAACCAAAGAGAGCTGGGATAGGACAGTCTGGTAACCCATCACCTATTCACTTAAATTGGCTTGAAGACCCGGAGTAGCTTCGTTTTCTGCTATTCACGAATAATCAATTTCCAAATAGTGGAATTTCCGTGTGATTTGTGGTTCCTCAATTAGCTTGTATTTTTTTTATGCTTTACAAGAAAGAATTACGATTTTTTTTTTCTGGCACCAAGCAATCTTCACCAATCTCACCACTGCCCAATGAAAATCCACGTTTGTGTTCAGATTAAAATTTCATATTTTTTTTTTTGCAGAATTCAAATAACTCAATCTATCCAATTAAATGACATGGAAATAAGTTGGCTTTTCAGTTCAACTTTAAAACCAAAGCTTAAGCCTACTTTGTGAAAGAAACTTCCTGT
Organism: Branchinecta lynchi; assembly: GCA_023053575.1. Classification (NCBI taxonomy): domain Eukaryota; kingdom Metazoa; phylum Arthropoda; class Branchiopoda; order Anostraca; family Branchinectidae; genus Branchinecta; species Branchinecta lynchi. The sequence continues at coordinate 12,864,742 of JAKZAP010000015.1, forward strand.
TCTCTGAATCAAACTTAATAAATAAAAATCGGTAGCCTACCTAACAAGAGCTGAAAGCTCATATGGCACTTGTAAGAACAGTTAGCATGTTTGTCAGATACGGTTTGCAGTTTTCAAGGCTGGATCTCTCTCCCGATATTTATTTCATCAGAAAATGGGCTTGATCTAGTAGATCTGAAATGGTTATACCACTCATTGACAACTGTATCTTCCTCCAACGATGATCGGATCGGGGGAGGGACTATATTTTCAAGCCAATTTAATAGAGTCCCTAACATGCCTGCAAAGTTTCACGGTCATAGCACATCTGGAAGTACCCTAACTCGTGATCATCGGAATTAGGGAAAATCCCCTCCAACTCCCCCCACTGTGACACGATCGGTCCTGTTTTGTCAATAATAATAATAATAATAATAATATATTTGCAAATTGAATGGCAGGCCGTTAAGCCTCTACAATGTATCTATGGCTTACGCTTGTTCTTCCCTCCAAATCACATCCCGATCTCTCGACTCTAAGCGCTTCAAGAGATTTCTCCCCCCGCCAGCTCCTCCCGATGTTATCAGATCCGTTCCAGACTTAAAATTGATCATCTGAGTCACTTGTTCTTGACACTTGACAAGTTTCATGCACGTCTGATCACCTGTTCCAAAGTTATGCATGTCAATAGAATCTCCCCCATGATCATCGGATCGGGAAAAGAACTATTTTCAAGTTGACCTGGAAGAGTACCTAATATGTCTGCCAAGTTTCATGGTCCTAGTACATGTGGAAGTACCCCTCGAAGTACCCTAACTCGTGATCACCGGAAATCCGGGAAAACCCCTTCCAACCCCTCTACTGTGACATCCCGATCCATCGACCCTAAGCATTTCACGACATTTCCGGTCCCCCCTCTAATCCCCCTCTCTTCGGATTTGGTCCAGATTTGAAATTGAAAATCTGAGACACTTGTTCTTCACAATTGTCAAGTTTTATGCATGTCTGATTATCCATTCCAGAGTTATGTATGTTTCTAGTTTCCGGATTCCCCTTTCCTCCACCCTCCCCCCCCCACCGCGATAGCAGGATCGGGGAAGCGATTATTATTTCAAGATTATTTAATCTGGTTGGTTCCCTCAGATGCCTGTCAAGTTTTATTGTGCTAGCTTATTTGGAATCGTTTCACCAGATTTCAGGTTGCCCCTCCATCTCCCCCCCCCAGTGATTGGATCTGGTCTGGATTTGAAACTGAGCATCTGAAGCACTTGTTCTTGACATGTCTGATTACCCGTTCCAAAGTTATGCATGTTACTAGTTTCCGGATTTCCCATCCCTTCACTCCTCCCACAATGACCGGATGGGGAAAGTCATTATTTCCAAGTTCTTCTGGTCGGTTCCCTGATATGCCTGCCAAATTTCATTGTCCTAGCTTATGTGGAAGCGTTTCATGAGATTTCCGGTGCCCCCTCCAGCCCCCCCCCCCCCAAGTTATCGGATCTGGTCCGAATCTGAAATTGAGCTTCTGAAGCACTTGTTCTTGACATATGTCAAGTTTCAGGCATATCTGATTACCCGTTCAAAAGTTAAGCATGCTACTACTTTCCGGATTTCCCATCCCTCCACCAAGATGGCCGGATCGGGGAAGTGATTATTTCCAAGTTAATCTGGTCGGTTTACCAACACGCCTGCCAAGTTTCATCGTTCTAGCTTATGTGGAAGCGTTTCACGAGGTTTTGGGTGCCCCCTTCCAGCCCCCCCCCCCGAGTTATCGGCAATCGTTCTTGACATATGTCAAGTTTCACGCAAGTCCGATTACCTGTTCTAAAGTTATAAATGTTACTAGTTTCCGGATTTCTTGTTGCTTCAACCCCCCCCCCCCCCACTATGGCCGGATCAGGGAAGTGACTGTTTCCATGTTAATCTGGTTCGGTCCCTTATACGCCTGCCAAGTTTCATCGTCCTAGCTCATGTGGAAGTGCCCAAACTAGCAAAACCGGGACAGACCGACAGACCGTCGTTTCCGGATTTCTCATCCCTCCACTCTCCCCACTATGATCGTATCCGGAATATGATTATATCCAAGTTAATCTGGTCGGTTCCCTGATATTCCTGCTAAGCGTTTCACTAGATTTGTTTGACTTGGACTGACCATCTTTAAACCTTGCATTCGCTATTCTCGCATTCGCTTTTTATACATCATGGCATGGCTCAGTGGTAGAAAACTGGACTGGCAACACAAAGGTCAAGTTTCACGTATGTCTGATTACCCTTTCCAAAGTTATGCATGATAATAGTTTCAGGATTTCCCATTCCTCCACTCCCCCCACTATGATCGGATCCGGAATACGATTATATCCAAGTTAACCCTTTCAGTCACATATGCACCTTTGTGCATAATAAATCATGTCGGTTCGCTGATATTCCTGCCAAACGTTGCACTAGATTTGTTTGACTTGGACTGACCATCTTTAAAGCCTAGTATTCCCGCATTCGCTTTTTTATACATCGTCGCATAGCTCAGTGGTAGAATACTGGACTGTCAACCCAAAGGTTCCTGGTTCGATCCCGCGTTCGGCCAGCGCTTTGTTTTGCTCCCATTTTACTTTTTGCTCCCGTTTTACTTTATAGTTTCCGGACTCCCGGATCCGGGGAAAGTTGGATTGGGGAAGTGATTATTCGTAAGTTGATCTGGTCGAGTCCCTGATATGCCTGTGAAGTTTCATCGTCCTAGCTTGTGTGGAAGTGCCCAAACTAGCAAAACCTGGACAGACCGACAGAACGACAGAACGACAGAACGACAGAACGACAGACAGACAGACCGACAGACCGACAGAAATTACGATCGCTATATGGCACTTGAGTATGCTCAAGTGCCATAAAAAGTGAACGCAATATATTTCCATAAAATTTCTATCAGTTATTAAATTCCTTCAGTTCACCAAAAATGGTTTTCTTTTCTAACTAATTGAGCTCACTGTTTTACTTAGAGCATCATGGTGAACAAACCAATCTCCAGATTCCCTGAATTTGTTTCTTACCTTCTCTAATATTTCCAGGTCAACCTTGCAGTGACTCCTCCTGCCGAAGTGAAGGAGACACGTCGGCCTACTGCACCGTCACTGGTGCTTCTGAAACTTGCGTCTGCTCTTCAGGTTTCTTTTCAGATACATCTAGATTCATCTGCCAAAGTAAGTCATCCAATTATGCCATTTCTAGACCAATCTAAGACAATACCCGTGGGAAAAATATGATCAGTGTAGCCTACATTGAATTGTTCAAGAGGTGATCGATCTTGACACCAATTCGTATTTTAAGTTTGGTTAACATTTTAGAACCCGTCATCATCATCCATTTTATATTTTATCCTCCCAGAGCACGGAAAGGTAGTTGATCAGTGTTCATTGTTCAATAGGATAACTCAAATATTTTACCACTTGAAGTGTCTAAATAAGGGAGCATTCAAGCGTACAGAAGCTCCTTTTAATTCAGTAGCCTTTGTACTTCTATGTGGTTATATGTATGTAGTTTCTAGTTCTATATGATATTTTAAGTGTAGTAATAGTAACAAGGAAGAGTAATAAGGAACACTAACGCCAAACGTACTAACAAATTAACCAAAATATGTCTAACATAGTGTCTAAATAACAGGGGCTTTTGGATGACGAACATATTTTGTAAAATGCAGCTCGAGCTAATCCATTGATGGCCAGTTGATGGCTTTCTTGTATCTCTGAACCAGTATTAATTTACCCATTTGCTGAAATTTGTCAACATGAACTTTGGTCATTGGTTGACAAACCGTTTGACACACGGGTTTATTTGATAGAAAAAACAAAAAAAAATTGATTATCCACTCCTACCTTCTTCTTATGCAAAGTCAGCCCGACTTTTTCAAATTTTTCTCTCTCACAGTTTTTCAGTAGTAGGCCTAGTTCTGGACTCACCGATGGAGTAGTATGACACATCTTTCGTTTTGCGTTTTCTTATTATATTTCACTCAAATACTTTCATTAAAAACTAAGAGAAATGCTACTCTAGCAAGACAGAATGCTACTGGATACTACTGCTTAGGATTGGCCCCATCTGAGGCAGATAAAGTGATGGTACTTTGTGCATATCGATACATGCAACTTTTTCGCATCATACTTACACATCAATTCAGCTTGCATATACCATTCTACCATGACACCAGGAACCTTGTTGACCCCTCAGATCTAGTTCAGATGTTAGGCCAGTCTTTTTGCCTTTTTGTTGAGAAAATAAACACCATCTACATTAGTTCGACTGTTTAAGATGTATTTGTTCTAAGAACTAAGACCATGGCACCATACAAAACAAACACAAAGAAGCAAATCTACAATAAATTATTAGTATTATTATTACATATTTGAAGAAACCTTCGAAACTGAAGAGTGATGTATAAACTTTAAACAGCAACACAAACAAATGAGCCTTCTATATCTACAATGAAATACAAAGGAAAACCAAAAGTCAAATTAAACATACTCATCAGGGCACTTTTTTTGGGAAAAAAAGGTAAAAAGTTGTAATGAAAAAGAATGTTGTCAGCCATTTTAACTGTTGCATTTTACTATTCAAATTCTCCAGAGAACTTTTCACATTAATTACAAGTTAAGAAAGAGTTACTCGCAGAAACATGGAAACCAAGAAAGAATTTAGAGACTTTATACTAAGTAACCTTCAACGCAGGAAGTCCAGACGGACGGAAAGAAGAAAATTACAAAGAACAGAAAAAGAATTTGAGTAAGATACCCCTGTAGGCTTGTCCGCTATGTGGAAATATACACCCTAGCTAGAGTAAGCTATCCGTATGGGTTATAGGGCTATCCTGAAGAACCGTGCCAACTGTTTTGTTTTTCTTCATGCCGCTACATACCCTTCTTCTGTTAAGTTCCGTTTAATTTAAAAACAAATAACGGACAAGCCAATCTATTATATTTGTATAATAACTAAAATAAACATGTATATGCACATTTGCTGCGTTTGGAACCCTTCCATTTAGGACGTACTCCATATATTTCTAGCTAAACTTCACTCGAACTTTCCACCTCTTTACTACTCTTCGATATACCACAATAGTTCCAGACATCGCTTTTTAACAATTATCTTTATCATGTTATCAGTATCAATGAAATGTTCGAAAGATGTAGAAACATTTAACCTTGAACTAACGTTTCTTTTAGATATAAACGAGTGTCTAGAAGACAAATGCAAGAGTGGTGGTGACTCCAGTGCTCAATGTGTTGACACAAATGGTTCATATACTTGCAGTTGCTCTGCTGACTTTGCATTTGGAGAAGGGACCTGCGTCAGTAAGTAGTCATTGAGCTGTCGTTACTTTAGTTTTGTTCGATGGTGCAACCGACGAATCTAATGTGTGAAGCACATCCCATTGTCTTACTTATAGTTTATTACTTATGGTTTTACTTCTTTTCCATACACATTGATAAGGAGCATGTGTCTCGAGGTCTGTACATTCATGCAAATTGACCTTACGCTATTTCAACACTGCAAGAATATTAGTTTCTTCTCCCCTCCTCCCTCTCATCATTGTCATCGTCCATCACACGTCAATGGTACTTTCAACTCATAATAAACAGAAATATGCCATATTCTACTTCAGCGCCTCCAGAAGGACAATTTTATGTTCAACCCCCCGTGCTTCATCATCAGCACTTGTGACAGACATGGTAAAATAGATCTACAGGCTGATGAGTAGGGAAATTGCAATCTGCTTCCCAGCCGATGGAAGTTGTACTTATGTCTAAATTTTGCTAAGTATTATTGGAAAATGAGGGAAATAACATGAATAGTCCTCTTGGAGCGCTGAACTGGAATAACACGCAGTTGATATCATCACCAGGAAGGTTCGAATCCTTTTTTTTTTGGGGGGGGGGAGGGGGTCGTGAACGAACTTGATTGAACGCACATGTATGGAATGGATTTTAGGCGAAATGCGTCGAGAATGTCTTCGAGAATCCCCAAAATGTCTTTGAGAATCCATTAAATGTCTTCGAGGGATCGGTGCTTGTATTCGATAATCGAGAAAACATTTTCAAGATTTTTTAAGTCTTCGGGAAACTACAAAATGTATTCGAGAAATGATAAGAAGCAGTAGCCTAGAGAATTTCTAACATGCAGTTGACATTTAAGTTAAAATAAGGAACTCAAAAATGACAAAAAGCCATTCGAGAATTTAAAATATAAAAATTGTCGATTACATTTTTGTCGTTCTCTAATTCATTTACGTCGTTCTCGAATACATAATTTAATTTAAATGTCAGATACGTCTAAAATGTTCTTGAATACTTTTTATCTCTTGTCGAATACTTTTTGTAGTTTCTCCAAGACTTAAAAACATCTTGAAGATATTTTATCAGTTCTTGAATACAAACACCGATACTTCAAAGACATTTGAAAGATTCTAGGATACATTTTCGACGTATCTAGCCTCAAATCGATTCCATTCACATGCTAGCTTAAGTAAACGTTGGCGTTAGGAATGATCATTGAATGACTAAGTGGGACTAAGGTAGCGTTCCAGTGACTTTTACAAGGTATGATGATAGGAGGAGGGGCGAGCGCCGTGCTGTGATAGTTATAACGTATCTGGAAAGAAAGTAATATCAACGCTGACATGCGTCATCACTCTTACAGGAGTTCCTTCAGAACCGATAGTTATTATCACCTATGATGCTCGCATTAAATAAATTGTAACCCTCAACAGCAACATGATGGACGTTCTACTGGTAGAATGAGTCGATGCGGCGTAGAAAACGGGAGAGACTGTTCCCATTCAACAGGGATGATTATTATAAACTCTTATGTACCTTTGGTTTCTCAGAAATCTTAGCACTAAAGAATATTAGTCTCAACCAATAGAAACAAAATCAGCCTTTTTTGAGAATGAATCCATTAATTATATCCCCTCATGAATTACACAGTGGGATAGAGAGTTTAAAATTGCTTACCTTTCCATGTTGAAAATTTGGCTGATTGCTAGGCAATACATTGGAGACATACATTATTAAAAGAAATAAACTACACAACAACGAACTTTCAGCTTGATTTTCTGCATCTGGTCACTGATCAATGTGACTGAATTTCCTTGCGTCTTAATTTATTATTGAACGATTGGTTGAGCTTGCCAGTGCTACACTGTCAGAAGTTTCATTACAGATAGCGTATAACACTTTCAAGAAAAACATCATTTCACCTAGAAATAAAGTGTTATGACCAATTAAATTTACACTATTTCGTGCCTAGATCTCCAACAACACCTTCAATTGGAAAAGATACTAAAGGAAACGAAAGAAACATAACAGATAACATCCCAAAGTGTTATCTGTTGAAACCGCGCATCCTTCTGTTGTCGTTATGTAACTTCTGACAGTGTAGTATTTTTACCTATTGAAGGTGTTGTTGGAGACCCAGGCACGAAATAGTATAAAGTTAATTGTCATAACACTTTATTTCTAAGTGAAAATGCGTTATTCTTTACAGTGTTATGTTATGAAACTACTGATAGTGTAGTGCTTCTGAATTGCGACACTAGAGAATCCCTCTACCGCGACCTTCTTTGAACTGGCAGCTTGAACGGGGGGGGGGGGGGGGATCTAAACGAGAAAAATGCTAGCATGGTTCCGATTCGGCTCTATACTAATAGTAAAACAGCTTTCTTTTGCTGAAGATCTTTTTGTCCAACGTGTTTGTCTTTATCAAGAAAACTAATTACTACTTCGGAGTCCCAACGAGACATCTAAACTTGTTATTGGTTGTTATTTTCACCTATATCTACGCAACTCAATAACTGTTTTTTATTATTTCTTTTTTTATATTTATTTGATGCATTCAATTTAGTACCGACTTTCCGCTCGGTCACGGAACGAGCAGACAAGGTGAGCCAAACGTGTCCAAGGTGCAAAGGCTCTTGTCCTTGACTCTCCTCACTATGATCGTGTATTATTGCCGAATGTGATTAATTTTACAACATTTTCCAATGTTGGCAACAATCATCACTGGATAAGTAAGCTACTGTTCATATACTATTTACTATCTATGTACTACTTTATGATATACGTACTATTTATCATGTTCATATACTAGTCATTTTATGAAATGATTCAGAAATTTTTCAAGTCATTTTACTATCCATATATACTATTCAGATTATACTTGAATTAATTATTATATATAAGAATGGCGACATTTCCTTTTCCCGATCTAACCAACGGGATTCTAGTCACAACATAAAATTGAAGAATCACCTAAGTTGTGTTATAACTTGACCTAAATATTTGTGTTGCTGTACTTTTCCAGTAACACACCTCGGCCCGTCCCTGCGTTATTGCTGTATCGTTTGAGCTGAAGCACTGCCTTAAAGTTTAGTTGTAGATCGCAGGAGGGCTGGAACCGAAGATTGCCTGAATCCCATCTTCTTCTTTTTTCAGGGAGATCTGATATCACTGCAGACAAATGTACAGCGACTGAAACGGCAGAGTGTGCCAAAATCAATTCAAAATGTGTTCCAGCTGCAAATGAGAAAGGATACAGATGTAGCTGTCAATTCCCACTTGTACCTGTAGACGACACAAGCTTCTCCAATCGCGTTTGCTTTGTTGGTAAGCGCCCCTCCCCCCCCTCCCCTTGCCTCTAGGAAATGGAAAGTTGATTTGGTCGATAGCAGAAGGTATAGCAAGGGTACATATAAAACGCTTTTCAAAAGTTGTGAACTTCAGTTTCAAGCACCATTAGCGAAATCTTTGAATACGTTCTCCTCCCGGAATTACTTGATCAGTCGTAAATGTGAGTCCCTGCAGTTCAACCCTTGGTCAAACGTTTCGAATAAGTTTTATTCCTCGGCTCCTGTCAAAAACTTGCTCTACAGTTACTCAAGACGCATGCAAATGTATCCTTACTGCTTATGGGCAAATCGTCCCTAACATGGGTGATACAACCGGAGGAAAATTATCTCATTTTCTTTAATTTTGTTCTGGCGTAACACATGTTTTGGAAAGAAGGAGCTAAGAAAGATAAGATCGTGCTACTTTAAATATGCAAAGCACCTTCCCATCTTTCAAAATCTTTTGCCATAACCACATGCTAACAGATAAGTTCAAACTTCAGGATGCAAGTTTTTCCCTTTCTAAAGTCCCCTGTTCCTTACCAAAAACCATCAACAGCTTTGACCAACCAGCGCATGACCTTCTACCGTGTCTCCTGTCAGAATATCGAAGTTCAACTGATAAGCCAACTAATTTTGTATCATTTAACTGAATAAACTGCATTAATTGTATTATAATTTTTCACTATTTGCTCTAGTATCCTATGATGTTCAGAATATCTACGGCCGTTCTCACACTGCAAAAGCGGAAGCTATGCTGCAAAAGCTATGACACGGAAAATTTTAATCTGAACAGAACCACGGCTTTTCAGTGGCAAGTGATCAGCTCGTGGCAGGTAGCTCACTACGTGAATGAACACTTAATATTCGTAAATCACTTTCGTCAGGCTTACAACACAGGTGCAAGCGCGCTGAGGTACCACAAACCCGACAGGGAAATTCCACTATATCAAAATCGATAACGGAGTCTTCAAGCCTCGTTAAGTGAACAAGTAATGGTAACTAGACTGTCCTATCTCATCAATCTTTTCGGTTAAACTTGAAACAAATTGTTGTGCCCTATGTGTTTTGCATTTGTTTTATTTATTCCTTTATTTTCCACACTCGGCTTTCCAAAATGGCGGGTGAAGATAAAAAACTGACTTAGTTACTCAAAGACGCCAAGATCCTGGGCAATAGATGGTAGACTTCGCAATGATTACCGATAAATATTCAAAGAACAACACTTACTACAAGTGTTCCTTCATAGCGAAATGCTCAGAAACATCGTTCTTCGAAAATACAATTACTTTTCACGAGAAACTGGGGATTTTCTTATTAGCACTTGTCGACTCTTTCCAGCCTTCCTACTTTCCGACGCGGTGGCTCGTCGCAAAATATTTGAGAACTTAACAAGCCGTGGTAAAAAAGTGGGGGGAAACCTAGGTTGCGTTCCCCAAACTTAACAATTGTTAACAATCGTTAACTTTACTTCGGGGCGGAGCTAACTGCAGTTTTGACGATTGTTAACGTTCTAAAGTTGTCAACTACTTCTGAACGATGCTCACCAACCATTGTTACAAAATAGTTAACAATCGTTAAGGTATGGAACGGAAATTGTAGTTGGGCAGAGCTTGAATTTCGAAATCAGAAATGTGGAACGCCAAACGTTAACACCTGCTTACAATTTCGTAACGATCGTTATGTTCCGGAACGCAACCCTAGTAAGTCAAATAAGTCTAAAACATATACCTGATGGTGTAATATGTCTTGCAAAATGAAAAACACTTAGCTTCTCATGTCCTTATTCGCTAATGGCTAAAGGTGTGGATTGTAGAGGCTTATAATTCCATAAAGGAGCAAAGGATAGTAAAGGTAAAATAAGCAACGCGGTAATCAAGCGTCAAGGAAGGTATAAATCAACTTCCACCATTTGAAATGATACCTCATGATACCATTAAAGAAAATTTGTTGGAGAATATAAAGTAATCTATTCCGGTGAAACTGAATCGGCAGCGATTAGAGCTTGCGTGGTCCTTGGTATTTTTTGGAAGATGGTTTAAAATAAATAAGCCAGTAAATCTTTACTTTCTCAGCTTCTGTTGCATATTTTTTTATCACTAACTTCTCATTTTCACGGAATTTCTTTTTCAGCAGTAGGCTATTTGCAATCTGTAGTTTCCATCACCATGCCGGGGTAAAGAGAATTATTTCGACATTGTCAGGGTCGATATCATGATGTCGTGATATGGAAGCAAATGGCGCCAAAACCAGAAGTTTTCAAGAAAATGGTGTCAGAGACCCAAAAGTTTTCTTGTCGAGAACAAAAACCACCATACGTGGCAGGACTCCCAGCCGGGACATTGTCAAGCGCCACAGTTTCCAAAACTAATATAGTTCTGAGGGCTGAGGGCCTGACGACGTTCTGAGGGATGGCGACCTTGATTTCCGTAAGGTTTCGGCAACTGCGAATTTCCTTGCAGTTAAGAATGACCCACTAGATCTGTTATTAGTCAATGCTTACCTTCCAACTAATTATCGTGACGATGAATCAGCAAAGAAGTTTTCAAACGCGTGTCAAAGACTTGTACGGCTTCTTAATAAGGCTGTTGGCTGTTGAATGAGTTGGCTCTGCCTTATGGTTACTTAAAGGACACCTGAACAATGAAACCATACTTGAACACACCATGGAGATTACATTTACAGACATGGGCATGGAGAGCATTCTTCTCATGAGTGTGATGTTTTCAAAATAGGGATGTTTGTTTCCGGAGGTTTGCACATGCTGACTCCAAGACAAAAAGCGCAATTCATTCAAACTTGTACGGCGCTGGCCGGATCGTATTGGAATTTCTTCTAGATATACGTTCGGGCTTAACTGGTTGAAAAATATTCCAGAAGAAGGGTTGATTGGAGACATTTGTTCATTTCTAAAACTGTTCGGTACTGAAATAAGGACAGATGAAAAATGGAGCAAACATCATAGCTTGGAAACACTATTTCGTATTTGGATTGGGTTTTCTGCAGGCAATGTTAACGGAAGTCATACAGATAGGGATGGTACTTGGCATTCTTCATTCAGGTGTCTTTTTGAGAAATGCGTCATAGGGATTTAACTAGCCTTCTCCTCAATTCGAAAGTTATTTATGTTTTTTTGAGAGTTTGGAGTTGCTTGGTCACCGCGCTATTAGGAAGAAATAAAGAAAGTGCACCTCCACGCACGGGAAAATTTTCGATTAAAGAGAAGTGTTAAATAGAAAAATGAAAATTATTAGTATTTTTTTTTTAGCAAACAGCGTTCAAAGACATGCCGTATCTATGATAGTCACCTATCATATTTCAGTAGCGTTTCCATTCATTCTCGTTCACGATATTCTACGCTTTATGAGTAGTCTATCTCCTCTTTTAGCTTTACACTTATTATCATCTTTGACACGTTGTTCTATTCACCTGACTTACCTTCCAATCATTGTATCAGAATCGCTTATTAGTCTCGAGACCATTTGTGCAAATTTTGCCAAGTTCGTCATACTTGGCAAGGACATGGAAAGAGGCTAAAACAGCCAAAGTCTTGTGTTGTTTTCTGTAAGCAGAACTAAGCTTGAAGTAGTTAACTGTGTAGGAAGATCTTAGCAGAAGCTATGTTGTGTGAGGTGTCCTTTAGAAGCTAAGATAGAAGTAGGTGCCAGAATTATATCATGAAACTAAGAAGGGTATAAAAAGAGACTCGTACATCTTTTACAGAAAACTCAAAGCGAGTTCTTTTTTAGATCCAACCCTCAACCCATTTGGAATGAAACTGAGGGTTCTCAATGTGAACTCCCTAGTTTTTGTCAACGGCTCAACAGAGAATCTACTGTTCCGTTCGAAACTGGACAGAATTGTAAGTAACAACTTTTTATCTCGGTAAATCGATTGGCTGCCTTTTCGTCCAGTCTAGATTAAATCTCAGCCGATTATCCGATACCGGTGAAATCAATGTAACGCCTCGAAGAAAGTTGGGAAATCTTATTAAATATATATTGTGAAACATGTTTTTGTCTCTATATACAGAGAGCCGAGCGTGTTTACATTTATAAACCGTTCTAGGAGCAATCCTTTAGGTTTGGAGATGTAAAATATGAAATACTCATTTAATTAGACATGACGTCATGCTCCTTGAATATCGGCTGAAATTTAGTCGACACCTTTGATTCGATCTGACTGCACAAAAATAAAGGTGAACTATGATTGCTACCATCCTTCGGAGCCCGAGAGGTAAATGTTCTAGAGCAGTGGTTCCAAACCTTTTGCGCACCGCCGACCCCTAATAAAGATTAAAAAAGGTTGCGCACCCCTAATCAACGTTCAAAACTGATCCGCACCCCTTTTTCAACGAATTGTTGTTTCACTGTTGTTTGCTACTAGGATTAATCTTATCTTGATTGAGATAAGATTAATTCTAATTCCGATTAATCTTTAGAGATAAAATTAATCACAGCAGCAAATACTGCGTTTAACTTTAATCCTTATTCGGATAAACTTTTTACAATGTATTCAAGCTATGGTCTAACTTGATTCTGGGATCTCCGTGTAACACTGGCAAGGGTCTCTCGTACCCCTTTGGATACGCGCACCATCGGTTGGGAACCACTTTTCTACAGTCGTCCTTGAAAGCTTTCGGAAAATTCTGTGGAGGCTTAAAAACAATACAGACTGACTAAAATAGGAATTTCTTTTGCCTAGATTCTTCATCAGGGGAATGATTATGATAATAACAATATCCAACAATTATGCAAATATGATCTCAATAATCACACGGTTCAACCGAGAGAAGATGTCGACAAAGGGGGAGGCTGTGATCAGTGTCGTTACACACTTATAAATAGAGAACTTTCAAAATCTTGTTTGCGTTTGGATAGAGTCTACATCGTCCCTGGACGGTCACAATGTCATATCTGATATTTTTTCCGCAATAAGGTGGATTGGATTTCTTAATATTGGGAGGAAAGACACGTCTTTTCGTCAATTGTCGCATCTGTACGAGGCACATAAGTTGTGTGAGTAAATCATCAGGGGGAAGGCAGACAGCTTGTAGGTGAAGCGTGTGTCCTAAATATGTGAAAGTAAATGACCCTGACAATATGATTATCTATTTTTCTTGGAGTTCTCGGTACGCCATGTCTAGGATGTCTGCAGTTAAAAACATTTAAGATTTGTTCAACTTTTCAGCTATTTCGACTCTTTGGTACCATAAATCCGACCTTGGGAAGCTTCGAAGCCTCTGGATCATCCGCAGAGGTTCTCTTCTACATAAATCCTCCGACCAAAATTCCTATCAGTTCGTTCATTACCTCGATCAAAGGAAGGTTTGCCAACTCGGCCGCAATATCCTTAGAAGGAGTTACAGTGGATTTGAGTAACGCTGAGCCCCAGAAAGGACTGATAACCTGCACCGCTGCAAATACATGCGTTGCGGGACTCGACAAGTACTCTCTTTGTCAAGATGACACCACCAACGGACCGCAATGCACCTGCAGTGAAGGGTTCGTAATTTTTTTTTTTTTTTTTAAATATCTGTCTGATCGAGTTTGACTGCCTTATCATTGCGAATTCCACCCGTATGGAAATAATTCAAGTCGTAAACGATCGTTTTTTTTACAATTGTATTTTGGGACATTTTTCCAATCGTAAACAATTGGAAACGTTTTTTTTTACGATTTGAGATAGTTTTAAACAGTTGTTTTCAATCGATTGCGATTGTACACAGTTGTTACCAATCATTTGCGATTGTAAACAGTTGTTAACGATCGTAATTTTACGATCAAAACCAGTTCATTCCAATCGTATTTTTACGATCGGAAACAGTTGTTTACGATCGAAAACGATTGTTTCCAATCGTTGTTTTACAATTGAAAACAACTGTTTCCTATCGTATTTTGTATGATCGGAAACAGTTCTTTACGATTGAAACCGATTATTTCGAATTGTAATTTACGATTGGAAACAGTTGTTTCCGATCGTACTTTTACGATCGGAATTTCCGACTGCAGATTTGTTTTCAACATACCCTCCACCACGTTGTCGATAAGTGGAAGGACTTCGACTTCTCTCCAACTTGACCTAATTCTTAATTTTCTGTGATTCAGCTCAGTCTCCGATATCAAGGAGCAATATTTGCAATATGTTAGATACAGGCAATTTTTTTCTTGTTCAAAATTTCCGATTAAACGGCATCACTCTAGCGCTTTGTCAGTACAGAGGGGGCTTTGACTGTGAAAGCTGCTTTAGAAATATTTTGCGCTTCAAAGAAAAGTGAAAATAACAAAAACACGGATGACAGCTGTCAACTTCAAGCATTTCCACGTCTTTTACAACTTTCCGAAGAAAAAAAAAATCGTAAACGGTTGTAAAATTACGACTGAAAACAACTTCCCTATAACCGTTGTCAAACTCAGGTCTGTTATTCAGGACTTGAAAACAAAACCAATTGTTTCCGATCGAAAACATTTGAAAACGATCGGAAACAATTGAAAACGATCGTTTTTAATGGACAAGAAAAAAACTTCGTAAAATTACGATCGGAAACAACTGTTTCCAATTATTTACAGTTGATAACGGTTGTTTCTAGTTGTTTACGACTTAATCTCCTATCGAAAACAACTAAAAACGACCGTAAACAGTTGTAAAACTATGATTGAAATATAAGATTCGCCATGTCAGTTAAACTATTTTGATCCTTCACAATAATAAAAAAATCGTTTCGGGGAGGGGGGGTCCCCCCCCCCCCCCCTCCCCTGGATATGGCCTTGGTGATTGCCACCAGAGGAAGCACAAACTCGTGAACTTCGCTACTACCGTTGTTAAAAATTCAGGTCATACTTCAGGAACTGAAAATCGCATCAAGTGCTTCCGATCGTTTACAATTGAAAACGATCGCAAACAGTTGTTAAATACGATTGGAATTCAGATTCACCTTTTCACTTAAACTATTTTGATCGTTTACAACAACAAAAAATTCAACTGCCCTACTACCAAAAAATCAGGTCTTGTTTCAGGACTTAAAAACCGAACCAATTGTTCCCGATCGAAAACAACTGTTTCCGACCGAAAACGACTGTTTCCGATCGAAAACAACTTAAACAGTTGTTGAATGACTTCTAAAATTACGAAACAGTTCTAAAATTACGATTGGAAACAGTTGTTTCCAATCGTTTACGATTGCGATTTCAGATTCACCGTCTCAGTTGAACTAATTTTGTAAACTTTGCAAAGATTGTAAACAATTGAAAATGATTATAAACAATTGAAGACGAACAATTGAAAACGATTAGAAACAATTAAAACTGATTGGAAAGAATTGAAAACGATCGTTTTGAATCGGTACGAAAACAACGATCGCAAAATTACGATCGGAAACAATTGTTTCCAATTGTTAACAGTTGTTTACAGTTGTTAACAATTGTTTCCAGTTGTTTACGACTTAATTATTTCCATACGAGCAGTGTCGGAAGTTTCACAACATCTAGCGCAAGGAAACGCTATTTCAACGATTAACAGTCAGCTCACTTTCTGGTGACGTTCGACAAATGTTGTGTTATGAGCTTGGAAGTAATATATTTTCGCAAAAAGGAACACAGCCATGATTTACGATGTTTTGTTCAACGGTAATATTATGTGACACGATTGTAAGTGTTACTATTTTGCAGAAAATAATACTAAACATAATTTGATACGTTTTGTCCAACGAAAATATTACGTAAGACGTGCAGATCACATCCCATGATACTTCACTAACTGCCCGAGTATCATCAGTCATTTTGCCAAAGGCTTTAAGTTGTTGGATAAATTCTGTCAAAGAAGCTATTCAATGTGCACATCTATGTGATCTAAGCATAAGGACTCGAGACGGTACTTGATGGTACTTGAGCTTCAGTCCCCTAGTTAATTTGCTAAGACTTAAAAAAAAATAGGGCTGAGGTCCGACAGTTTAGTCACACTTCACTTATTTACTTAAAAATACGTTACTTCGCTCGTCCGCTATCCACAGATTGTCCATTTCACAGAATTGACTTATTCTTTTGGATTTGTGGTACCTCTATGTCCTTGTCCCTCTTCAGCAACTACAAAGGTAAGCCATTGCCGCAAAATAACAAATATTTCTTGATCTTTGAATTTTCCGAGCTTAGCGTCTATAACACTTAAATGCAGGTTTCTGCTTAAGCTCAAATTCTCCGCGTCTGGATGAATTTTTTGTTGTCGTGCATGCAGCCATTAAGAGTCTCGAGTTCCCTCGATAAGTCAAAATAATTCACTGTATTCAAATACCAAATTTAAAATAAGCTGCCTTATCAGTTAGACTTTAAGGCACAACTGTTACTAGAAATGACATTTCCACGACAAAATGTTTCAGATCTAATGTTTTCCGAAAACCTCATTACCTTGCACGTGAATAAGCGATTTTCTTGATAGCGCTTGTAGACTCTATCCAACCTCCACTCTCTTCGACGCGGCGGCTGAGCGTAAAATATTTAAAAGGGGATGCGCCTTTATTAGAAAATTGGAAAACCAAGAAAAAGAAAAGAATTCAAAAGCAGAAGATATGCCTGATGACTCTCCATGTCTTCCAAAATGAGAAACAATACTTTGAAGCGTGTCAAATTCTCTTGTGTCAAAGATGAGTCGGCTGACCTTGACTTCTGGCGAATTTTGTGGTGCGTGACCGGCAGAACTCGGCTAGGACGAAAAAGTGATAAGAAGTCGTACGTACAAAATGGAACAGTGGGGAAATGCGAGGATTTCAGAAGCATAATTATTATTACATAAGGAAGCTAAGGATGGTAAGAATAAGCAAATTATATTCCTTAAGTGTGAATTAGGCTACTCCAGAAAAGCATTTCTTAAGTAAAACACAAGTATCCCTTGAAATGGGCTACTTCCCAATACTGATGGTGACCAACAAGAGATGGTAGGAGTGTTCCAAGCAGAAGCCTTAACTGGATTAGGACTAGTATGTTACATGGTTTGATGCGGACTTCAAAGACTTTACTATTCCTTAGGTATAAACAGCTGAACAACATCTGCCAAGACACAGATCAGTGTGTCGGAAATCCTTGTGACGATAATGGAGATTCCAGTGCCGTTTGCACCGACTACTACGGCTACTTTGTGTGTCTTTGTGGCCCAGGATACATCCACGGAGGAGATGGAAGCTGCTATCGTAAGTATTCTCATTCAAAGTCTTTTTTCAATAAAATACAATAATATCATATATTATAATATTATATAATAATACATAACTATTTAATATACAAACAAAACTTTAGAAAAAAGAGCTTAAACAAATGGAAGGATGTATTTTTTTTTTAAAGCTGAGTAGACAAGTTGGCGGGATACGGTCAAACGTGTAAAGACTATAGGGCTTTCCCTTCTACCCTCTCTAAAAAAACAAATTTCACAGAATATGTTGTCAGTGTATTGTGGAAAAATTCCGTGTTATGGCGAAGAAACTGACATACCTTACCTTAAATACCCTAAATCGAAAGATTTTCCATCCTGATTAGCATTTCTGCGGAAATTGCGATGTGGATGAATTCGGGAATTATTTTGATGTTGGGTTGGTACGATTCACTTGACCTTATGCTCTGGTCTTGTACTCTACGGTATCCCAGTCCAGCCTCTATTCCTTCTTGCCCCACTCCTTGTCAAGGGTCACTTTCAAATCTTTGACGGAATCTCTTCGATAGTACCATAATACTTTCTTCCGTAATTTTTTTTCAGTGGAAACAGTTCCGGCTCGGATGTTGTAACGTGCCTCTTTTGAAAGTGGACTGTTTTAGCAAAAGGAATTTGTATAACCGGTCTTCTGACCAATGAGATCCTCGAAAACAATACGAACAGGATGGGGGCGCAAAAATCCCGAGGGCAATGGCAACAACAGGAAATCCAAAAGAGACACTGTATTAACAGTAATATTCCCAACAAAACAGTAGTAACCCTGACCTCTCTTTAACCTAAGAACCTTGTTCTATGATCCATCGCAAACCTCAACAATCAATACAATTTCGTGTTTGTTGCATTTATTCAGTTCTTCATTGCCCGTCCGGTCCTTGGTCCCTTGTTTAGTTTTTGTCTTATTGTTAAGTAATCTTTTGTAGGTGTTATTATATGTAGATGTCATATACCTATTCTTTGAGTGTTACTTGGTCTTTAGTGTCTAAATCTGTTTCTTTTTGCTAATTATTTCAGTTTTGCTATTGTGGTAATTTTCCATTAATCCTGAATCTAAGCCTCAAGTAACGTCCCACATTTTTCACATTCATCAAAACATTCATTTTCCGCGGCCTTCAACATCTAAACTTCGTTGAACACACTATCTCTAAACATAAGCGGATACCCGATACAACAAGTTGGACCGACGAGAAGAGATGGAACGATGATGGGCGTAGAGTGAAAAAGTGATGTAGGCACGAAAGGTCCTTAAACTCTCGAAACTGGCACGAGATGGACTTCCTGATTCATCCTTCTAACATTTCTCTTTTTTATACAGCTTTCTCAGCGAGCATTGACCCCTGTGCCGCCACTACTGCTCAGACGGAATGCGCATCCACTAACGGCAAGTGCGTCCGATCACTCAACTCAAATGGGTATGAATGCCAGTGCATCTTCCCCTACATAAAGGGTGCAAATGGTGCTTGCAGAAGATCCGACGCAGCCAGAGATAAAGTCTACAATGTCACCCTGCCACTCACAAGCAATACCAAATGGTCTGAAGATCTAAGGAACCCGGACTCCGAGACGTACTTAAAACTGAAAGCTGAAGCAGAGAAGTTTGTAAGTAACAATAAGAAGAATCAAGTCAGAGGGAGAAGCTACGTTCCATGTAGCCTACAGACTGCAGCTTGACGCAAAATGCAAAACCTTCTTAATATCAGAAACTTTTCGTTTATTCATTTCAAAACTCTGAATAGTCTTTCCGCATTCATGTCTAACCGCACACATCTAGCAGAAGTAGCCGAAATTGAGTAAAATATATTATTTTTTTTCAAGCCTAGTTCAGTAACTGTCCTGGAATTTCCATAGACTTTTTTTGTCAAGAATCCATCTGTATGTACCACAGCGTCGTATTTTCTTATGTTTCTTTCGGCAAGTTCAGTGATACCTTCGTCAGACTCAATAACATTGGACGTCGTTAAGTTTTGAATGCTGGCTGAGATAATCAATTAATCAATTAGGAGAATTATCACTTAGGAGATAATTTTCTAATCAATCTCCGGTTTTCTTTCGTAAAGCACTGAGAGTTATTGAAGACCAGGAAATCAGAAATCGTTTTCAAAAATCCCATTACTTTCCACGAGAAATTAGCTATTTTCTTGTTAGCGCTTGTCCACTCTATTCAGCCATACCTGTCTCCGACGTGGCGGCTGGACGCACAATATTTGAAAACTGAACACGCCTTTGTTAAACAGTGGGAAAAGCAAACAAAACAGGACAAGTACGAAACAGAAGGTAGACCGATGATCTACCATGTCTTCCAAAACGAAAACTATAGGCCGGAAAAGTGCTAAGAAGTCGTAGGTGCAAAACAAAACAATTGCGAAAGGTGGCGATTTCATAATCTTCTTATACCATAAGGGAGCCAGGGATATTGAAAGGTAGAGTAAGCAAAACGTAGCCTTTAAGCTACATGCGCTTTCTTTGAGGTAGTGGAACCAACTAAAGGCTAATTGCCTCAATAAAGATCTGACAGGAATAAGAGTAATCCGGATGGGAATGCCTGTCCTCTTAGCGGTTCTGAAGATGAGGATGTTGGTCATTTTTTTCATTTGTCAAGAACTTTCGGATGTTCGTGGGGGGATTTTCCATGGGTATTTGGGGACCATAACGATTCAAAAAGCTGTTTGTGTTTTACGGATATATATGTTTCTATGAATTTGGAATTCATACTTGTATATTGTCCTCTCGCTTTTCCAGATACAATTATTATTGTTATCATACCAAACTCATTTTCCTTCCTCTATACTTTTCTTTGTTCATTGGTGTTACCTTTCTGTACCTTTATTCACGAAAAGGGACACCCGTCCCCCTATGAGTCGCGCTAAAGTAGCTGTTCCGAGCTGTTGGATTGTCGTTAAACCATCTCTCTGGTGACATTTCGGCGGATCCCTTCTGCCGAATCTAAGTGGGTCCTCCACTGGCAATTGTAAGCCTGTCGTAACCGTGCTCTTCCGGATCCGGCGTGCTCTGATTGACTGAAATACGCTACAATTGCCGCTTACAACGCGTTACGATGATTTCCGACAGCTTCCGTTTGTCATTGGACTGTCAGATAGGTAGTGGGCAGCTCAATTATCGACGACGCGACTTCAGCAGAGTCACCGTCTTTCCGAATGTTAGGGTATTCGGCCATACGGACTTGCGATTATGAAGCCGACAGACAAGTTGACACACAATTAGGACTGAAATGTTTTGTCGAACTGGCATCAAGAAGATATAATCAGATAGAACCTCTGTTCCATGCGGCGACTATGAATGCCCGGACAAAACTGAGCGGACCTAGATGTACTTACTGTAGCTTTGTACCCGTCTTCTCTACTTCTGTCTTGCCGTTGCTCATCGCAAAGAAAGAAAATGCAGTAGGCGTACTTCTTGCGCTGTCCCGCTCTTGAGCGCATCCAGAGAACCAATCAGCTTTATCTTCTACTTTTCCTCAAGGCGGCTTCACAGCGATAAAGCCAATTTTAGAGGCAACGAAACGTGATGTGGCGCGAAGCTACTAACCTCCGCTCGGTCACTGCGGAAAAGGTACGGAGAAATAATCGACTCCACATATTCATAGTACAGAGAAAGGGAGACGGTCGTTCTATCTGATTATTTTTTCTTGGTGGTATGTCAGTTATTCAAGGATGATAACCAAGATTTAACCGCCATGTTTTATTTTTAGATCAAAGCTGCATTCAAAGACGCTGTGGGCCAAGTCATTGCTTTCAAGCAAGCGGGATCTTCCGCGAGAAGCGTTGTTCCCTTATTCAGAAAGAAACGTCAGGCAGATGCGCCGAATGTTGAGATAGGTGCGACATTGTCAAGTGTGACGACAGCTTACACGACTGAAGTGACTCAAGAAAGACTGACAGTGTTTCGAATCCGTAATAACGAAGTGACTGTACCTGGAATAAGCTTTAACGTACTCATATCCCTTGTCAGGACTAATGGTAAGTTAGGGACGACAGATATTTTTCATGGCTCGATAATGCTCGAAAATTGTCATGTAAAAAATGAAGATTGTATTCAACAATATTATTTCCGTTTTTGATCTGAATTCTCAGATCTTGCTTTTCAATTTCGACTCTCATGCAAATGACTGTTTTTCTCTTTTCGCTATACAGTATAGTTCGTAGCTCTATATAAGGATTGAGCATCCGCCCTTTGTGGACCAATCAGGAAGGTGAACCAAGAAGTAGAATCGAGAAGTGGTCACCAAAGAAACTTGGTGAATCTTTCGAATTGCGAAGCTTTCCCCGTTCCCGATAAAAATTTGGAAAAAAGGAGAACTGGATTCATCTCAGTGGTAAAAAAAACGTGAACTAGGAGAATTGCGACGAACAATCGGAAAGAAAATCGAGAGAGAAAACGCAACCACTTTTTCTGACATTTTCCTCATTCCGTCCGGAACGGTAAGAGTTGTTCCAGGAAAAAAAATCGAGCAATGAAAAATTACCTACAATACAAACTAGTTGGAGGAACCGCGAGTAACATAATATGACACGTGCAAAATTCCGCCGTCATGTCCCAAAGATACTGTATGCGTGTGTGACCCATAGTTCCCTGCATTACATGATAACGTACGGTCACTTTACTTGACGTCGAATGAAGGTCTCTTCAAACTAATAGGCAAGACAAACGATGTGTTTGGTGACGCCTTGGGTTATTTTTTACTTTTTCACACTTGCAGGGACTGTCAAAATGGTGTAAACGAAAAATGCAGAATTTCTTCTTTTTACTCGATTTGCCTACACTTTTACCTAAGCAACTTATTACGTCTTTTCTCACAAATTGAAGGGATGACCTGGAGATACTTGAAAATTTTCTCCTCGCAATTTCTTTCTTCATCTCCTTCTTTTACGTTTCTAAAGCTGAGCCAATTTCAAGCTATGATTTGCAGCAATTTTTAGGTTTCCGTACCTTTTTTACGCCGTCGGAATGACCAAAAAGTCACTGCAATAGGAGAACGTAAGGGCTTTTGAGAGTCAAAATCTTCTGACATACGATAGTCTAGTTACCAATCACTTGTTTCCATTGAAATGCATGCTTTTGTTAAAACTTAAACTCTTCGTGAAGGGATGAAGTTCTGAACGTCATGCCCAAGATAACAAACAAAAGTCTTGGCAGTTTGAAAAAAAAAATCTGATTATTCAAATCCAAGATATAAATAAGCTGGGTTTTCGGTTAATCATTGACACAGACGTTTGTACGACATGAAACCAACTAGAGGGCGTTCTTCGTTCGTCCAAGAACGGGTTAATCGCTCAGAAAATGCGAAAGAAAATAGAGAGACTGTTTCGCAAAAGCGCCTTCAACGAGTACAAATCGGACTTTTTATCCACTTGAACTTGCAAAATGGACCTTTGAATACTTGGAAGGCATTGTAAGTTGGCTGTCCAAAATCACACGTAATAGACGAGAAGACATACTTACTATATACTTATATACGTACGAACTTCGTACTCATTGACATAGGACAAGTTTTTTTTGTTATTCTTTTCGTTTTAGACGTACAAAATTATGGCAGCCAAGTGTCATCACTGCCGTCTGATTGTTCAGATGTGCCCCGCACCCCCACCAACGTTCAGTGAAGGGGCTGTAATTCCTATTTCCTATAAGAGGCCGACAGTTGCTGCACCCGATGAAAAAGTTATCTCAAAATAGTAGTATGAAGTTGTACGAAAAAGTAGCATACTGTACGAACTGATGCTACTTCATGCTTCTATGTCAAGGCTACCGTGTTACTGCATTCTAATCCATGCTACTATTAGCAAGACTAGATGCTTTTATAGCAAGAAAGGATTCTACTGGATACTACTGCTTAAGATTAGTCAAGTCTGAGACAAATTAAATGATCGTATTCTTTACTATTACATATCAATGTTGCAACTTTTTCGTACAACTATCATACAACTACGCAGGCTACACATTTTTCATTGGGCATTCAAGCTAAAATTCTGCGAAAAAAATAGCTCCTAAGCATAAGTCCTCTTTGTATATTTTTACTGTGAAAGAACGCTTCCTATCGCGCTTAGGTTCGACTTCGCGTTGCCAGCAATAAATTATTGTCTCTGATTGGTTTACGAAGCCCATACCTTTAACTGAACCAACCAAAACGATACGAGGGACGGGGTTTAATTGTGGGTCGATCCACGGGAAGATTTGCTTAGGCGAGAGAGCAAAGCATGAAATCAACTGTGAAAGCAGAATTGAAAATAGGTGGAATGGCCATGGCGAATGTTTCAGATTACTAAATTCCATTTCCACTTTGAATATTGATCCCTTGTTGATTTATATTTAGCGTTCAGTTTGTGAAATTGTCATCTTAGTTTCAGGAA
The DNA here is from genome assembly GCA_023053575.1 of Branchinecta lynchi. Classification (NCBI taxonomy): domain Eukaryota; kingdom Metazoa; phylum Arthropoda; class Branchiopoda; order Anostraca; family Branchinectidae; genus Branchinecta; species Branchinecta lynchi. The sequence continues at coordinate 12,888,925 of JAKZAP010000015.1, forward strand.
ATACTTGCCGAAGTAGAACTGTCTTACAAAAGAAGATAGGAGGTTAGACTGCTGCTGGATCTGATGACTTTGGATGATTTAATTAATGGACATTTCCTGACATACAATTTTGTTGTTCTAGCTTTGGTAGTCCCTGTCGCTGGTAGCTGTTCAGACTGTAATTCCTCCACTCAAGAATGTGTTTCTAGCGGATTTTCAGTGAGTTGCGTCTGCAAAGCTGGATTCAATCAAGTTGGAACAAACGGAAATGTCCCTGTCTGCTCAGGTAACTTGATCGATTTTTTTCTCAGAATGCAAGCCTAAGCTTTCTGTGGATCATTATTAATTGCGTTAAATAGATACGCCGGCTGTTATCATTTGGGTGATATGAAGAACAAATAATCAGATAGAACCTCGGTCTTTTGTCCCATGCAGCAACTATGTATACCCCGACAAAACTGAATACTCGAATACTTTACTTCCGTCTTCGTCGTTGCTCATCGCAGAGCAAAAAGTGCAGGCGGCGCGCTGAACCGCTCTGGAGTGCCTCCAGAGAACCACTCGGCTTTGACTAATACTTTTCCTCTACGCGGATTCACAGCAATATACCTATTTGTGGAGGTTACGAAACGTGATGTGCCGCGAAGCTACTAACCTGCGCTCGTTTGCAGCGGGAAGGGTATTGGGAAATATTTGACTCCGGATGGTCATATTAGAGAGATAGGGAGACGGAGGTCTTCCGATTATTTGTTCTTGGTGATGTTTAAGCCCTTCTTGGCAGCGGTCCTCTTCAGGCTCAAAGCTAGAAAACTGAAACTGTAGATCGCTTGTATAAAATCAGCTGACGTATCCATTTAGTGCCTTCAGCTATGGCCTTCAGGGGACGAGGGAGGGGTACGGTGCAATTCTAATCAGATTAGCCCTCGTAAAATTCAGAAAAAGTAGCCAACAACGCCAGCCTGTCGGTAGGCGTTGAAACTACGGATTGCTGTTTGGTTTTCATGAAACCCTTTTTTTTATTGCAGAACTCGATGAATGTGAAAAGTACAAGCCCTGTGGTACCAACGGAGACACACAGGCTCAATGTCACAACTCGTTCGGTTCCTACGCATGCTCATGTTCTAAAGGTTACGGGTTCAGCAACGGAACTTGCATTGGTGAGTAGCCTAGTGTATATACTTTAGGTTTAACTGAAAAGCAAGCTTATTTTGCATCATCCACTGAATTATTTTATTTTGGTTCAGTAATTACTGTCTGTTCACTATGAGCTCCCTAGTGACGTCTAGAATACGAATGGAATCCCGACTAGGTCACACTTAAAAGTGCAATTTGAATTCATCGAGATTTCTTTCTGGGTTATCGTGAAATTCATTTCGTTTCGTGTATTTACATCCGCCGAAGCTGGCAAGTATATAAAAAAAAACAACTGACCAATACAAAGACCATACTTTCACAAAATCTACATTTAAATCATTTAAGTAAAATTAAACTAATGAATATTTAACCTAAAACTTCAACCAAAATACAATCAAGCAACGCAAAGCATCAGAAAAGTGTGCTTCGTACTAATAAATGACCGGAGATAAAGAACGCTAGTGCTTGGCTGCAAATTAATTTCGGGAAATTTTGAGAACTAGCAGCCAAACATGTCTCTCCATTAACAACAGGCGATTTGGTGAATCCATCGGTCCTGAATATTTTAAATTACATAGAGCTACTGCAAGTTCTCCGCTTTAGACTCTCAGGGGAAGTCTTTCTAAGCCTGAAGACGACCATAACTATGCAAAGCTGAAGCATGTCCCTAGAATACGCTCTAATCAAATAGATCTGACGAATGCGTTTGTCGTATCAGCTTAGTCTGAGGAATACTTATTTAGTAACATTTATCAAACAAAATTACACCTGGTTCACTGGGGCAACATCGCAGAAATCAGAAAAGAAAAATAATTGAAGGAAACCTTTGAATCTGATCTGTACAGTCGCTGGCGACCATTTTTTTTATCAGCAAAAATTACCATTTTTAGTTCGGTCGCTTTTTTTACAACAGTTTGGTGTATTTTGTTACTTTTGGGATATATTGGTAAGGTGACACTAAAGCAAAAAGAAAAAGCCATTGAAGATTATTTGCCTACACGATCCCATGGCGCAAAAATTATTATTAATATGATTATTACATTTTTTTTAGTTTTAGGCCCCAGTTAATCTTATAAGCTCCACTCGAAAATGCCGTGCTTTGTGTTGATTTTGATTTGTGTCAATTTTCCCTTTTTCTTTTTACTTCGCTGTTGCCTTGTGCATTTGGTCTTTCATAAATTAAATAATGTATATGTACCTATATATTGATTTTCTGTGTCAATTAGTAGCATTTTTTCATCACTACACACATGCGCTCCCCTTTTGTTGATTATGTTGGTAAGGAATCTACATTTTAACATACGCGCACATCTCTTGACATATCCATCATTTTAGGTACAACTTCAGTCTGGATGAAACTCGAAAAAAAAGGAAATCAAGAAAATGACATACTTAACTCAATCTATTCTTTCTAGTGACTTACGGACTGAAGGACAAATTCAAGACTCACCTGGAACGATTATTACAACTCATACTGATATCACCCTTTCTCTTGGTATCCCTGCTAGTGCAGCTGTTCTTGGCCATAATATCCTTCTTCAAGGGATTGCGGCAGCGGAAGGACTTTGACTATAGTTTGCTTAAGACCGAACGCGAAAGACAATTTGCTGACATCGTCATAAAACTTACTGACGTTAACGTGCTTAAGAAAGCGTTTAACCGACTAGCGGAAAGTAAGAACGACTTTAGGGTACCTGAGTCAAGATGAGGATTTTGTAGTGTGTTTAGCTGTTATTTATTATTTCTAAATAGAACTTTCGAATGGATGCAAACATGTGCTCTTGGCAGCCTCTTGTCCTTTTGACTACAATTCTTCCCTTCTACCGTGCTCCCAGATTCTGACCTTTTTTTGAGATGCATGACATTGACAGTTCTGTAATATCAGCATTCTTAACCAGCTGAGTACTGTTAGAATCCATTTGCGGACTCGCCAGTGTCTGGTTTTTATCTCACCAGTGTGGACGAGCCCAAACCTGGTCGGGGGCAGGTTCTAGTTAAAAGTCACTGGTAAATAGTGCGACGAATAGTACATTATCCTGACCCGCGGTCAACCCAACCAAAGGGTTAAGTACCGAAGGTAGTCCACGAGGTTCTCATCTTCCTAATCCTCTCGTCGAAGACTTTCCCCTCCTTCCCAACTACCCGAAACCACCCAATTCGTTTCCAAAACTATTCGGCTATGTAGAGTCATTTCAACCGTCCCACTTGCACTGCGTGAATACTTCCATCGGTCTTATCCAATGATACCCTGTGAATTTCTCTAAATCCAGCAACCAAAAGTTACTTTTCTTGCGCTGCAAAAAATGCGAAAAAGGCGCGAAAATACATTTTTAGATGCCAGAATCCATTAAAACACCTGATTATGATGAGGATGACTACTATATATCAATACATGCAACTTTTTCGTACAACTACACAGGCAAAGAATTTTTCATCGGGTAGCTGGGACACAGCTGAGAATTTCAAAGGCTTGCAAAAACCTGGCAAAAACGGAAGACAAGAAGAAAGGGAAAAATTGAGGTCACAGAAAACAAAGATTAGCCTAGATTCGTGACAATCCATTTCATTCGATATTTCCCTCACACATTCTTCAACTGTCAGATCCAAATCTCATTCATGAAAACAGAGATTTGCGACACCGTTACCACTACAAATATTGTCACCATATAGTGCCCAATGTTCATCCGCACCGTCTTGGTAAATAATGTATAGGATACTTCCGAACTTCTCATAAGCCAAATAAAAGAACCAGCAGGACCGAGAGAAATAAATAAAACAAAAGATGTCCTGGGGTACCAGATTCCAAACGTACGTCTGATACTTTACAAGCCCAAGACATGTAACTGAAATATGTTTCTCCTTTTGGGGAGAGGCCCCAGCCACTTAAATTGCTCCATAATCATTGCGTTTTTTTGTTGTTTTTTTTTCACCCAAGCCCAATCCGATGAACTTCTGAACAAAAAACATCTTCCAGGGTAAGGCAGCTGCACGCCGGCTAAGGGGGGGGGGGGGGTAAAAAAAAAATGTATTTCCGCTCATGGTTGTAGCTCTCGTTGCTAGTAGTCCCGCAATGGGCTTTCAACTTCAAAAATCCGTCCAGTGCCTTTTTGACGACTTTTTTACTTTTTGCAAGACAAGTAGCCCATAAATCCACCACAAGTCACGGCTCTGGCCGGATAGAGTGGAGGTGACACGGCGGAGAAAAAAAAAATAAGAGAAAATACAAGGTGAAAGTTTACCACGAAAACCCCCACAAAGATCTTGATGCGTTGATTAGAAATTATTGTGATATTCCGACAAAAAGTGCGAGTAAGTCGACAAGCCGACTGACATTTTCCAGCCCCCTTAACTGAAAGCTTACACCTCAGATCGGGCTAGCACGCAATACGCGGAATGCTGGCCCGCGGTTAATTTTAAGAACATAAGGGCCTGCCCTGCGGTGTGGCGCGCAACCCAGTTCTTACTCTAAATTTGTCTCGAGTAGATGGTGCCTAGCCAACCAACAACGATGCTAAGATAAACAAGCAAACTGTAAAAACCTCATGACATCATCCATAGCACCACAGAACATATTTATAGCCAGGGTATGTGATATGGGTAGATGGCTGAAGTCAAGAGTCCTTAAAGCACAATGGACAGCTATTATGCTTTATTTTTTGTAAAATCCTTTGCAAATAAATATTTATAATGTCCCATAGATCGCGCTTCAACAATACGCCATTTTCTTGTTATCGCTTGCCGTTACCTCCGCGGCACCGGGGCGATTTACTTTTTCGAGCTCGTACTAACCCACCGCGGAAATTTCAAAAGGTCTGGGCAACGAGTGTAGAAAAGCAAAATAAATTGATCGATTGCCATGTCTTGCAAATCGATCAGGTGTTGTAGCTTGCTGGACTACTCAAGTATGTCTGATGAAATCCCAACCTTCAGTGTGCCAAAAAATGGTCTTTCATCATGGAACAGTGTTGTGGCATTCACATCTTGGCACCTTTATTACAGGGTTGGAGGAGACTTGTGTGTGCATTAACCTCGCTGGTCTCTCTCAACCTTGTGGTTACGGTCCAAGTTTCAGCAGAGCTTACCTACCTGGGGTAGTCATTTGGATTATTTTTGGTGAGTCTTCGATTGAAAAAAACTCTCAGTTATTTTCTCGCATCCTCTAAAGTTATTGTAAATTTCTGTATTGTAAGTTATTTTCCCACTTAAATCTTGAAAATTCTATTTACGTACAGGAGGGGTATCATACCTCGAACTTGTACAACCTCGAAACTGGCCTAAAATGTTTGAAAGGAAAATTTCTGTCCTATCAAGGTCTTAAATATGAAGAAGGAAGTCCTGGATGACCTAGAACCTGGTTTGGATTGCACAGAAGTTTCCTTGTAAGATTTGTGGTCCAAGTTCGAGGTTGGATACCTCTCATGCAATTTTTTTTCGCTGTCAGAATCAAATCTTTTTGAAAAAACAAGTTAAAAATTCTGTCCCATATAAAATGCTTGCAGAAAGCAAAATGATTATGGTAAGATTAATCTAGGGTGTTCCATTGTTGAAATCAATGGGATCTTTTATTTTCATCTGATTTTTTGTTTTCCAACCAGTAGCAAGAATCTCAGGTTAGGCACCAAAACAGGCCCTTGTTTAGCAGGCAATGCTCCATGCACAAGCAAGGCTCCATATACTGCGGTACCTAGCTTGATTCAATCATTCATTCACCATTTAATTCCAGCTTTGATTTTAAACTCTACGGTACATTATTTTCCTACTATTCGTTTGTTCTACAGAAATGTTAATCTAAAAAGTGTAATATAACACCTGTCCTAGTCAAATGGTTCTGACCACCAATAATTCTCTATAAATGGGACTATGCATCTTTTGCAAACTAAAAGCCCAACAAAATATTTTTCCTAACATTAGACAAGAGGAGTTGAATATACAGTATATTCGTTTCTAGGATTTGACTGTTCAGTGCGGTCTGTTGTGCTTCAGTACCGATCACTTGTACGGATTACCAGTGTTTTGACAACTTTCTTGCATGGTTGGAAGTAGATTGACTCACTCAACTTTGAAGCAGCAATGTTCAGCCAGCCTTACCTGAACATTTGTCAGACCTGACACACCTAATACATATCAGAGGCAAGTCATTGTGACCAGCGATCCTCTAAGAATACAATCATAAAGTTTACCCCTCTATCAGTAAGCATATTATAGGTTTCTCAATGTTTGAAATTTCTAGTCATCTGATTGTTTGAAACTTCCAGGCTACAGTTGTAGCTACGGCAAATTATTGCAGTGTAGGACCAACCAAGGGAAATGGTACTCGCAATGGTAAGATTAGTTGCGTTTTTGCAGATACCATGGTCTCTGTTACCATGGTAACTGGAAACTGATGTTCGGTCATATCGCGAAGTGCCAAACTTCTTTCCCATCAAACTGCCAAATTTGATGAAAGTGAGATGACTTTTTCAGATACATGGTCGGACCGTGGTATGTGAATATCATGTACCACAATAACTGGCCAGATACCACCATTACTGCAAAAATGCCTTTTGACCGTGGTATCAGATACCACGATAACTGCAAAAACGACTTTAGACTGTGGTATCAAATACCATGGTATCTGCGAAAACAAAACTATTGTATCTGGAGAGTCCACAAGAGCGAGGGAAGTTTACAACTCTTGAACACCCTAGTATGACCTAATAACTTGGCGGCAGTTGATGTGATTCTTGATGATATTTAGCACTGCCCCTTGTCCCACATTAGAAGGTGCAGCTCAGATGTTTGCCTGCTACCGACACTGTCCCGATCCTGACAATCATCAGGAGGCTCATAAACTAGATCCGTCGATAAAAAAAAGCTACTCCCAAACTTACCATCCATTTCAGTTCCTCTGGTCTAATCCCCACTTTAGAAAAGCAGTTTCCGACTTGCGTAACTTGATTTTCTTATTTCCCAATCCACTCCGGAACTTACCATCCATTTCCTCTGGTCTAAGCCCCACTTTAGAAAAACAGTCCCCCCATGCCTCTTTGGCTAGGGTGTACCACTTCAAAGAAGATGAATTCAGTACTCCACAGTTGAATCTCATGATCTTTTACGATCTTGGTCAAATCATAGTGACCAGTAACCCTTTGAGAATGGGACCAAGTCTATCTAGCTGTGTAACAATTTAGTAGTCTTTTTCTGATCATTGGGAACTTTTAGTCCTCTGTAGCTACTTGTACACTGTAGTCATCAAACATTCTGTTGTGCTTTGAAGCCTACCACATGGTGCCCATAGGAATGTTTTTGCACCTTTGTTACAGGGTCGGCTGTAGAATTGGGGTTTTATTTACGTTGCTGGTCTCTCTAAATCTTGTTGAGGATCAGCATTTCGCAGAGCTTACCTCAACATTCGCAGACCATACCGCCCTAATACGTATAAGAGGTTCTCTAAGAATGCAATCAGTAACAACAAGAATGAATCCTAGGGTGATGCCCTAAGAACTAGGCGACAGTTTGTGAATGACGAGCCCTTGTTGGCATTAGCATCGTAGCACCTTGCCTTACACTAAAGGGTTGAGTTCAGCTCCGACATACATCAAGAGCTCATAAATTGGATTGGTCGAAATTACATTTTCTCAGAGGAGAAGTAGGCTATCTAATAATGCTACACTGCTTTAGTAACACAGCAGCATACAATAAAGGCCAGTCTGACTGCTTACAAAGACATGAGATGGCAAGCAAATATACTTTAATTTATGCTATAGCATACAATGAAGCATTGGAAGGAAAACTGTATTATTCTTTAGCTTAATCAGTGTTGAACATTCTCAACCCATTACGCTCCACTAAATGTTGTTCAATCCGGTGCATCCTTGACTCATGATGACCCAAATAGCTCTTCCAGTGTAGCTGGCGTCCAAGGGAATATGAGACACGCTTCTAAGTCTGACAGGGCCAGGCGTTTATGATCCTGCAATTAAAAACTTCAATTAGAACGTAAATTAATGTCTGAATATAGTTGGTTTATGATGTTGTTTCCGTATAGCAAACCCATCCTCTATTTCAACTACACAGCTCATCAAGCTTTCTATTCTCACTAAGCTGTGGACCATTGACGCACAAAAGATATGATCGTTGTACTGACACTTAGCACTCTTTGTTTCTGAACTAAGTCACATTCATATTTTCATCACAGCAAAAATTGTTCGAAAAAAAAATGCATTTTTCTTTGTCTCAATATTTCACATTTCCAGACATGGTTAAGCCAAGTGCAACACACAAACCTGGGTTGTCAGCACTCAGCTCATAAACTCTACTGTACTTTGTAGGCTACTTGTACTTCTGCATGGAAAAGTTTCTTATACGGGACCATTTTGACATCTTAACACTCATCATCCCTCCAGCTAAAGCTTGATTTGAATCCATCCTCTGTTGAAATCCATGGCCAAGGCAAGAAAAGATGTAGGTATTGGACATTTCCGTCCTAAAGACCAACTACTTTCGAACAAGAAAGGTCAAAAAATTAAAGAAGGCATTAATACTGTTTCTAAGAAGGACGCATTTTTAAATGATATCAGAAAAAAATCAAATACTTCATCCAAAATAGCAACTGCTTCTGAGCAAGAACGGTAATAAAATTAAAGAAGGCATAACAGATTTGTATGCCAGTAAAGCGAACCTGGCCACATCAAAGCGAATCATATAAATCCATCCTCTGTTCTAATAAATGGCCAAGGCAAGAAAAGATTCCAATACTGAATATTCCAATCTTAAATCGCAACTACTTTTGAACAAGAAAGGTCATAAAAAATGAAAGAAGACACTCAAACTCTTTGTAAGGAGGAGGAATTTTCTAACTGATATCCTGATATCCATCACCAAATTAAATACTCTCATCCAAAATAGCAACTGCCTCCGAACAAAAAAGGTAATAAAAATGAAAGAAGGAATTGAAAATTTGTGTGCGGATCAGAGCAAAATAACACTAGGGAGTAGCACCAAGACATGTGCTTTCTATTCTTTGCAAACGGGCCATACTCGGCATTTAAAGCGAGACAAACTTGCGGGTTAAGAAATTTCTATTTAAAAAAAATAACACTATGGTAGTCGCGCCAAGACCTATGCTTTCCGTGCTTTGCTAACGGGCCATACTCGTAGCGCCGCCCACTACGCTTGCGGCATTTAAAGTGAGACAAACTTGTGGGTTAAGAAATTTCTAGTAAATAGATATTCCTTCAGCAGAAGCTGACTGTGAATCATGTTTGATCGTGCAAAGCGGATAAGTCAACTACATTTTCTAGTAAAGCAAAGGTGCGGTCTGCACACAGAGAGGAAACAACTGGCGCTACATCATTTTTTTGCAGTGTAATGAGAACGAATTTTCTAACTAAGAAATTAAATACTCTCATCCAAATAGCAACTGCCTCTGAGCAAGAAAGGTAGTAGAAATGAAAGAAGAGACTGAAAATGTGTGTGCAGATCACAGCAAAATAACACTAGGGAGTAGCGCCAAGACCTTTGCTTTCCATGCTTTGCAAACAGTCCATGCTCGTAGCACCGCCCACTACGCTTGTGGCACTTGAAGTGAGACAAACTTGCAGGTTAAGGAATTTCTAGTAAAGGAAAGGTGCGGTCTGCACACATCGAGGAAACAATTGAGGCTTTTTTGCATTTTTTTGCAATGTTCAGAATAGGAAGTTACCGGAGCCAGCGTTGGTGAAAAGTGAATAAGGTTCAGTAGGGACATTCTCTACCCTTACGGGTGCTAGTATCGCTGCTATTCGAGTGTGTGAATTTTGTCAAGTCTTGGTGCTACTTCCTAGTGTTATTTTGCTCTGGTGCGGATGAAAAAAACTTTAAACATCAAACAAATCAAATCTCTAGCTTATACTTCTCACAAACCGATCCACTGTTCTGGTCAAGGATGAGGGCAAGAAAGATTTCAGATACTGAATATTCCATCTTAAACATCAACTAGTAACGAGCAAGAAAGGCAACACAAATTAATGGCGTTCAAATGTTTACAGGGAGTACGCATTTATAAACTGATATCCGAAATGTTGAAATATTCCCATCCTAAACAGCAACTACTTTCAAGCAAGAAAGATAATACAAATAAAACTCTTGATTATCTACTGGCATAATATTTACAACCACCAGTTACTTGGATGTTTTTTGAATGACCAAAGGTCATTTGGATAGAAAACCATTGAAGCCCTTGGAAGTTACGTGTTGGGTTAAAAACTTACCTATTGTGATTCTCTTCCAAGCCCTGCTGATTCCTGTAACAGTTAGGATGACAGAGCCTCTATAGATGCAGAAAGTTCCACGGGCACATACGTCTGTGTCTTTTGCTCTATGGATGGTGCTGACAATATTCTGAATTTCAGAAGGCTTGACTGCACTTCAATCTAAAACAGAAACCATTATCAGTTATCAAATTTGCTGGTCAATTATTTGGTTATCAGAATTTACCCCAAAATTTAATTGTGACCTCACCAAGAAGTATGACAAGATAGTTTCTTAGAAGTCTCTGACCACATTTTTTAGATGCTACCTGAATGGTTCATTCAGTAAGAAAACGGTTTGGCCTAGCATAGCAAATGGGTGACGACGGGGAATAAGTAGGGTACGGTACCCAACATAAACAGTAAAGCAACCTGCTATTTTTTAATCTGGATCAGGGACTAGATTATCACCTAGTAAACCAGCCAAAGTTCAAGTTTCTGAAAAACTCCTGATACATTAGTTGATACCTACTAATCAATTACTGCCTTTTCTGGCCAAGAACAGAATCAAAACTTATCAATTAGCTGCTGATTGTTTGGGATTATAATATCTCTGCTGGGTTGTATACTGGGTTAGTGGTTAGTACGTGTGGGCATATTACTGGTACTGATAAACCTGATTATTTCTTTATTTAATTTTTTTTTTGGGGGGGGGCAAAGTAGCAGAGCTTGCTTGCAGCAAATATTATTATAGCTAGTACTACAGAGTTTAAAACGAGCAGTCTACTACAAACCTATGATTTATATATATACCCTATATGCATAGCCTAAACTATCTAGCCTTGGGGATAGGATCTACCCAATGCTATGTATATCCAATGTTTGGCATGGGGCTTGCAAAATTCAGAGATTTGTGGTAGACTTGGTCAAGGGTAATTCTCCCCCAAGTAAAAATCTTTTTGAGAAAAAAAAATTCTTTTTCAATTTACAATTATACCTTTACTCCAGGACACAGTGCCCCAGCTTAATGCACACAGTGCTTATCTGTTGGAATACAGTGGGGGATGCCCACAATCCTGCTGCTGGAATGTTAGAGCACTGACTGTTCCCAAAATTTGTAGATGTGTGTATGACTGGGTTGTACCCTACTCAAACCTAAAGGCCAAGTCTTGCTTTTAAATTTTACCCTAGACTGCATAATTTATAAGGGTGAAGCCTGGATTCCAGACAGCCATTTTTTTTTTTTGCCCACCGCCCAGCCACCCAAAAATGCGTAATACTTAATACCATACCTAATACCAAAAATGCGTAGGGAACTAATGGTAAGGGTGTCCCGGGCTCCTTGGTTTTCCATTCTACCTACTGTGGTTCAGAATGACAAGTCACAAATTCTTAACCAGAAATCTAAATAGTTATTTCTGTATCACAACTGAAAACAAGGGAGTAGATGTCTTGCATGTTGGACCTCAGTTGGATAAGTCATTCACAAATCCTCAGTATTTGGGCACAATGTCGTAACATTAGGAAATGCATGCTCTAAGAAAGAGTCGAGGTAGTCTATGCCTATTTGAATTCCTATCTCGATTTTGTCCATACATGGCTTTGTTTATGCCTACAAAACAGTGAAATAGAAAGGGGGAACAAAAAACTTGGTATCACTGAGTAACTAACTATTTCTTCAATCTTAATGCCACAAAATAAAACTGAAAAATATCTGTCGACAGAAATTCTTTTGTTTCAAACTTCTCTTCTTCATTCGCTTGTTTGAACAAACTAGGAGCAAGGTAGAGCAATTTGGAATCAGTTCCATGTAGATTTGAAGGCTGTTTGTCAGTGAAAGGAAAATTCCAGCAAAGTTTATGTGTGCATAGAATCTCTTGACCAACATGTTGCCGAAAATATCCAACTTTTTCTTCGAATATTAGCCTACTAATTGTGATACCAGTTCAACATTTTAGGCCTACTTAATAAGTAATACTTAAGTAATACTTAATACCATACCTAATACCAAAAATGCGTAGGGAACTAATGGTAAGGGTGTCCCGTGCTCCTTGGTTTTCCATTCTACCTACTGTGGTTCAGAATGACAAGTCACAAATTCTTAACCAGAAATCTAAATAGTTATTTCTGTATCACAACTGAAAACAAGGGAGTAGATGTCTTGCATGTTGGACCTCAGTTGGATAAGTCATTCACAAATCCTCAGTATTTGGGCACAATGTCGTAACATTAGGAATGCATGCTCTAAGAAAGAGTCGAGGTAGTCTATGCCTATTTGAATTCCTATCTCGATTTTGTCCATACATGGCTTTGTTTATGCCTACAAAACAGTGAAATAGAAAGGGGGAACAAAAAACTTGGTATCACTGAGTAACTAACTATTTCTTCAATCTTAATGCCACAAAATAAAACTGAAAAATATCTGTCGACAGAAATTCTTTTGTTTCAAACTTCTCTTCTTCATTCGCTTGTTTGAACAAACTAGGAGCAAGGTAGAGCAATTTGGAATCAGTTCCATGTAGATTTGAAGGCTGTTTGTCAGTGAAAGGAAAATTCCAGCAAAGTTTATGTGTGCATAGAATCTCTTGACCAACATGTTGCCGAAAATATCCAACTTTTTCTTCGAATATTAGCCTACTAATTGTGATACCAGTTCAACATTTTAGGCAAGTAGCAAGTTACAAAGGATGGTTTTCACATTTTCTTCTGCGACAATTTATTGTTAGGGTAGCGTATAGGCTATAGGCTATATATATATGCCTACTTTGTGAGATGATGCTTACGTGCTGTGGCCGCATGTCTCGGAGAAAGAGAACAATACCCTACACAAATCTGTTGGAAAAATCAGTTTTCACTTCATAATTTCGATTTGTCGAAGATCATGAGTTTTCCAAGCCGTTGCTCACGGGTATCGACATGGTGCCTGATTAGGCAAGGTATGGAAAGAACTAGGTTTAGGCAAGTAGCAAGTTACCAAGGATGGTTTTATCATTTTCTTCAGCGACAATTTATTGTTAGGGTATGTTCAAATAAGCATATAGGCTTTATATATAGGACTACTTTCTTAGATGATGCTTGCATGCTGTAGCCCCATGTTTTGGAGAAAGAGAACAATACCACACACAAATCTGTTGGAAAAATCAGTTTTCACTTCATAATTTCGATTTGTCGAACATCATGGGTTTTCCAAGCCGTTGCTCATGGGTATCGACATGGTGCCTGGTTAGGCAAGCTATGTAAAGAACCGACAGAGGTGTTCAAATAAGCATAGCCTACCTTTACTGTATTTATAAGTTCTATGAAGAAAGACACCCTGCATGATCTAGGATAAATTTGGGACTGCGCAGAAGTTTGCTGGTAATATCTTCAGGGCAAGTTCGAAGTTATCTAAATTCAGGTTGGATCTGGGTTGGATACCTCTCATGTACCAATTTATTTACAGACCAAAGAGACATTTAAAAAAAAAAAAAAAATCAGGAATGGGGCAAAAAAATTGGAAATCCTACACACGAACCAAACAACAGCAATTACATACCTTGGGACAGGCCCAAACACTGCTCTAGTACTAGAGAATAGCATATGACATGACCGAAAATCGAGGATTTATGCATTAGGCTACAAAGTTGCCTTCTAGCAGGCAAGATTTCCTCTAGGATATTATAATGAAAGAAAAGTCAAAATTAACTGAAAGAAACTTACCAGGATGAGGTATATCCCTATCCTTTGCTGATGCTAAGCTGAATCTGGTTTACAAGGTTTTGTTTTGTTTTTGTTTCAGAGCTGAAATTTGTTTTGTTTCAGAAATGTACATATATATCAGACTTACTTGTGGCCGAGACAATATTAAGTCAAGAAAATACATTAATTTATATCTAATTTCTATAAAAATAACTTTCTAAAGGAATAAAAAGAGTTTTAAATGTTAAATAACAAAGACAAGAGAGGTATAAGAAAACTGCGCTTATATTTGTCAAGGTTAGCAAAATTGGAGCTCGGCAGGCAGCAGAAATCGTCGTAACCGTATTTCACCAAAAATAAATTGGGTAAGAATCGACTGATTTCTGATGTAACATTGCATCCTAGGGGGTGGTAATATGACAACGTGATAGTTTTATCAGCCCATTGAACTTTAAGCTACTTCATAAGGCTCAATAGCTGCATGGAACTATCACTTTTTTCCTCTTTTTTTTTCGTGTAAATACTTTACACTCACGCTTTAGAATACACTTGAAAGACAATATAGTAAGTTTAAGGTCAAATCTGATCCAATAGTTAGATTGATTGAATGATTAGATTATATATGGGGCTTATTGGAAAAATACTAGGAAATACTAAAACGTCCAGAACTTTACACTTGTTAAGAGGTTTATCAAACCCCCTTTTGACAGATTAACCTACATAACACTAGAATAGAGAGAGAAATAAGAAAAAAGAGAGGAAGAGGAAATAAAAAAATAAATAAAATTATGTACTTACTCGGTTCGTGGCCAAACACCCAACAAAAGAAAACTCTACACTCCAAAATCCCGTCTCCAAAAACAAACAATAAATAAAGTACAGATGAATAAATAAACATGTCGGAATCTGGGCCAAGAGAACGACTCCAACATTTTAACGATAATTTAAAATTCAAATTGGTGGAGACAAAGGGTTTTAAGATCTCGACGGAACGACCATTCAGCCGAGCCATCTGTAAGATTCACCCAACACCAAGTCTCAGTAAATTTTATCTGGATTTCACTTATGCCAACCGAAAATTCTGTAAGCACAGAGCACTCCCGGGCACTACATAGTTGAAGCTTCATTCCTTACTGATATAAAGAAAAATTTAAGAACCTTGAGGAATTTTTTTATTCCCGACTTAAAAGGGGTCGGGCTTTCAATTTCTCGTCACATAGTCCGTTCTTTCAGATCTCATATTTTAATGGGCCACGACCGAGGCTACCACATTCTCTCAAACATCTCCTTTAAAGTTTCACTGAAAGGCCAACTTTTTTTTCCCTTAATCGGAGTAACAGCATTATAGTCTGTACTTACGGCCGCGCTCAAAACGCAAAGTTGTACCACGGCGCGGAAAGTTTGAATCTTAATGAACGCGCTCTTTACAATGGCTCGCTGAAGGTGAGATCATTGTGTCAGCATTGATTTCCGCAACTCGCTTTCACCACGCATACAACTCAGGTACGGTACCAACGCATAGAGGTACCAAAAATCCTTCAGGAAAATCCAATATTTAAAAATCGAGTGTTCTTGAATAGCGCAGCAACGAAGTAACGCATTTTCATCGGGTCTTCCAACCACTTTAAGCGAAGAAATGATGGTTAACTAGATTGTTTTATCTCAGCCTTATCGATCGCGATAGGGTCCAATAGTCATTTACAAGTCTTAAAACTTAGTTTCGCTCCCACAACCCTAATCGGCACCCAGAGCCGTCAAGAAAGTTTAGTTGGCTCCCACAGCCTCTGAGAATCCTATTTGGTTCCAAAACCGGTCAATGATCTTGCTGGGCTTGCCAAGCCTTTCATCATCGAATCTTTCCCGACTTTCATAGCGTCCTGGACATTTTCGACTACCTATCCAGTCAGAATTGTATTGGGTCCTTACAGCCGTCCAGCAACATTGTTTGAACCATTTGGTCCCACAAAATATTGTCCCATAGCTGGACATTTTTGGGGTTAGCAATGGCATTGGCCCAACAACTTAACTCGACTACCACGTCCGTTTATAAGATTCCTTTTGTATTTACTACGCTTTAACTTTATTTGGCTCCCATAACCGTTAAAATTGGACATACGTTTCACAGCCATCAAAACCTTACTCAGCTCCCATACGTTTTTAAATCTCGAATCTTTTTTACTTCGCTTTAACTTTACTTGGTTTCCACAGAAGTCAAGAAGTTCACTTGACTCCCACAGGCGTTTGTCAGTTTTCATTATTTTTTACTAAACTTTAATTTTATTTGGCTCTCAAAGCCTTCAAAACTTTACTCGGCTCTTAGAGGCCTCAGAGCAATCAAAACTTGACTTTACTCCCGCAGCCGTCAAAACTTTATTGGGCTCCCACAGCCGTCAAAACTTTCTCGGCTCCCACAGCCGTTTACAAATCTCAAATCTTGTTTACTTCGTTTTAACTTTAATTAATCAAAAACTACGCTCGGCTCCCAACGCCGTTTGTAAGTTTTCATTAGTATGTACAATACTTTAATAACCGTTAAAATTCTACTCGGCTCCCAAAGTCGTCAAAACTTTCAAAAACATTACTCCACTCTCACAGCCGTTTATAAATCTGAAATCTTTTCAAATTTACTTTGCTCTCACAGCCGCCAAGAACTTTAGTCGGCTCCCACAGACGTTTATAAATCTCAATTCGCTTTCATCCACACACTCACTTAATTTGCACCTTTAAGACACCTTCGCAGGTTAAGGCAGTAGCCTTTGAACATACATTTCATTCATTAACGGATTTATCCGTCTTTCCCATGCCATTACCTCATTATCTTTCTAAGGTTGGGAATGAACGAGGTAATGTAGTGACAGAGAAGAGAAAGAAATAGAAAAAAGTACAGCAGAAAAGGAAAAAATGGGAGTTGCAAGAAAACTAGGGACAGAACTATGAAAGTATAACCATAACAACGAAGAGTAAGAGGAAAACTACGCTAAGAGAAATAATCGCAATCGGTCCACCCCGTAGAAACAAAGTATAGTTCCATTCACGAACACCAACTACCCATCCTGGTTAAGTGTTACGCAAGCATAAGAAACTTGAGATCCTCCTTGTCTCGGTCCTGTCTTCTTCTTACTGCCTTGTCACGGTTTAAACCCGTTTTATTTAGCCTTATCAGGTGAGTGACTCACCGGACAAGGATCGCAAATAAAACGCAGTCGAGAAATCTACCCGAGACAGGGCCGTAACTTGCTCCGAGAGCATGTCGTCATTCCTGGCGTCCTGTCTGACAGGGCACTGACAATTGTCAGCTGACAGGAGACATAAAACGCCAATTGTAACATTGGGTTGGTCATTAATAATTAATTAGCAGAAGCGATTTTAATCTTAGTTCAGAAAATATAAAAGACGTAAAAGAATATTCATTTCCCCTTGGAAACTTAGACTTTGGTTTGAATATCCTGGAAGCTGAGGTTTCGATATCCTGCTAAAAAAAACGTAGCATCCTGGAAACTGAGGTTTTCAGGATTATCTGATGTGGTGCAAGAACGGAAACGGTGGTAACGGAGAGCAGGAACAGAAGAGCGGTTTTGAGGCAGATGAGAATTGACAGAAATGCGATTGAGATACCAATTAGAAATAAGCCAAGCAAAAGTTGTTGTGAAGAATCAGGAATTTTGTAATACCGATTTATCAATACAGTAAGTCAGCTCGAACTACCAAACGAAAGACTACGATCCTAAATACGCCTTCGAAGGTTGAATACTGCCACCGCTCGAACGCTACCATATAATGATCCCAAGTGGGACATAAACCGCCGGTTAGAGTATAAATAGTAATAACAGGAGGGCTAAAACCTATTTTTGGTTTACTGGCGGCGCGTTGTCTTTCGTTTGGATAGAAGATATAGACTAGATGTTTTAGTATAGTGCATATTTTATTAAGTGCATTTTTCTAGTTTTATTTTACCGGGTTACTGAGCGAACGTAAAATGTCTGTCGAAGACACAGCAAAAATGTCCCTTGACACGCTTTGTAAATTGCATCGCAAGTCTCTACCTTCACTGGTGCGAAGACGTTTCGGTATTTCTTGAGACGCTGGAAAATTTGAAATTCTGGGATAAGTCTATTCAGAGCGATGAACTTATCCGGTTGGCATTCATGAAAACAACGGGTCAAGCGGCTAATTTTTTAACCAGCCACGCAAAATTCGAGTCATTCGAGGATTTGAAGAAAGCCCTTTCCAGACAGTTTGAACACACGTCCTTGAGAGCAGGTCTGATTCACGAAACTCTGCGTCTTGAGGATGGCGAAGACCCATTCCCATTTTTCGAAAAATTAAAATTAAAGACTTTGAAACTCTTGGGTTTTCATCAAGTTCCGTCGGCAACTGAAGAAAGTTTTCTTGGCTATTCAAATCTTTTGAAAAACCTACTTCTTGACAGCCTTTCCCCTACGCTGGGAATGCGGGTGGTTGCTAAGTGTCCCAGAGATTTTGAGGAGGCCACACAAATTTTGATCAATGATTTTCGGGCACGTGAATTTGATAAAGCCAAATCGCCTCATATGTTTTCTGCTATTGCTTCCGCTTCAGTTGAAACTAAGCCTATTGTACTAGCTGATACAACCTCACGAGATGGTATGGTTTGGGAAAACATACCAGGTAATCGTAGCGACGGCACTACTTTTGAGCGTTCGAGTCGCCCAGTATTTCACCGTCGGGAAACGTCACGAAATGACCAAATGTCAAAGGACACTAGCAGCTATAGGGGCAGATCTCGTGACACGAGAGGGGACAGGAATGTTTGGGAAGGTCGCCGTGAGAGGTCCGATTCCCGAAAATCTGGCGGTTCGAGTAAGAGTTGCTTCAACTGCAAGAAACCCGGTCATTTTGCTCGTGAATGTCGCGCACCGCGTAACATACGTTGTTTTAATTGCCAAAAAGTCGGGCATTTGGCAAGGCAATGTCGCAGTAGATCCGCCGGGTCTAGTTCGAAGGTGTGTTTTACTTTTGGGAAACCGGGACATTTCTCAGGGGAATGCCACATGTCTGAAAATTTTAGTCGTTTAAACTTGTAAGGAGACTCGCACTTCGCCAGGATTCAGTAAATTATGATGCGCATCGTGTCCCAAAAAATTCGAATAGAAACATGGGTGAAAATTTTATTGCATCGTATTTTGCTAATTGCAATGGAGTGAATTGCAATGCTTTGCCGTATTTTAATGCTTCAATATGTGATATTCCTGTACGTGCGCTTGGAGACAGTGGCACTTCTGTATCCCTTATCAGTCATGATATGTTTTTGCAGTTGCCAGTTCTAGTTAGATCAAAAATAGTTAAAAACTAAAGTGATGTTAGCAGTGCTACCGGCCATTCCATGGAAATTATTGGATGTATTTCAGAGAGTGTTAAAATCGATGATCACGAATATTTTGAGACGTTTTTAATAAGTGACAAATTGCAGGTACCAATGATTTTGGAGTATGGATTTTTAAAGAAGTACGACCTACTAATTGATGCTAAAAATGACAAATTAATCCGTAGAGGCAGTATTGGGGGAGAGGTTTGGAATGTTTGTAAATTCTCTGATCCGTCAGCAAATTGGGTTAACCTTAATGGACAAAGGGAACAAAATTGTTGTTTTACTAGAAGTCAGTCTTGTGGTCCACAGTCGATCCCTTGCCACCCGGTGGGTCCTGTAGTTGATTTACCTCCTCCTGATTACCCTTGCCCACCCCCAATGTTGAAAATATTTGTAAAAAGTCTGAAATCGGGTTGGTAAAACCGGAGGTGGAAGCTGTGAAACCACCGAAACGCATACACCGTCTTCAACTCGTTTCTAGGACTAACGTTAAAGCAAAAACCAGTAAACGTTGCGTGCTATCTACCAGTAGGGGGCCAATTGATACGGACGGGTTGTTTTTGGTTTCACCTACGAAGGAAATGAGTGAACGATTTCCAGATTTCGCTTTACCGGAGCAACTGGTAACTACACAGGACGGCATGTTTCAGGTATTCATAGAAAACTATTCGGACAAAGATATAAAAATTCCTTTGTTTTATATGGCGAATGCCGAAGCCTGGATTGCAGACGAAAATATTTGTATGATTGTTACCGACTCGTTAAAACCAACGGAGGTTATTTCGGGTCCTGGTTTTCTGCCAGACAGTGAAGTAAATGCGTTTCTCAAAATGTTCAAATTATATCATCTCGCAAAGAACCCAGTTCGAAAGCAAAATGTTGAGAAACTCCTCATTGATAATCACGACGTGTTTGCGAAGAACGATTTTGACTTGGGTACTTGTAATATTGAGCCTTTTGTAATTGATGTGGGTAATGGACCCCCACAGAAAGTTCGTCCCTATCGCAGCCGCTTCACCGTGGCTAGCTCCGTTATTGTTGGTCGGGAAAAAGGATGGAAGTTATCGTGCGGTTACCGATTTTCGTCGCCTGAATGATGTGACAGTAGGAGACGAGTTTCAGCTCCCTCATATAGCTGCTATTTTAGACAAATTGCATGGCAAAAAGATTTTCTCTGTTCTTGACTGTTTGAGTGGTTATTGGCAGATGGAAATTGATCCGGAAAGCCGCAAATATACGGGGTTTTCAGCACCCGGATACGACCAATTTGTTTACGCGAAACTCGCGTTTGGTCTATAGTAGCTTATAGTAGAATTATGCATAGAATTTTGAAACACCTGTTTGATGAGGGGGTCGAAATGTGATTTTTTTAAGGAGGAAGTTATTTTCTTGGGTCATCGGGTCGATAAGAATAGAGTCCGTCCAGACCCCAATAAGCAAAGTGTGGTACGTAACATTGCATATCCAAATGACGTCAGCGAACTGCGCTCATGTATAGGTCTGTTTTCGTATTTTCGCAAATTCGTCCCCCAGTTTTCGGCTATAGAGTCACCCCTAATTAAACTTACCAAAAAGGACGTACCTTTTATTTTTGGGGATGAGGAGAAGAAAGCTTTTGAACAGCTTCGGTCTAAATTGTTAGAAGAGCCTATACTTGGCCTTCCAGATCTTGGTCGGTCCGCTAAACCGATGAAAAATTTTTGCGATGTTAGCAAAAAGGCGTGTGGAGGGTTTTTAACTCAGGAACAGGGTGGGAGGCAAAAGGTTTTACAGTATACGTCACGTACTTTCAACGACGCCGAGGTCAAACATGCGGCAGTTCAACAGGAAGCCTTAGCCATAATTCACTGCATCAGGTCATTTCGCCCTTATTTGCTCGGTAGAAAATTCATTGTTGCTTCAGATCATAAGCCTCTTCAATGGTTGATGAAGAGTACAGGGAAGGATCTTACCGGAAAGTGGGCTAGAATGCAGATGGAATTGCAAGATTACACACATCCCCGGGACTCAGAACGTCGTTGCGGACGCGTTAAGTAGGCTCCCTACGACTATTCCCACTCTCGCGACAATGGCCGCGGTACCAGGGGCGGATAACCAGTTTTCCACAAAGGAACTGCGGGAATTGCAAGGGAAGGACGGGTTTTCTTCTGCAGTACGTAACTACCTTAAACATGGCAGTGGGTTACCCTCTCAAATCGAAACTCAAGTCCTGCGCGGAATCGAAAATTTTGTTCTTGATGATGGCTTACTTTGTTACGTTTACTCACCGTATCGAAACTGTCGCAGGCCTGATTTGCGGGTAGTACCAGTTTTACCTCGTTCACTCATTCCGGAAGTTCTTTTTGATTGCCATGATTCCAAAATATCGGGTCATTTTGGGTTTCTTAAGATATACGAGCGCGTGCGCATCCGTTTTTACTTCCGGAACATGTACAATGTTGTCAAAGAATATGTGCAGTGTTGCCTTGATTGTTGTCAACGCAAAGGTCTTAACCACACACCCAGGGCTCCGTTGGGCACCATACCCGAGTCCTCTAGACCACTCGATATGGTCGGTATCGATCTTCTCGGTCCATTACCCGTTTCTAGTCATGGTTCAAAATATATTGTCGTCATCACCGATCATTTTACGAAGTTCATTGTTCTTACGGCCATAGCAGATAAAACGGCGAAAGCTGTCGCGAGAGCGTTTGTTGAGCATTTTGTTTTGGTTTATGGGGCTTGCGAACACTTGATAAGTGATCAGGGTTCAGAATTCATAAATGCTGTCTTCAAAGGAATTCTTGAATTGCTTGACATCAAGCAACTTGACATGTCAAGCAACACTTGACATCTGCGTACCATCCGATGTGTAATGGGGCGGTTGAAAGGCGGAATAGGGATATTGCAAACATTTTAAGCATATATGTCAAGGATAGGGAGCATTCTGATTGGGAGGACCAACTTTGCTATGTCCAAATTTGCTATGAACACAGTTTTTCACGAATCCATCTCGGACAACCCATTTTATGCTATGTTCCTTCGTTACGCCCGTTTCCTGACCGACACCGTCATTAACAGTAGGGTCTATTATAATCTGGAGTCGGATTACAAATCGGAAATGATTACCAGGCAGAGAACTGCGTATCAAATGATCAGGGACAACTCCGATATCGCTCGGGAACGTCAGCGGTTCTACTACAATAGAACCGAAAATCAGAAACCCTTAAAGTTCGGTGACCTGGTACTTCTGCATACGCCACACGACGCGAGGTTGCGGAAACTGTACAAGATACGTTGGGTGGGGCCTTATCGAATATATACAAATTTGGAAAATGGTTTAAACTTCAAAATCATTAGGCTATCAGACGGGCGGGTAGAGGTTGTCCATTACAATCGCTTGAAAACATACACTCCCAGGAGTCTGTGGAAAAATGACGTTGTGCAAGATGAGCTGATCATCACGCCGGATTTGGACGAAATTCCGTTGCCCGCTGTTGCCGAAGAGCCAGCCGGCGACAGACCTGACAGTTCCCCTATCAAGAAAACAGTTACTTGGTGGGACAGACCACCTCAAGGCCAAGAGCCTATTTCAGGGCGCGATCCACCCAATTCACTTATCGATGACATGTATGATATTGGCACAGGTAATGTTGTACCTTTTTCCAGGCAACAAACGAGTCTTTCTCGATCGGATTCCACGGTCTCGAGTTCTTAGTCGGTTGAAAAATTCCCAAAATTTCGTCCTCAAACACTTTTTCAACGTCCCTTAACTTTACAGCCGTATCATACTGACCAGTCCACTGAACATGGTGACTGCAAAAGAAGTTATTCTCTGGGCTCTGAAGATTTAGAATGGAATGACCCCTATACTGAAACACCTGTTCGCAGGCAGGGGTTGGGAAGCTCCTCGAGTCTAGAGAGCGAATTATTAGACGATGCGCTGATGAAAAGAGAACTTTTCACACCAAGGGCAGTTAGATGCTCTACGCCAACTTTTGGCGAGGCACCATTTTTGAGATAGGGTATCACACCATCTCATGATTTCTACGAAAATCTCACCGGAATAGGCATACCATCATTAGAGGCCCCGAATTACCGTCTCGAGTTCGAGGGCACAGTTGCGCAGGATCCTTTTAGTGATCTTCAAGTGATAGATTATGCCTGAAAGCTATGACACAAATGAAAACCTGTAGAGCTTCTACTACCACGATTTTTCAATTTTGCTTTTGCTGACTAGCTTTGCGGTTTTGCTTCACGCGAGTAACTGACGTAAACGAAGACCTGTGGAGCTTATGAAGCACAGATTTTAAATATTGCTACTTCTGACGTAGATCTGCGGTTTGGTTTTAGCCAAACGACCTAGTGGTTTAACTGCATATCGTACTTTAATTTAAATACAAACTTGATTGTGTAAGAGTCGATTGACAGAAAACGAAGTTTGAGTCTAGCTTAACTTGTTGTCCTAGTTGTTCAGTTTGAGATTAACAGGAGAGATAAGTGTTGTTTAGATAATGACGAAAGTCAAAACGACACTGCATCCGCAAATCGTCAGTTTAATCTGAATCTCAAAGCAGTGTCACGGTAGCAAGTTTATCAGTAGAAGTATACCATCTAACTCCCCATGTTACCAGAGTTGATTAGAAATAGCTTCTTATGCTGTTTTGCCGTACTAAAGAACCAAGCCCATTAAATTTGAATCGATTACGTCACGAGTTGAATTATCAAAACTTGCGGTAGAGTTATCATTTGCGTTCTTTTAAGGACGAACGAGAAGTCGAGAGGAATTTAAACTGCCACGTAATTTGTGGTCTTGGCATTTGATATAAATATCAAAGACGTGAAGTTTTAAATAATACCGAAACACGTGAACAAGTAAAACGTGAAGAAATGAGAAAAAAATATGGAATCTTGAATTATCACAAAGAGAAGACGTGAGAATATCGCGAATTAAGCGGTTATGAAACTGTTGCGTTTACTATTTTACAGATTTTAATTTAAAGTAGAAGTGAATCCAAGGGTTATCAGTGTGTCGCCGTTGTAAGGCGTGGAGGGGGAAAGACACCGTCCACATACACTACGGAGAAAGACAGACAAGCTGAATCACCACCCCTCATTGAATTGGGAGTCAACCTGTATGTGGACGAGAGGTGGTCTGTATCGCCAGAGGTTCTTAATGAAGAACCCAGGAGAAACGTAGCTATACATCAATTGTATTACTATTTCATGTCAAGATGTGTCTTTATGGCGTCCTTGATTGATTACGTCATCGGGAAACAGACGTCTATCGATCTACAAGTACAAGTATCCGTTGACCAACTATTGACATTTTGTCGCACAATCCCGGTAGACTACGAACCGTACCTGGGAGACTGCAATTCAGCAGTTCATCGAAGTTCAGTCACTACCCGAAAAGGGAACCCGTCACTACGCCCACCCGTCACTACGCCCACCCGTCACTTCGCCTAAGAATTCCGTCAGTTCGCCCACTTTTTCCGACAGTTCACCTAAACGTCAGTTCGCCCAATTTTTCCGACAGTTCGACTACCCGTCACTACGCCTACCCGTCACTACGCCCACCCGTCACTACGCCCACCCGTCACAACGCCCACCCGTCACAACGCCCACCCGTCACAACGCCCACCCGTCACTACGCCCACCCGTCACAACGCCCACCCGTCACTACGCCCACCCGTCACTACGCCCACCCGTCACTACGCCCACCCGTCAGTTCGCCTACCGTCAGTTCGCCTAAAAATCCGTCAGTTCGCCCAACTTTTCCGACAGTTCGCCCACCCGTCATTTGGCCCAAATATCCGTCAGTTGACCCACCCGTCACTACGCCCACCCGTCACTACGCCCACCCGTCACAACGCCCACCCGTCACAACGCCCACCCGTCACTACGCCCACCCGTCACTACGCCCACCCGTCACTACGCCCACCCATCAGTTCGCCTACCGTCAGTTCGCCTAAGAATCCGTCAGTTCGCCCAACTTTTCCGACAGTTCGCCCACCCGTCATTTGGCCCAAATATCCGTCAGTTGACCCACCCGTCATTCCGCCTAAAAATCCGTCAGTTCACCCAACTTTTCCGACAGGTCGCTCACCCGTCATTTGGCCCAAATATCCGTCAGTTGACCCACCCGTCATTCCGCCTAAAAATCCGTCAGTTCGCCCAACTTACTGGAAGTTTCTTTTTCGTCGGTTCTCTGTCCAAAGTTTATGGGTTGATAACTCTGTTCTTTGAGCCGTCCCAGTTTGTGGAATGAGGAATCGCATTGTTAAAATCTCGTACAGTTTGAACGGCTTTACGAAGCTGACGGAAGTTTTGTTCAGTTTTTATGGCACTTGCCTTCCGGCCAAGTGCCATAATCTGACCACTTTTCCGTCGGTCTGTCGGTTGGTCGGTCAGTCCGGTGTTTGCGAGTTAGGGTACCTCCAGATGTGCTAGGACGATGAAACTTGGCAGGCATATTAGGGACCCGTCCAAACTAACTTGGAAACAATCACTTGCTCGATCCGACCATCGTGGGGGGGGGGGGAGGGAGAGGAGCCGGAATCCGCAATTTAGAGACATGCATAACTTTCGGACGGGTGATCGGATATTAGTGACTTGATATTTGGAGAGGCCTCGTATCTCATATGTACTATTTCAAGTTCAGACCGAATACGATGAATTTGGGGAGTAAAAGGGGGGCTGGCCGGAAATCATGTGACACGCTTAGAGTGGAGCGATTGGGATGAAACTTGGTGGGAGGAACAAGCACAAGCCCTAGGTACATCATTGACAGAGCCGGACAGGATTCGTGCACTGTGGGGGAGTTGGAGGGGGTTTCCGGAATTCCGATTATTCGGAGTTGAGTTACTTCCCGGAGGGCTAGGACTATGAAACTTGACAGGCAAGTCAGGGATCCGACCAGATTAACCTGGGAATATTCAACTTCCCCATCCTACCACCGTGGGGGGAGTGGAAGGAGGGGGAATCCGGATTGAGGAATGTATAACATTGGGACCGATGATCGTATCTTAACGAAACTTGATATTTGGAAAGAGCTCGTGCCTCGAATGACCCATTTAAAGCCGGATCCGATGAATGTGGGGGGGGGGGGGGACCGGAAATCTTGTGACACGCTTAGAGTCACCTAGGATGTTGAACTTTGGATAGGTCTGTTTGCGCGTGTCGTGGCAAAAACCTTTCAATTTCCGAAAAAATTAGCAACAACCTCTTTATCAAGCAACAAAGTTTGTTATAACCTATTTGAACAATTTCTTTTCACTCATCTTCACCTGAACGGAATCTTTTTCCCCTTGTTTAAGTAAACAGAACAGTCGCACCCAAAGGCATTTCGTATCGACCCTAATTAAACGAAAAAAGGTTCGCTCCTTCTGATTATTCCCCTGGGATCGCACCCCTTCTTCATAGATGTTACTGATCCAGCAAAGTTGGGCCACCTGTCGGATTTTTGAATTGTGCGAAGTGACGCATTTAAAGGTTGGGTCAACTGACGGATTTTTGGGCCAAATGACGGGTGGGCAAAAAGTTGGAAAAGTTGGGCGAACTGACGGATTTTTAGGCGAAATGACGGGTGGGTCAACTGACGGATATTTGGGCCAACTGACGGGTGGGCGAACTGTCAGAAAAGTTGGGCGAACTGACGGATTTTTAGGCGAAATGACGGGTGGGTCAACTGACGGATTTTTGGGCCAAATGACGGGTGGACGAACTGACGGTGGGTCAACTGACGGGTGGGTCAACTGACGGTGGGCGAACTGATGGGTGGGAGTAGTGACGGGTGGGCGTACTGACGTTGGGCGAACTGACGGGTGGGCGAACTGTCGGATTTTCGAAGTGGGCTAACTGACGGGTGGGCGAACTGACGGGTGGGGGTAGTGACAGCGACCCCCCGAAAACAGTTAAGTTAAAAGTGGGATGATAGTGCGACTGAAGCATTTTCAGACCTCGAATCATAGGTCACTCACAACAACAAGCCTAATGAAAGTAAGAGGTTACGACAACCTATATTACGAAATTGCTTATGAAGTATTAACTTCATCGGTGACATATTTGTCAGTATTGCCATAAAGTTCTAACGGCTTAGAGTGAGCCAACTTCTAAAGACGCCTGTGTGTACAGAAGCATGTATATAAGCGAAACTACTTATTCAGCGAAGTTATCGAAATGGCCATACCATATAATGGCCAAACGTCAGCCAACTATTATGCAGTCGCTTATGGCTAAAATCGGGCGTCAGAGGACAGCTGATTCTAGCCATCGGCTAGTAAAGTCGTACTAGCCGGCATTTTATTGTATGCTAATTTGCTTATGTTCATAGGAGCTGACGACCGGTTGTATAAAGGAACGTCGTTGCAAACTCATTCAGCTATGCTGGCATATTCAATTCAATTCAATTTCTTTTATTTAACGGTTTTTGAAAACCATAAAAAACAAAACAAAAATAAAACACTCGAAACGAACAGTACACTAAACTAAATCAGTCAGGTCGAACAGGCTCCAGGTGGAACCTGGGTCACACGCAAAGACCGCTCCCATTCCAGCCACACAGGCAGAGACAACCTCAAAAGCGGGGCAGATGCAGCCCGCACAAGTGGATTAGACGACCTGAGAATCCTGTTCTGCAAAGAAAGATAGAGGTCATGGAAGCTGACCGCATGGAGACTCACCGAGCCGAGCCGAGCCGAGTCCTCGCCGAGCATCAAGTGCCAATGGAGGAGAATACGAAATTCAATATTGATGATTATAAATTTGACAACTGCTTTGGCAAGGCGAATTTCAAAATCGTGGTAATTTAGTTTCCGATTTCTTGCGTCGTGACCACAAATTCCGATTTTGCACATGGTTTCAGTAGGACTTTAAAAAGGGAAAGTTTGTTCGTTTCTTTGGTTCTGGGAGGTGGATTCGTAAGCAAAATATTTCAAATAATTCGTATTTAAAGTAACTGCGTTGATTTTCTAAATTATTTCCATTTCAAAAGTAGAATGGAGTAAACTTAAATGACCAGCGTTTGAGATACTACTCCTTCTTTATGATAGTTGTGTCGGAGATTCAAAACTTGATTTCGTCGAAATAAAAATATACCCTACCCTGAACAAACTTTTGGAAAGGGGGAAGGGATGTAGAATTTATTTTCTTGTATTTAGATCTTTGTATAAGATATTACCCTTTGCCAGGAAAGTAGACAGCTTGTGGAGCTGGAGCATCGACTTCGGGTCCATAAAACCTTTTAGTCACCGCTATGAAGACTTTTAGGCAAAGCAAGAGTTGAGGCTTTTAAGAACTCAGATTATACTTTTACAAAGCCGATACTGAAATCAGGTTGACGTGTTTGAACCTCAGGTTAGACAGGTCGATCAACTGGTAGAATTAAAAATAATGGAAATCAAGAATAAGTTTAAGCAGTAGAAAACAGAATAGACGAGATCAAGATTTTGGCGTGGTTCTGTTTTGTCGGAGACAAAACTTTTCAGGGAAGGAAGGAGTGTAACATTGGGTTGGTCATTAATAATTAATTACCAGAAGCGATTTTAATCTTAGTTCAGAAAATATAAAAGACGTGAAAGAATATTCATTTCCCCTTGGAAACTTAGACTTTGGTTTGAATATCCTGGAAGCTGAGGTTTCGATATCCTGCTAAAAAACGTAGCATCCTGGAAACTGAGGTTTTCAGGATTATCTGATGTGGTGCAAGAACGGAAACGGTGGTAACGGAGAGCAGGAACAGATGAGCAGTTTTGAGGCAGATGAGAATTGACAGAGATGCGATTGAGATACCAATTAGAAATAAGCCAAGCAAAAGTTGTTGTGAGTAATACCGATTTATCAATACAGTAAGTCAGCTCGAACTACCAAACGAAAGACTACGATCCTAAATACGCCTTCGAAGGTTGAATACTGCCGCCGCTCGAACGCTACCATATAATGATCCCAAGTGGGACATAAACCGCCGGTCGGAGTATAAATAGCAATAACACGAGGGCTAAAACCTATCATTGGTTTAAATAAGCGGACAAGGCAGTTAAATAAAACGGCATTTGGCTGATAGGACTGAGACCGGATGGGGACAAGGCTAAATCGAACGTGGGTTTGACGTCTTACTTTCCATTTCGTGAACTCGAAACCCCTGTCCAATACTCCTGATGACTATCTCTCCTTGCTAATTTAAAATCTCCGGCCTCTTCGGGTACCTAGCCGAAGAAAGGCAGAATTGATGTCACAGCTGCACCCAAAGATCACGATGATTGATTGACACAGGATTCGAGTCGTACGGACACGTTTACTCCTTCTTCCTGAGGATCAATGGCGTATTTTGGACTCATATAGGGTATTCACAAGTCCGAAGGAAGGTCAAACCCCCGACTCGTGCACTTGTTTTCCCATGCGTCTCTAGAAAACTCTGCAGCTATCGACCGATCAACGTTTGTCATTGCTAGGCCGAAAATAAACGTCTACCGTCTATGCCAACTAGCATGACCATTGACCTTCCCAGCATCGAAAACAAGTGTCGTGGCTAAAGATCCCTGCCTACTGTTCTGTTGCGCAATCGATGCATTGGAACCGATCCATCTTTCCACAAGTAAACGTGCGTCAACCATACATATGTTCCTTCAACACACACTGGGATCAAACGCCTCTCTTTGGGTGAATCTTGGATCCACTATTACTTTTACATATGAATGTTACTTTTACACGCCACTCCTTTTGTAGGAAACAGCTACAATCAATTTACTTCCTCCTTTTTATCTATAAAACCACTCTTTTTTTTCACTTCTTCAGTTAGATCAGAGGGTGCTGGCTTCTACGACAAGCACAGCACACCTCGCTGCGTACTCCCGCCAAAATACTCTGAATCTAAGCTATGCCTGGCTCCCATTCAACCAGGGCTTTGCAGTTAAACATAATACCTACGGCATGTCTGCCCACTCCATGAAAAATTTGTAGCCTACGTAGTAGTATGGTAGTAGTACGAAAATGTTGCATGTTATACTATGTAATAGCAAAGAATACTATCATTTCATGTGCCTCAGACTGGTCCATTCTTATGTAGTAGTATACAGTAGCATTCTGTCTTGCCATAGCAGCATACGGTGTTGCTAATAGTAGCATATAGTAGTATGCAATAACATGGTAGCCATGAAGTAGAAGCATGTAGTAGCATTTAGTACTGCGTGCTACTTTTTCGTACTGCTTCGTAGTACTATTTTGAGATAAATTTTTGAGCGGGCATATCTATAACCCAAATAGCTTATTTATCCTTCGCTCCAGTGATAATTCGAGGTGTTTGCGGCCCAATAATCCATCACTCTGTAACCCGAAGCCTTTACGGCCCAATATCCATCACTACGTCGAACAATAAGCAAAAAAAGTATTTTTGAAACCAGTTCACGGATAGCACCGTCACTGGTCTCGTTTCATGAAGCAACTGATTTGTTTGGGTCTCTCGCGCGTCACAAGAAGTTCTATATAGAAAAAATACTTGACACTAGTAAGTAATGATGAAATTTCACGGTCCTGCATGAATGAATGAATTTATTGCACGAAAAAACCCTTGAGGTCATGGCAACAAAACAAAAAGAAAACACAAACAACTACAACAAGAGCTGCAAGCTCATATGGCACTTGCAAGGCTGGGTCAGAGGATGAAAGTAGGAATTCTGCAGTTCGTGGGTTTGTTGTGATTAATTGTAAGCAAAACCCTTGAGATAATGGGTCCTTGGAAATCACGAGAACGTATCGTTTGGTAAGACATTTGGCTTTGATGATTTATTCCAGCAATGTTTTCAACGGATACATCAGCTAAGATTCTTCATAAGCGATATTTCGGCCCTTCTTGGCAAGGGTCCTCGTCAGGCTTTCAGTCGTCTTGTTCAACTTCGGGGAAAGAAACAAACCTGTAATAATCTTTGATGATGCGCACTTTAGGGGCACTAGAAATTCATCTGTAATCAAAACTCTTGAAGCAAAAACGATGATGAGCTCATCGGGAGAATGAAATGTATATTTTAATCAAAAGTATCATTTGTACTTTAAGAAATTCAGTTCTAAGCAAAACCCATGCGGCAAAATCATTCTAATCATGTCAAGTCTCTAATGTTCAAGTTTCATGGTCCTAGCACATCTGGAAGTACTTTAACTGGTGATCACCGGAACTCCGGACCCCCCTTCCTCCCCCCACAGTGCTCGAACCCGATCCAGTTCTGTCACTGATGAATCTAGGGCTTGTTCTTGTTCTTCCCACCAAGTTTCATCCCAATCGCTCCACTCTTAGCGTGTCACAAGATTTACGGCTCCCCCCTGACTCCCCCCCCCACACAATAATCGGATCCGGTTCGATGATGTGCACTGTTGTACAATGATGTACCTAGGGCTTGTGCTTGTTCCTCTCACCAAGTTTCATCCCGATCCCTCCACTTTAAGTTTGTCATATGATTTCCGCCCCCCCCCCCCCCCCCTGCGCCCCCCCCCCCCCACATTCATCGGATTCGGTCCGGACTTGAAATGGAACATCTGAGACATGATGTCTCACCAAATATAAACTTTCATTAAGATCCGATAACCCGTTCCAAAGTTATGCATCAGTAGTATGTACAACGCCTATCCTCGACCAGACGCACCCCAATAAAATAAACCCCTAATTACATGAAATTTACCAATTTTAATATATTATATATCAAATTAACCCCCTTTTCAAAGAAATTTTTATTTTCCTAATTTAAAAATAAAGGTCTCCAGAAATGAAAATATTACCCTTTTATCTCAATAATCTAGTGATTTTTATATACTATAAAAAAAATAACGGTATCCTACTGAGTGAACAGTTCTAAATCCACATAATAATAATAATAATCTGTATTTA
The DNA here is from genome assembly GCA_023053575.1 of Branchinecta lynchi. Classification (NCBI taxonomy): domain Eukaryota; kingdom Metazoa; phylum Arthropoda; class Branchiopoda; order Anostraca; family Branchinectidae; genus Branchinecta; species Branchinecta lynchi. The sequence goes on from JAKZAP010000015.1 coordinate 12,921,125, forward strand.
AAGCCAGAGGCCATATACATGAACAAGTTATACACTAATTAACCAACTAAATTAAACAAAATATAACAAAAATTCAACTTCTATTATCTCGAAATTTCACTCCTTCATCGATAAATCTACACACTTTACATATTATCTGCGCCGATGTACAATCCAAGATGTCTGGAAGCCGCAAATTCCACCCAAGCAGAGACACCCTTAAATCAGTAAGCTCATGACACTTCAGCAAAAATTGCTCCAAATCATCATTCCCTCCATTACATAAAGAGCAGGGTGTCGCCAAACTCGGTTCTCCATTTTCTCTTTTTAAAAATTTAAGTTTCCTATGTACTGGTAGGCAATTCGCTCTCAGCTGAATCCAGTATCTGAGGTACTTATTAGGCAAATTTAGTTTAAAATAATACTCAGCTCCAAAAATAGATTTTGCAGATTTATATAAGACTAGCGATTCTGACCTTTCAACCGCGCCCCGCCATTGCTGGCTCTCCTGGTCCTGCAAAATCTCAATCACCTTCTTTATTATTCCACTGTGATCCGTTGTTGGTCCAAGGCCATCGTTCCACACAAATGATAGCCCTACTTCATCCAGCAGTGCTTTAATCTGGAACGGCCAAGTTCTTTTCTTACCCATTTTAAGAAGCTCACTATACGCAGCCTTGACTGACTAACTTAAGACCAACTAACTTGACCAACTAACTTAAGCCAGAATCTAAGCATCTGGATTAGCCTACATTTTCTAACAGAAAATATTCCGAGGTCTCCTTTTAAAGCTTGGGAATGTGTTGTCTGGTGCAATCCATATACTCTTTTGTAGTACTGCAACTGAATCGACTCTAGTTGTGTAGCGGCATCAAATCCCCATAATTCAGCCCCATAATGAAACACTGGCATCACTTTCGATGTAAATATTTGTTTATGCATCTTCAGATCTTGTAAACCCATTAATGTCCTGTTTCTGAATATTGCTGCTGATGCTATTTTTCTTTGTTCTTGTTTTCCCGTACAATCGGTTACAAAACTAGATTTTTCTTTGGAAGTAATTCGTTAGCAATAGCATTATATTTCTGTGTTATAAACAAATCACATGATTTGTCATTATGATTAATGACTACAACCAACTTATCACCGTACTTTGTTTTAGCAATTCTCATTTTATCGATGATATATTTCAAACCTCACAATAGTTCTTCTTTCTTGATTGTATCATTGTATTTGTTTGTTCTGATTGTATTCATGACTTCCTTCGCTGACTCCATTTATTAGCGGCTGATTTTCTTTAATAAAAATCCCAATCGCTTTGAAACATCTGGTAATAGAAACCAACCACCTTTATCACGTAAATGCGATAGATAGAGACGCAGTACTGAGTTTGCGTGATGATGTGATGATTACCGATTTTAAACTTTATAAAATATTTTTGCAAAACCCCACACCCCGAGACTTTGAAGAATAGTTGCGTTCAGCAACCGCAAAGCAAAATATTGTGATGGCTATTAGTCTGGGGGGCCCCTGGACAGGGAAACTCCTAGGAGTTTTTTGAATCGCTACAAACTGCCGTCTGTAGGATTCGAACTTGCGAGGTCTGATGGGTGTTAATTAGCACGGACCAGTGCGCTAACCAACTGAGCCATCGGGGTCCTCATTCGAATGGAGAAGTTTGCGTTTTCTGATGTGATATGAGTCATCGTAAATAGTTGCAAAACCTCTCGCCTCCAGACAAGAAATACGGGGAAAGTTAAGAGGTTTGATGGTGGTACACCTCGAGTGTTTGTTGTTGTTGTTGTTGTGATTGTAGTTTTCTTATTTATCCTTATAGTTTTGAATCGTAATTTTATCTTTAACTATATTAGTTTTTATTCCTTTTAGTTTTTTGCTAGCTTTTGAACGGTCTTGGTTGTCCTTTACATAAGCATATACTTTTGATCGTAATCCAACAAACTCTGTCATAATTTTTCCTGCTAATTCAGCAAATTAATACAGCAAAGCCGATGTACATTGGTTTGTCTAGTTTTATCTTTTCCTTTGACATTCTTGCCACTGAAAAGTTTTCACTGAACATTATTTCAGATTTAAAGTTTGGTTTCTTTATTATTTTTTCTCTTGTTTTATTATCAGTTATGATTTCCATATCCGCTCGCTTCCTAATATTTTCCATGGTTTTTCCATAGCAAGAATTATTCATCAGCTTAGGGAAATCCTTTTCAAAGCCATTTGTACCTTTAGTTCTAAGGGCTGTGTTGTGATCTATATATCCTTTTAAGTAAGCACTTTCAGTGAATCCTAGTATTCTGTGTACTCTTTTCAGTATCAAACCTTTTTGTAAATAGAATTCTAGGTTCCTGTGGTGAATTACATAGTTGGTTTTATCTAATACTGTGGTACATAGCTTACCGTTAAAGTGTTCCGGTGCAAATGGTAAATCCTTGTGTAATTCATGTAGTTCTTTTGGATATTCAAAATCTACCTCATATATAGCACCCACATTCTGTAACTTAATCATCGACTTAATATGATTTTTTAGATGGCTGTAATACTCGAATGATTCGTATTCATTCCTTTCTTTCAAATCATCCGGTATTGAAATTAATTGGAAATCATTCGTTGGGAAATTCTGCGACATCGGCCACCCATATAAATTATTTGTATCCAAATACACTAAGTAATTAGATGGTTTATTCTTATTATAATCACTCATATATTTATTATTTGCTTTTGCATATCTTTTTATACATTGGGATACACCACCTCTTATCCCCTTTTCAATAAATGTATACATGTCTTCCTTTGAAAATAACGATAAGTCTACCTTCGAATGCTTTAGGAAAGCATCCCACGTTAATCCTGGAGCTGAGAAGTAACGAAGTGGATCCAAATCATAAATCTGTATACAAACAGTCCTGAAATTCTCTACAACGTCCGACAATATTAAAACATCACTTTTTAGGTATAACTTGGTATAATCAAGTAATGTTTCACAGTTAAATTGTTTCCATATAGATACCGCTCTTTTATAATCACTTTTGTCAATACTTTTCCCTCTCAACCTAGAATAAAAGCTTTCTATTCGTGGTAACTTTGTACAATTCATTTGATCGAAACTGTCTACGAATTCATAGGGATATACCCCTTTTTTAATTATTTCTTTGAATTCATCGTCATTTTTGAAACTGTTAGATGTGAATTTGAAAATTCTTTCTTAGATGATTACAGGGTACTTTGCAATCACATTTTACTAAATTTGTTGATAGTTTGTTTAAAGACAAAGCCATAAATCTAATTGAATCTATGAATCTGATTTCATATTTTATTTCCTTATCCTGTCTTGGGATACTTATTGATTTCGAGAATGAGATGAAACTTTCTGCACACAAATATTCCGTTATCAGGTATCACCTCTTTCACAAATAGATGAGAATCATATTTAGATAAATTATTCATTACTACCGGGATATGCTTGGGAATCCTGTATTTCAGATTACATTCAGCATGAGCAAATTCGCCATCTTCTCCTGTCATGTGGTCGTGATCAAAGTGCGGATTTTAAGTAATTTCAGTTTTACAGATGTGACAAGTCTTATTCATTAGATTATTCCATTTTTCGGCAATTTCTACATCTGTATAACTGTGGTTTCTTTGTCTACTTTCATATTTGTTTGCGATTTCTGTGGATACTTTTGTAACGGTTTTAACAAAATGTTCTGCAGCGTCTTGTTCGGCCACTTTTATTGTTTTCTTTCCGTGTACTTAATTGTATTCTTCGTTATAAGATTCAAAGTCTGCTATTATGCAATAAGGTTCTTTCCTTTGTTTTGCTATATTTTTATATTGTATACTTGAACCTTCAGGAGGTATTATTATATCAGGATCTTCGCAATTGTTTTTGCTTTCATGTTTTTCAAAGTGTTCTTCTTTTAAGAATTGCCTTCTGCAAAAAGTGAAGAGGTATGTTTTCTTTTGTCTTGTAGAGATTTGAGAACCGACTAATTTGTTCAGATCCCTTACCAGTACATAATGATTATCGAAAGACAATAAATTAATAACATGTTTAGCTGTTTTCCCATTGGTTGTAGTTTTTAGTATATGACTTCTGATAATTTTCTCTTTTTCAATTTGAAATAAGCAAATCTTAATGTTGTATCTATTTTCAAATTTGTGTATGTCTTTTCCATCCATTGGGAAGTTGGTAATCCCTTTAAAATCAAATTCGTTTTCATGTCGTTTATAATTGGATAGTCTATCAACATGATCTTTAGCTGGATATAGATTTGCTAAGATGGACCAAAGGAAACATTTCTGGTCGTTATTTTTTATATTTATACATGCTTTTTTATTTTTTATGAAATCTGGCAGTGTTTTAAACGTTCCTCCCAGGTAAGATTTTATTCGTGTCATCCTATAATCAATTCCTTCATACCGACTAAATTGTAGCCCAGATCGAGGGGTATTACTTAAAGAACTAAGTCTCTTGTTATTATCATCCAAATTATTATGAGTAACAATACTATTTTATTTAAAATCTAAGAAGTACTGCTGTAAAATACTACTACTTCTTCATCATTCTCCTGTCTATAGAATATAACACACTGAACTCTATATTGATTTATTTCGTTCATTCTTCGCTGTAAATCATTAAAAACAAAAGCAATAAGAGTATGTAAAGTAAAGAAAAGAGCTGGTTTCAATATGCATTTCACGGAGCAAGTGCCGTCTAAATTGCCTCCGACTAGTCAAGAAAGTTTCAGTAGAGTTCTGTAGATAGCAGATCTGTTTTGCGTTCCACGGAGCAAGTGCTGTCTAGATTGCCTCCGACCAGTCAAGAAAGATTCAGTAAAGTTTCGCAGGTGACAGATGTGTTCCGAATCGCGAAGCTTTCAGTCAGTCAAATAATTTTTGAAGCAATTTTATTATATTATAAATGGAAGAAATAGAAAAGAAATTGTTCGTGTATCGAAGAAGTTATAAATATTACAATACTTTTAGCAATTGTCTACTTTTATCCAAAGGTATCTTTTCGGTAGCAGGTTTGTCTGGGTATCTAATGCTACCTTTATTATCTTTAAGTCTTGTTGCATTCATTATTGAGTTGATTGAAAAACATCTGAATATTGCTGACAGGAAAGCAGAATACAAGAACACTTATGATTTTTATACTGAATTGATATCTTTGTTTAAATGTGGACAATTAACGATTGAAGAGGTTATTAATCGTGAAACCGAAATGCGTAAAATCTTTCGATTTTTTCCTCGCGAAAAATATTTGAAACAGGTTCGCTTGAACGGTTATAAGTATTTTAAGAATGAATCTATGAAAATACAAGAAAATTTACCAAAAACATAGCCTATTGCTTTCATATAACACATAACTACCAAAAAGATCTTTATTTCCTACTCGCATTAATTGTCTGCGTCATTCATAGATAATTCAGTTCCCGCCACCAATTTATGACGTAATTACATAATCAATCTCCGGTATGACTAACGCATTCTCATGTTAAAACCTTCATTCAGATCTCTCAATAAGCCCTGATAGCGCAATGGGTTGGCGTCTAGCTAAGGAATTGGCCTGCTGTTCTATCAGTGAGATCGAATCCTGCGGCGAGAAAAAACTCGTTACGAGTTTCCTCTCCAATCAGGGCTGCCTCAGGCCAATAAATACAATCACAACAACAACAACAACAAACACTCGAGGTGTACCACCATCACACCTCTTAACTTTCCCCGTATTTCTTGTCTGGAGGCGAGAGGTTTTGCAACTATTTACGATGACTCATATCACATCAGAAAACGCAAACTTCTCCATTCGAATGAGGACCCCGATTGCTCAGTTGGTTAGCGCACTGGTCCGTGCTAATTAACACTCATCAGACCTCGCAAGTTCGAATCCTACAGACGGAAGTTTGTAGTGATTCAAAAAACTCCTAGGAGTTTCCCTGTTCAGGGGCCCCCCAGACTAATAGCCATCACAATATTTTGCTTTGTGGTTGCTTAACGCAACTATTCTTCAAAGTCTGGGGGTGTGGGGTTTTGCAAAAATATTTTATAAAGTTTAAAATCGGTAATCATCACATCATCAAGCAAACTCAGTACTGCGTCTCTATCTATCGCATTTACGTGATAAAGGTGGTTGGTTTCTATTATCAGATGTTTCGAAGTGATTGGTATTTTTATTAAAGAAAATCAGCCGCTAATAAATGGAGTCAGCGAAGGAAGTCATGAATACATGAAATAGGGATATCATGAAAAGTGTGCTGTGCCTTTTAGACGTGTTCGCCCTGATACCCAAAAATCTGGTTGGTCTCAAAATGAGAATTTAAAATCAGCGTGTAATGATTCAAAATTTTGGTTAAATCTTTGGCGTCAGTGCGGCAAACCCCGTAGCGGTGTTGTAAACTCGGTGCGCATATATACGAAGCGTAAATTCCGTAAGTCCCTAGATGAACATAGAGTGAAAATTAAGGAAGACCTCGCTGACAAAATTGCTGCAGATACTAATCTGCTTTGGAAGTGTCGCCCAAAACCTTTAAAAAATAGCCAACCTACCGTTGAAATTCCGCAAGATTCATGGGTATCGTATTTTTCTAGTGAATTCTCTTCCCCAGACCCGTCGGTTGAGAATGCATTTTCTGAAGAACTGGAATTATTATTGTCAAAAGGAACCCGGTGCGAGTTGTCTGTGAAAGAAGGTGATATACTCGACGCGATTAAAAATCTGAAGAAAAAGTTTTCTATGGGTGTTGATGGCATTTGTGGTAAACATCTCGAACATGGAGGCCGTTTACTTGTGTCCCACCTATTGGTTCTTTTCTAAATAATTTTCAATGTCGGTTTTGTTCCGGACTGTTTTTGCGTTGGAATTATTTCTCCTATTTTAAAAAAGGGAAAACCGAGCGGTTTTTGTTCATCGTATAGACCCATCACAGTTTCAAGTGTTCTTTGTAAGTTATTTGAGTTACTTATAATTTCAAGGATAAAAGCGAAATGTAAAATGCCCGGTTTTCAATTTGGTTTCATAAAGGGCCTAGGTTGCGCACAATTACTCCGTTCGCTATGTAATGTTTTGAAAGATGCACATGAAAGTGATGAAATGCTTACTATTATACTTATGATGGTACTTATGACTTATGATGTGCAACGTGCTTTTGACTCGATTATTCATCCCCAAGCTATGCTAGAACTTATAAAATCGGGAGTTGAAATAGATGTGGTAGCCCCACTTTACGACATGTATCGTCAACTTAAAGTACAGGTTAAATTGCCTCATTCACAAAAGCTAACTATTGATATCCCGGTAGAAAAGGGTATCAAACAAGGGTCGATAACGTCCCCTATTGTATTTAACAATGCGCTTCTGCCTGCCCAGAGTAACATTGATACGTCTTGTATATTCCGCGGTTTAGATGTTTCGAAGTTTTGTTATGCGGATGATCTTTGTAACATAAGTCGAACTGTTGCTGGTCTTGAACGGTATATCCGGGATCTAAGTACTAATTATGATAAGATTGGTATGTCTTTGAATCCAGATAAATCCCAAGTGCTTTTGTTTAATTGCAAAGATCTTATTGAAGCTCCGGTTAATTTGGGAGATACTGTTGCTACTCCAGTCGATCACTTCATTTACTTGGGTATCCCAATCGGTCGGACTATTGCTGCTACGCGGAAGCTTCTGGTACAGCACATTGAGAATAAAGTGCGAAATTCTTACGTTTCAGTAGTTGTATCCCAGCTAAATTTGGGTAGGAAACTACTTACTCGAATATTCAACAGCTCAGTCATGGGCCATTTTCTGTTTATCGTTCCCTTCTGGGACATATTAAGTGACATTGATAAAGCTGACCTCCGAAAAATTTATTTTAAATATGGGAAATTTCTCCTTGGAATCCCATCCTGGTCAAGAAATAGACCTCTAGTGCGAAAATACGGTCTGCGGGAACCGGTAACTGAAATGGCCGAACACGAATTTGTTGTTGTTTTTGTATTTGGGTATGAGTTTATTAGTTCCTTCTTTTTTCTTTTCTTTGTTCTGTACTCCGTTTCATGCTTTTGTAGCTGTTGTAGATGGGTTATAAATAAATACATACATACATACATACAATCAGAACAAACAAATACAATGATACAATCAAGAAAGAAGAACTAGTGTTAGGTTTGAAATATATCATCGATAAAATGAGAATTGCTAAAACAAACTACGGTGATAAGTGAATAAGTTGGTTGTAGTCATTAATCATAATGACAAATCATGTGAGTTGTATATCATCGATAAAATGAGAATTGCTAAAACAAACTACGGTGATAAGTGAATAAGTTGGTTGTAGTCATTAATCATAATGACAAATCATGTGAGTTGTTTATAACACAGAAATATAATGCTATTGCTAACGAATTACTTCTAAGAAAAATCTAGTTTTGCAACCGATTGTACGGAAAAACAAGAACAAAGAAACATATGTGGATTTAGAACTGTTTACTCAGTAGGATACCGTTATTTTTTTTATAGTATATATAGATTTGGGCCATACTAAACAACTAACAATAAATATTAACAACTAAAAACAATAATCTACCCAACATCAAATGCTGAATACAGCTCACGATTCCATGCCATCCACAGAGGGAAGGATAGCCGCATGTTTGGGCCCGAGAGAATCACAAGGAGTGGATTACTGGACCGGAGGATCCGGGTCTGGAGAGAGAAGATAGACCGACGCCTGAGTTCCCCAAAAGAAGGAAGACCCTCACCGACAGACATCCCGGAAGCACTACAGTTCCAAGGTAGACCATGTAGTCACCGGAATGAATTGTTATAAAGAACTCTAAAAGTATTCTCGCATTTCACAGATGTAGAGTGGGTTAGTGACAAACAATACAGTGGAGTACAGTAAGCCCAGAAAAGGAAAGTTTTAACTGAAGAATCACAACTAGAGAACTTTCTAATAAGGATATTAGCACGGACACACACTGATCGGGACACCACTGAAACATGGAGGTCGTCTCTAAGTGAACTGCAGAAAGTATATCCCAAATACTTAAACGACTGTACAAACACAAGCGGTACTCCAGATAGGATAGCAGTAGGTATGTGCTTGAGAGACATGCCAGGTGGGATGAACGCAATACAAAAAATTATAGTATATATATATCACTAGATTATTGAGATAAAAGGGTAATATTTTCATTTCTGGAGACCTTTATTTTTACATTAGGAAAATAAAAATTTCTTTAAAAAGGGGTTTAATTTGATATATAATATATTAAAATTGGTAAATTTCATATAATTAGGGGTTTATTTTATTTGGGTGCGTCTGGTCTAGGATCGGCGTTTATTATACTACTGATGCATAACTTTGGAACGGGTTATCTGATCTTAATGAAAGTTTATATTTGGTGAGACGTCATGTCTCAGATGTTGCATTTCAAGTCCGGACCGAATCCGATGAATGTGGGGGGGGGGCGCAGAGGGGGGGGGGGCTGGAAATCATATGACAAGCTTAAAGTGGAGGGATCGGGATGAAACTTGGTGAGAGGAACAAGCACAAGCCCTAGGTACATCATTGTACATCAGTGTACATCATCGAACCGGATCCGATTATTGTAGGGGGGGGGAGTCAGGGGGAGCCGTAAATCTTGTGGCACGCTAAGAGTGGAGCGATTGGGATGAAACTTGGTGGGAAGAACAAGAACAAGCCCTAGATTCATCAGTGACAGAACTGGATCGGTTCTGAGCACTGTGGGGGGAGGAAGGGGGGTCCGGAGTTCCGGTGATCACCAGTTAAAGTACTTCCAGATGTGCTAGGACCATGAAACTTGAACATTAGAGACTTGACATGATTAGAATAATTTTGCCGCATGGGTTTTGCTTAGAACTGAATTTCTTAAAGTACAAATGATACTTTTGATTAAAATATACATTTCATTCTCCCGATGAGCTCATCATCGTTTTTGCTTCAAGAGTTTTGATTACAGATGAATTTCTAGCGCCCCTAAAGTGCGCATCATCACAGCCAAATGTCTTACCAAACGATACATTCTCGTGATTTCCAAGGACCCATTATCTCAAGGGTTTTGCTTACAAATAATCACAACAAACCCACGAACTGCAGAATTCCTACTTTCATCCTCTGACCCAGCCTTGCAAGTGCCATATGAGCTTGCAGCTCTTGTTGTAGTTGTTTGTGTTTTCTTTTTGTTTTGTTGCCATGACCTCAAGGGTTTTTTCGTGCAATAAATTCATTCATTCATGCAGGACCGTGAAATTTCATCATTACTTACTAGTGTCAAGTATTTCTTCTATATAGAACTTCTTGTGACGCGCGAGAGACCCAAACAAATCAGTTGCTTCATGAAACGAGACCAGTGACGGTGCTATCCGTGAACTGGTGTTTTTTTTCTTATCGTTCGACGAAGTGATGGATATTGGGTCGTAAAGGGTTTCGGGTTACAGAGTGATGGATTATTGGGCCGCAAAACCTCGAATTATCACTGGAGCGAAGGATAAATAAGCTATTTAGGTTATAGATATGCCCGCTCAAAAATTTATCTCTCAAAAAATTTATCTCTTAAAAATTACTGCTACAAAGCAGTACGAAAAAGTAGCACGCAGTACTAACGATGCTACTACATGCTTCTACTTCAAGGCTACCGTGTTATTGCATACTACTATATGCTACTATTAGCAACACCGTATACTGCTATGGCAAGACAGAATGCTACTGTATACTACTACATAAGAATGGATCAGTCTGAGGCACATGAAATGATAGTATTCTTTGCTATTACATAGTATAACATGCAACATTTTCGTACTACTACCATACTACTACGTAGGCTACAAATTTTTCATCGAGTGGGCAGACATGCAGTAGGTATTATGTTTAACCGCAAAGCCCTGGTTGAGTGGGAGCCAGGCATAGCTTAGATTCAGAGTATTTTGGCGGGAGTACGCAGCGAGGTGTGCTGCGCTTGTCGTAGAAGCCAGCACCCTCTGATCTAACGGAAGAAGTGAAAAAAAGAGTGGTTTTATAGATAAAAAGGAGGAAGTAGATTGATTGTAGCTGTTTCCTACAAAAGGAGTGGCGTGTAAAAGTAACATTCATATGTAAAAGTAATAGTGGATCCAAGATTCACCCAAAGAGAGGCGTTTGATCCCAGTTTGTGTTGAAGGAACATATGTATGGTTGACGCTCGTTTACTTGTGGAAAGATGGATCGGTTCAAATGCATCGATTGCGCAACAGAACAGTAGGCAGGGATCTTTAGTCACGACGGTAGACGGTAGACGTTTAGACGGTAGACGTTTCTTTTCGGCCTAGCACTGACAAACGTTGATCGGTCGATAGCTGCAGAGTTTTCTAGAGACGCATGGAAAAACAAGTGCACGAGTCGGGGGTTTGACCTTCCCTCGGACTTGTGAATACCCTATATGAGTCCAAAACACGCCAGTGATCCTCAGGAAGAAGGAGTAAACGTGTCCGTACGGCTCTTTTCAACGACTCGAATCCTGTGTCAATCAATCATCGTGATCTTTGGGTGCAGCTGTGACATCAGTTCTGCCTTTCTTCGGCTAGGTACCCGAAGACGCCGGAGATTTTGAATTAGCAAGGAGAGATAGTCATCAAGAGTATTGGACAGGGGTTTCGAGTTCACGAAATGGAAAGTAAGACGTCAAACCCACGTTCGATTTAGCCTTGTCCCCGTCCGGTCTCAGTCCTATCAGCCAAATGCCGTTTTATTTAACTGCCTTGTCCTCTTATTGGCGTTTTATGTCCTTTGTCAGCTGACAATTGTCAGTGCCCTGTCAGACAGGACGCCGGGAAAGACGACATGCTCTCGGAGCAAGTTGCGGCCCTGTCTCGGGTATATTTCTCGACTGCGTTTTATTTGCGATCCTTGTCCGGTGAGTCACTCACCTGATAAGGCTAAATAAAACGGGTTTAAACCGTGACAAGGCAGTAACAAGAAGACAGGACCGAGACAAGGGGGATCTCAAGTTTCTTATGCTTGCGTAACGCTTACCAGGATGGGTAGTTGGTGTTCGTGAATGGAACTATACTTTGTTTCTACGGGGTGGACCGATTGCGATTTTTTCTCTTAGCGTAGTTTTCCTCTTACTCTTCGTTGTTATGGTTATACTTTCATAGTTCTGTCCCTAGTTTTCTTGCAACTCCCCTTTTTTCCTTTTCTGCTGTACTTTTTTCTATTTCTTTCTCTTCTCTGTCACTACATTACCTCGTTCATTCCCAACCTTAGAAAGATAATGAGGTAATGGCATGGGAAAGACGGATAAAACCGTTAATGAATGAAATGTATGTTGGAAGGCTTAACCTGGGAAGGTGTCTTAAAGGTGCAAATTAAGTGAGTTTGTGGATGAAAGCGAATTGAGATTTATAAACCTCTGTGGGAGCCGACTAAAGTACTTGGCGGCTGTGAGAGCAAAGTAAATTTGAAAATATTTCAGATTTATAAACGGCTGTGAGAGTGGAGTAATGTTTTTGAAAGTTTTGACGACTTTGGGAGCCGAGTAGAATTTTAACGGTTATTAAAGTATTATTGTACATACTAATGAAAACTTACAAACGGCGTTGGGAGCTGAGAAAGTTTTGAGGGCTGTGGGAGCCCAGTAAAGTTTTGACGGCTGCGGGAGCAAAGTCAAGTTTTGATTGCTCTGAGGCCTCTATGAGCCGAGTAAAGTTTTGACGGCTTTGAGAGCCAAATAAAATTAAAGTTTAGTAAAAAAGAATGAAAATTGACAAACGCCTGTGGGAGTCGAGTGAAGTTCTTGACTTTTGTGGAAACCAAGTAAAGTTAAAGCGAAGTAAAAAAAAAATCGAGATTTAAAAACGTCTATGGGGGCTGAGTAAGGTGTTGATGGCTGTGAGACCTCTGTCCAATTTTGACGGTTATGGGAGCCAAATAAAGTTAAAGCGTAGTCAATACAAAAGGAAGCTTATAAACGGACGTGGTAGCCGAGTTAAGTTGTTGGGCCAATGCCATTGCTAACCCCAAATCGTGTCCAGCTGTGGGACAATATTTTGTGGGACCAAATGGTTCAGACAAGGTTGCTGGACGGCTGTAAGGACCCAATAAAATTCTGACTGGATAGGTAGCCGAAAATGTCCAGGACGCTATGAAAGTCGGGAAAGATTCGATGATGAAAGGCTTGGCAAGCCCAGCAAGATCACTGACCAGTTTTGGAACCAAATAGGATTCTCAGAGGCTGTGGGAGCCAACTAAAATTTCTTGACGGCTTTAGGTCTAGACCGGATCCGGCTTCAGTGGGGGGATTCGGAGTTACCGCGTGTACCGGATTCCAGTGAAACTTGATGCGTGTTAGGAGCGAATGCCCTACATGTATGTGTTCGAATTGCATCGGAAAATGGCAGGGGGAACCGGAAGGGCGGGCTAATAGAGTTTGTGACACGCATAGGGACCAAGCTGATTGACGGACAGTGATGAAACCAATTAGGGATGATATTCTCCTTACGATGAGAATTGTCGACCGCTTTTGCTGTACAGGAGATCTGCATCCGGATACATTCTGCTCTTAACCAGTTTACTTCAGTCCGCCGCTTCGCCAAGAAGTGTCCTAATACGGCTCAGCCTAATTCTGTGTTAGGACGGACATCAGCAAAATCGTATACCTTACGAGGACTGTTTTCGTCCAACGGTTCGGGAGCCCGGAGTAATCCAATCTCTTCAGAGATTTGGTTCGTCTTTGTCTGGCTGTCGTAGAATGTCTTGATCTGGGTTACATTCATCCACGCACGAAACCTCCAAGTAAGGATTACTTTCATCCGACAGGACATGATACCGACTAAGGATGGCTTTCATTTTTAGACTTCATTCTGGTAAAACGATGTTATCTTATTAAAGATAAGAGTTATCGAGTGTCAAATATTGAAGTTAACTTTAATCCTTCCTCGAAGAATTGTTTTGAACAGTTTACAAAGGTAGAAACTCTGTTTGGAGAGGTGGAGGGAGGGTGGTTGGGAGTCCGGGAAAGTTTTCGGAAGTTCTCAAATATGAGTGAAACTTAGTGGATGGTAAGAGCAAAGGTTCCAGACCTGACATTTATGTATAGGAACCCGTGTAGTTGTGACATGCATAATTCTCAGACGAGAGACTCGACTCAGACAGCAGACGGTACGTAGCACAATTCCTAGATTTCCTGTTTACAGGTTTACGCCATGTCTGGGCACTATGAGGGGAGTTGAAAGGGGTATCGAAAACCTTTGGCGTGACTTCTAGGGTACTTCTAGATATTCTAGGACGATGAAACTGGTCATACATGTTAGAGACCTGCTCATTTTGTCTTGGCACCTGACAAGCCTCGGGTAAGCCGATCCTCGACAGGAGCGAGGGGGGTCTTTAATCTTGTGGCAGGTTTGAACGAGTTATCCGTTGTGGTTGAAAATTTAGTACCTGGCAGTCCATGTTCAAGGTATTGTGTTTAAGGACCACATCTGGCAACTACGATGGGAATAGGGATGTGTGTGTGTGGGGGGGGGGGGGGGGGCAAAAATCGTGTACAGGCATGACTATCAAACGATAGCTCTGGGTTTCAATAACACTTCACAGATCACGAGAGTACACATGTGAAACGTCATGTTTACAGTTACATGCCAGATCCAGACAGTTTTGGGGTGATGGAAGGGGGAAGAAATGTGACCCAATGCGAATAGAGCTTGATAGTTGGCAAGACCACACGTCCTAGATTTGACATGTCCCGAACGAAGTGTTCGATGAAACTTAGAAGTCAAAGTCATCATGGCCACTAGACCGGCCATTAAATGTGTGACGGGATACGCCTTTATTTTGAAATGGGGGGTGGGGAGGGAAGAAGAGTTTAAAAGTTATCAGATTCGTCTAAACTTGATGTGTGACAGGGAACGATTCTCTAGAAGAGAGGGTTGAGGGAGGGGAGGTAGCTACCGGAAATATTCCTGAAACCTGTGGCATTCATAATTCGAATGAGAGATCCGATTCGAGTGGAGCTTGACAGTTGGGCAGATCAAATGTCCTAGAGGTTAAATCTGTATGCTTGTACCCTTTGACCCTTAGCGAAAATGCCTGCTATGTACCTAACCTTGCACGTGCTATATGAATTCCATCGCTTGATATTACAGAATGTTTCGGTTTCAAAGGCTTATAAGACTCCAAGTGCTTCTGAACAAAGCTGCTGGATAAGGGGTTTGAACGGAGTGTGGGTAAACCATAATGAATGCTAAGTTTGGGTAAGCAAAAGATAAATCCTGGATTTGGATTTAGGACCCCTGAATCCAGTACGGTCAAGATCATCGATTACAGCAGGGGGTGGGTATTTTCTGTAGCTCTGAATTTACTGCAAAAGCTTTAATCCACAAGCGGAATTTAATAGTTGTACCGGACTAGGGATAGGGAACCAAAACTACAGAGTGTGAGTGTAAGTAAAAAGGTGGTGTGGCTCAGATGGGTTACCAGATCGGGTTGCGGCAGAATCTCAAACTGCCTTGAGGACCCCCTAAAGTGGAACCAGCCAATTGGTTTTAGTGCCAAACTCATCTTCACATTCGATCTTCTCTGAAATTCTTGGGCATTTTAAAGTTTCAATCAAATCTATTTCCAAAAGCTTAAATCTAGATTAGGTCAGTGAAATTTTATAGTTTCCGCAATACAGTGGACAGTTTGATGGGTTTTGCTCGGATTGGAGTCTCGAGAGACTTATACTTTCAACATAAAATACCGTAAAATTTTATTCTGTAATTACTAGTGTCAAGTGATTCTTATCGATAGAGCTTAATCGTCCCACTATCTACCATTGACTTTTCACTAAAAGCTGCCTCCCGACCAATCTCGGGTTCGTCGACACTGGTGAGATAAAAACCAGACACTGGTGAGTCCGCAAATGGATTCTAACATTACTGTGGTGGTTAAGAATGCTGATGTTACAAAATGGTCAAGGGCAAGCTTCTCAGGAAAGGTCAGAATCTGGGGGAACGGTAGAAGGGAAAGAGTTGTAGTCACAAGAACGAGAGGCTACCAAGGGCACATGTTTGCATTCATTCGAAAGTTATATTTACAAATAATAAATAATAATAAATAGTAATAAATAACAGCTAAACACACTGAAAAATCCTCATCTTGATTCAGGTACCCTAAATTTGTTCTTACTTTCTGCTAGTCGGTTAAACTCTTTCTTAAGCACGTTAACCTCACTAAGTTTTATGACGATGTCAGCAAATTGTCTTTCGCGTTCGGTCTTAAGCAAACTATAGTAAAAGTCCGTTTGCTGTCGCAATCACTTGAAGAAGGATATTATAGCTAAGAACAGCTGCACTAGCAGGGATACCAAGAGAAAAGGGTTCACTAGAAAGGTCACTAGAAAGAATAGATTGAGTTAAGTAAGTCATTTTCTTCTTTTCCTTTTTTTTCGAGTTTCATCCTGACTGAAGTTTCACCTGAAAATGATGGATAAGTTAAGTGATGTATGCGTATGTTTGAAATCTCGATTCCTTACCAATATAATCAATAAAAGGAGAACGCATGTGTGTAGTGATGGAAAAATTCTATTAATTGACAGAGAAAATCAATCTATAGGTACAGACACATCCATTTAATTTATGACCCACCAAATGCACAAGGCAACAGCGAAGTAAAAAGAAAAAAGGGAAAAGTGACACAAGCATAAAATCAACATAAAGCATGGCATTTTCGACTGAAGCTTCTAAGAATAACCTTAGAGGTAACCTCTAAAACTAAAAAATAACATAATAATGTTAACCATTATTATTAACAACGTTTGCGCCATGGGATCGTGTAGGCAAATAATCTTCAAAGGCTTTTAGTTTTTGCTTTAGTGTCTCCTTACCAATATAACCCGAAAGTAACAAAATACACAAAAGTCATGTCGAAAAACCGACCGAACTAACCTAATAAAAAGAACAAATGTTCTAATGTTCATGTTCAAATGTTTCATTCAATTATTTTTCTTTTCTTATTTCTGCGATGTTGCCCCGATGGACCAGGTGTAATTTGTTTTCGATAAATGTTACTAAATAAGTACTCTTCAGCCTAAGCCGATACGTCACACGGATACGTCAGATACATTTGATTAGAGCTTATTCTAGGGACATACTTCGGCTCTGTCTAGTTAGGGTCTTCTTCAGGCTCAGCAAGGCTTCCCTTGCAAGTCTAAAGCGGAAAACTTGTTGCAACTTGTTATTTTCAAAAATTCAGACCAATGGAATCACCAATCCCTTTAGTTAATGGAGAGACTTGTTTGGCTGCTAGTTCTCAAACTTTTCTTAAATTAGTTTGCAGCCAAGCATTTACGTTCTTTATCTTCAGGCATTCATTTAAAGCAACCTTTTCTGATGCGCTGCGATGATTGATTGTATTTTGGTGGAATCTTAGGTTGATATTCATTTAGTTCAATTTTACTTAAATGATTTAAATGTATATTTTGTGAAAGTATGGTCTTTGTATTGGTCAGTTGTAGACCTCTTATTAATATTTTCTTATATACTTGCCAGCTTTGGCGGATATAAATACACGGAACGAAATGAATTTCAGGATAATCCAGAAAGAAATATCGATGAATTCAAATTGCACTTTTAAGAGTGACTTTGCCGGGATTTCATTCGTAGGGAGCTCATGGTGAACAGATAGTAATCACTGAACCAAAATAAAATAATTCAGTGGATGATGCATATTCTCGCTTTTCAGTTAAACCTAAAGTATATACACGAGGCTACTCACCAATGCAAGTTCCGTTGCTGAACCCGTAACCTCTAGAACATGAGCATGCGTAGGAACCGAACGAGTTGTGACATTGAGCGTTTGTATCTCCATTGGTACCACATGGCTTGTACTTTTCACATTCATCGATATCTGTAAAAAAAAGGGTTATATATACCACTTCATAAACACCAAACAGCATTGCGTTTCCAAGCCTCCCGAGAGTCTGACGCTGTTGGCTACTTCTTCTGGATTTTACGAGGGCTAATCTGATTGGAATTTCACCCTACCTCTCGACCCGCCCCCTGAAGACCATAGCTGACAGCACCAAATGGATACGTCACCTGATTTCTTACAATTGACCGACATCTCTCTATCTTTTCGAGCTTTGAGCCTGAAGAGGTCCGTTGAAAAAAAGGGCTTCAGTATGAGCAAGAACAAATAATTAGATAGAATCTCCGTCTCCCTATCTATGCCCGATGAAAAATTTATCTCAAAATAGTACTATAAAGTAGTACGAAAAAGTTGCATGCAGTACTGACGATGCTACTATATGTTTCTACTTCAAGGCTATCGTGTTACCGCATACTACTATATGCTACTATTAGCAAGACTGGATGCTACAATGGCAAGACAGGATGCAACTGGATACTACTACATAAGATTGGACCAGTCTGAGGCACATTAAATGATAGTATTCTTTGTTATTACATAGTATTACATGCACCGTGTTCGTACTACTACCATACTACTAAGCAGGCTACACATTTTTCATCGGGTCTAATATGACCATGCGGAGACGGGTATCCCTACCCACTGCAAACGAGCATAGGTTCGTAGCTCCGCAGCTTATTAGGTTTCGTAACCTCAACAAATAGCTATATCACAGTGAAACCGAGCAGAGGAAAAGTAGAAGTCAAAGCCGACTGGTTCTCTGAACTCGTTGCACAGCGGGTTAGCGCGCCTCCTGCACTGTTTGCTCTGCGATGAGCAACAACGAAGACGGAAGTAGAGTATACGGGTATCAACATCAGCTCACAGCTAGAGTAAATACCTCTAGGTCCGCTCAGTTTTGTCGGGGTATCCATAGTCGTTGCATGGGACAAAAGACGGAGGTTCTTGATATCACTTCAACGAAAACAGCTGGCGCATCCATTTAACGCAGTCAACTATGATTCGCAGTACGCTTACATTCTGAGAAAAAAAGTCGGTCAACTTACCTGAGCAGACAGGGACATTTCCGTTTGTTCCGACTTGACTGAATCCAGATATGCAGACGCAGCTCACCGAAAATCCGCTCGAAATGCATTCTTGAGATGAGGAACCACAGTCTGAACAGCTACCAGTGACAGGGACTACCAACTCTAAAATAACAAAATTGTATGTCAGGAAGTGTCCATTATCAAATCATCAGACCCTGCAACCTCCAATCTTCTTGGTAAGACAGTTCTGCTACCTCAAGCTCAGAAGTTGTATGGTCTCGCAACACAGCCTCATCCTTGCCGAAATGGAGTCTAGCTTTGTAGAAACTTGAGCTTGTGCCGTTAGGATTTTGTCAAATTTTTCATTGATCAGCGTCTTGAATTGCTGAAACGACGACTGGGTGGCTACTAAAATTTCAGCAATGATCCACGAAGAATGAATATTATTAGTCCTCCATTATTCACATCCGTGTACAAAATAACAGGTACTTATCTTGAATGTGGGCAGGCCCACGGTAGCAGTGGCAATCACCGTTGGAAAGGTGGCCCAGTGGAACGAGAGACCTGCTTGGATTTATTTTCCACTGAACTCTGACATCCAGGTCCTGCTACTTATCCCAAAACGTTTAACCAACGCACTTGTTACCAGAATGAATTCTGGCGAGCTACTGAATGCTGGCGCGCAAACACTATTGTCAAACCATTCCTCGTTTTTCGCTGGAAAAATTTTGGAGCAAAATCGAGCCATGAAACGTTTGTCGTCTCCAAGTTACCAGTAGTCCTGGTAAGTGATATGAGTACGCTAAAACTATGTTAAGCAATGTCGCACCTATTACAACATACGGCGCATCTGATTGACGTTTCCTTCTGAATAAGGGAACAACGCTTCTCGCGGATAGTCCCGGTTTCTTGAAAGCAATAACTTGGCCCACAGCGTCTTTGAATGCAGCTTTGATCTAAAAATAAAATATTGGGGTTAAATCTTGGTTATCGTCCTTGAATAGCTTACTTGCCACTTCGACAGGACATTTCAGTCCTACGTGTCTGTCAACATGTCTGTCGACCTCATATTCGCAAGTATGGCC
Organism: Branchinecta lynchi; assembly: GCA_023053575.1. Classification (NCBI taxonomy): domain Eukaryota; kingdom Metazoa; phylum Arthropoda; class Branchiopoda; order Anostraca; family Branchinectidae; genus Branchinecta; species Branchinecta lynchi. The sequence goes on from JAKZAP010000015.1 coordinate 12,941,123, forward strand.
AAAGACCGTAACATTAGGAAACACAGTAACTCCGCTGACATCGCGTCGTGGATAATTGAGCTTCCCGCTACCTAGCTGACAATCCAGTGGCAATCGTAAGCTGTTCGAAACCATCGTAACGTGTCGTAAGTGGAAAGTTTGGTGGTTTACAGCCAATGAGAACATGCCGGGTCCGGAAGAGCACGGTTACGACAAGCTTACGATTGCCAGTGGAGGATCCACCTAAGATTTTGCGAAGGGGTCCTTCAAAATATGAACAAAGAGACGTTTTAATGACAATCAAACCGCTAGGAAGCGCTTATTATCGCGACTCATTGGGCTGATGGGTGTATCCTGTAGTTGAAATCGAAATCGAGGAAATTCGATTACGTTAAACGCGGAGCCACGGTGAAACGCGTTTTCATTGGGTCTTTAAGCCTGTTTAAGTGGATAAGTGATGGGTATTGTCATTATCTCAGCCCTATTCGGTTAAAATTTAACAATGTGGGAATTTCATGTCCATAGAGGAAGGAAAATGGGTTTGGTATGGCAATAATATTAATTGAATCTGGAAATGCGTGAGAGCAATATATAAGTACGAATTCCAAATACATAAAAACGTTAATATCCCTAAATCACAAACAGCTTTTGGAATCCTTCCGTTCTTTTTACAAATCTAGAAACCTTGTAAACTTCCGAATACACGGAAGTATTGGGAACTCCCCATTGAAGATCCCCCGATATCTTTATTGAGGGAATTAGCCTTTAGTTGGATCCGCTACCTCACAGACACCGCATCTAGCTTAAAGGCCCCATTTGCTTATTCTGCCTTTCATATATCCCTGGTTCCCTTATGATATTCATTAGATTATTAAATATGATTGTCTTTCGCAATTGTTTCGTTTTATACCTACGACTTTTGAATGCTGTGTCGGCCTAGCCGAATTTGACAGTCATGCAACACAAACTTTGCCGAAAGCTTTGAGGTCTATCAACGACAATTTTACAAATAACAACATAAGAAACTTCAAATTATTATTTTTCGTTTTGGAAGACATGGTAGATCATCAGGTCTACCTTCTGTTTTGTACTTATTCTGTTCTGCTTTATTTTCCCACTGTTTAACCAAGGCGCGTTCAGTTTTCAAATATTTTGCGTCCAGCCGCCACTCCGGAGAGAGATAAGGCTGGATGGACTGGACAAGCGCTAACAACAAAATTGCTAATTTCTAGTGGGAAAGTAAAGACACATTGAAAACGATATTTCTGAGCCATTTTATATTGAAAAGATCATTTTTAGAAAGAGTTGTGCTTTAAGCTTAAAATAAAATTCAGTCTCGTGCACTGCTTTGACCTTTCTGATTTCCTGGTCTGCAGTAATTCTCAGTACTTTATGAAAGAAAACTGGAGATTGATTAGGAGGGTTTCAGTCTGCATTCCATGGTATCTGACACTACGATCCAAAGGCGTTTTTGCAGTTATCATGGTATCTGGCCAGTTATTGTGGTATCTGATAGTCAGATACCACGGTCCGACCATGGTAACTGATCGTGTATCTGAAAAGTCATCTCACTTTAATCAAACTTTTTTCAAATTGGTGAGAAAAAAGTTTAGCACTTAGTGATGTAACTGGATATCAGTTTTTCTTTTGGGATGACTTCGAAAAGTGCAATTTCGGCAACAGTCTTTTTTGCAGAGCAACCGTGTATCAGGTGTATTCTAATAATGTATACAACGGATACGTCAGCTACTTCATCAGCGATACTTCGGTCCTTCTTGACAAGGGTCCTAGTCCGGCTGTCAATCTTCAGGATCAACGTCGGGAAGGAAACAAACCTGCAATACATCGACTTCTATCGACTTAACATATCTTATTCGGGCAAATTACTTTCAAACACCACTGTAGAGAAAAAACTAGCCGTGAGATTTAGTTTTTGATACCGTCGCTCTTTTTGGTGCACGATAGGGGCGATGAGAGGAAATTTTGTGTCTGTATTTTGATGAGCCTCGCTTTTGTTATTAATCAGGGACTGAAAGCTTAAACTTTATTCCATTGATAACCTCGTTCCACGTTTCTAGAAAGTTTCTTTCCCCGACGTTGACCCTGAAGGTTGACAGCCTGACGAGGACCATTGCCAAGAAGGGCAAATTACTTTCAAATACCACTGTAGAGAAAAAACTAGCCCTGAGATTTAGTTTTTGATACGACCGTTCCTTTTGGTGCACGATAGGGGCGATGAGAGGAAATTTTGTTTCTGTATTTTGATGAACTTCGGTTTTGTTATTAATCAGGGACTGAAAGCTTAAATTTTATTCCATTGATAACCTCGTTCCACGTTTCTAGAAAGTTTCCTTCCCCGACGTTGACCCTGAACATTGACAGCCTGACGAGGACCCTTGCCAAGGAGGGTAAATTACTTTCAAATACCACTGTAGGGAAAAAACTAGTCCTGAGATTTAATTTTTGATATGACTGCTATTTTTGCTGCATAATTGGGGATGACAGGATTCTTGAGAAAAGGAAAAGTTTGTTTCTTCTTTTTGATGAACTTCAGCACTGCTGATGAAGCATCATAGCTGATGTATTAGTTGTATATAGTATTTGAATATATATATATATATATATTTTATTTATAACCGGCCAAATACGTGGTAGCGGAGTAAATGGAATGACGCGAAATAACACAAGAACAAATAACAGTATAAACACACACAATTTAGACATAATAACTAACTGGGCCTGACAAATTCATGAAAAACATCATGTACTCGAAGACCAGGATGGCGAGATGTAGATAGTAGTGACGCTGACGTTTTCTCGAGTGAGCGAATCAGATCTTGGACGCCGAACTTCTGAACTAACTTGTGGTTGCGGCAGGAACGAGGAAGGTACAGACAAAATTTACAATGGTTATAATAACACGCTTCAAAGTTTTAATGTCTTTTTTTCGCAGAATGTGATAAACACCGGAACAATACAAGATGTAAGGAGTGCATCTTGGATATATGTTTCAAAGTCAGCTTGGGTTCAAGGAATATTTAAGTGTATCAGATACCACGGTAACTGTAAAAACGACTAATGACAGATTCAGGTACCATGGTAACAGATAGCATGGTATCTGCAATAACGCAACTATTGTCTCTGACGACGGTATCATTGAACTTGCCAAAAGAATAGCAAACAAATAAGAAGCTGTGGTACACACAGATGGATTCTTGAGAAAAAAAAGTCTCTTTAAATTCTAGGACAGTTAGTAGTTGACAATGAACTAGGTTTGTAAAAAAGATATGCATTTTACTCAATTTCTGTTATTTACTGCTAATTTTTGCAATTTCTGAGTTGTGAACAAAAAAAAAAGTTTCTGATATTAAGAAAGTTTTGCTTGTGTGTCCAGCTGAGCTCCCATGTTAGAGACTGCAGTATGTAGGCTACATAGAACGCTGCTTCTCCCTCGGACTTGATACTTCTTATTGTTACTTACAAACTTCTCTGCTTCAGCTTTCAGTTTTAAGTACTTCTCGGAGTTCGGGTCCTTTAGATCATCAGACCAAGGTGTATTGCTTGTGAGTGGCAGGGTGACATTGTAGACCTTGTCTTTGGTTGCGTCGGCTCTTCTACAAGGGCCATTTGCACTCTTTACGTAGGGGAAGGTGCACTGGCATTCATACCCCTGCGTGTTGAGTGATCGGACGCACTTGCCGATATTTGATGTACATTCCGACCGAGCAGCAGCGGAGTCACAGGGATTAACGCTCACTGAGAAAGCTGTATAAAAAAGATAAATGTTAGAAGTATAAATCAGGAATTCCATCACATTCTAGTTTCGAGAGTCTAAGGATCTGTCGTGCCTACATTACTGTTCCACTCTACGCCCATCATCGTTCCATCTCTCCTCGTCGATTCACCTTGACATATCGGGTCCCCGCTTGTGTATAGGGATAGTATGTTCAACGAAGTCTAGACGTTAAAGGACGCAACAAATGAATGTTTTGATGGATGTGAAAAATGTTGGGCGTTACTTGAGGTTCAGATTCAGGCTTAATGGAATATTGCCACAATAGCGAAAGCTAAATAATTGGCAAAAAAAATAGACACTAAAGAATAGGTAAAACTCAAAGAATAGGTAACAATTACATCTACATATGCTAACAACTACATACGCCTACTTAACAATAAGAAAAAAAATTAAACAAGGGACAAGGAACCCGACGGGCAAACACGAACTGAATAAACGGCAAGAAACACGAAATTTTATTGATTGTTGAGGTTTGTGATGGATCATAGAACAAGGTTCTTAGGCTAAAGGGAGGTCAGGATTACTACTGTTTGGATGGGAATATTACTGTTAGACAGTGTGTCTTTTGAATTTCTTGTTGTTGTCATCGCCCTCGGGTTTTTTGCGCCTCCCTCCTGTTCTTATTGCTTTGGAGGAGCTCAGTGGTCAGAAAGACCGCATCCCGTCGAGACTCCAGAACTCAAATGGCACATCCGGGTCCATGGCATGTGTGACTTCCAAGTGCGGTTATGCAATTTCCTTTGGCTAAAACAGTCTACTTTCAAAAGAGGCACGTACGCTCGGGTATCCGAGCCGAAACTGTTTCCACTGATTGGATTCTAAGGAAGTAAGTATTATGGTACTTATACCATCGAAGATTTTCCGACGAAGAATTCAAAGTGACCCTTGACAAGGAGTGTGGCAAGAAGGAATGGAGGCTGGAACTCCCGACGTGGGACCCAGACCAGAGCAAAAGGTCAAGCGAATCATACCAACCGAACACCAAACAGAATTCCCGAATTCATCCACATGACAATTTCCGAAGAAATGCTGAGTAGGATGGAAAATCCTTCGATGCCCAAACTGCAATTTAAGGTATTCAGGGTATGTTGTCAATACCTATAAACAAATATTCAGTATGAATATTTTCAGTTTCAGTTTCAGTTTATTTCAAATATCAACACATATAGTGGCTTGGGTCCAAATGGCGTGTTGAATACGTCAATATATTCGCCATAACATGTTCTCTTTTTTCCACAATACAATGACGATACATTCTGTGAAATTTGATTGTTTTAGAGAGGGTGGAAGGGAAAACCCTAGACTTTACACGTTTGGTAATTTGTCTACTCAGCTTTTGAAAACATGTATCTTTATTTCGTAAAGTTGTACTTGTCTATTATATAGTTATGTATTGTTATAGAATATTATAATATATGATATTATTGTAATTATTTGAAAAATATTTTGAATAAGAATACTTACGATAGCAGCTTCCATCTCCTCCGTGGATGTATCCTGGGCCACAAAGACACACAAAGTAGCCGTAGTAGTCGGTGCAAACGGCATTGGAATCTCCATTATCGTCACAAGGATTTCCAGCACACTGATCTGTGTCTTGGCAGATGTTGTTCAGCTGTTTATAACTAAGGAATAGTAAAGTCTTTTAAGTCCGCATCAAAACATGTATCATACTAGTCCTAATCTAGTTAAGGCTTCTGCTTCAAACACTCCTACCATCTCTTGTTGGTCACCATCAGTGTTGGGAAGTAGCCTACTTCGAGGGATACCTGTATTTTACTTAAGAATAAATTTTCTGGAGTAGCCTACTTCAAACTTAAAGGACACATCTTGCTCATTCTCTTGCTCATTCATCCTTAGCTTTGGCATTTTGGCCTTACGGTCGAACAGACCGCCAGAATACTCTATATGACTAGGTCCAAAACACGCCAGTGATTCTCAGGAAGAACGAGCAAACGTATCCGTAACGACTCAAACACAATGACTCAAATTCCGGGTCAGCGCAGCTGTGACACCGTTTCTTCCTTTCTTCCGCAGGTACCCGGAGATTCAGCATCGGAAGGGATAGTTATCCTTAGCTCCCTTGTGGAATTATAATTATGCTTTTGAAAATCCTCGCATTTCCCCATTGTTCCGTTGTGTACCTACGGCTTTTTATCGCTTTTCGCCTAGCCGAGTTCTGCCTGTCGCGCACCGCAAAACTCGCCAAAAGCTTCAAGGTCAGCCAACTCATCTTTGACACATGAGAATATGAGAAGCTTCAAAGTATTTTTTCTCATCTTAGGTGAATCACCAGGCATATCTTCTGTTTTTGAATTCTTTTCTTTTGCTTGGTTTTCCATTTTTTGTATTTCCCTTTTTAAATATTTTGCGTCGAAGAGAGCGGAGGTTGGATAGAGTCAACAAGCGCTTACAAGAAAATCGTGTATTTCACTTGGAAGGTAATGATGTTTTCGGAAAACTATATAGGCTATCTGAAACTTTTCATCGTGGAAAGATCACTTCTAGTAACAGTTGTGCTTTAAAATTTAACTGAACAGGCAACTTATTTTAAATTTAGTATTTTAATACACTGAATTCTTTCGACTCATCTAAGGAAATTTACATTTTTTCACCAGGGACTTTAGTAAGAACATTCAGAATTCGCGCTGTGTGCACAACAATCCAAAATTCATCCAGACGCGGAGAATTGGAGCTTAAAGAATAAATAACTTCTTACCTATAATACTAACGCAACCTACCTCCAAAATAATCACTCCATATATTTCTAAATCTGGAGCCTCCAATTTCGTACGGTACATTATAACCCCTCAAACAAAACCACACTGATTATCTCACTTGCCGTGTTTTGATACATTCGATATGTATCATGCTGTCGACGGTTGTCTGCGAGAAGTTATTCCATCAGAAAAACGATTATGTAAATTGTTTCACTGTTTCCACTAATAAGTCCAGGGGTCTTGGAAAAGGCTTAAACAGCCAAAACCGTGGGTTGTTTGTTAAAAGCACAGCGATTTAAAGTATTCAAATACTTTAAAATACTGTAAGCTGAAGAGAAAACAGTGCGAGGGGTCCTTTAAGCAAAAGCATGCATTTCCATGTGTTGTAGACGCTAAGCTCGGAAAATACACTGATGAAGAAAGTAGGAGAGTGATGATAAGATATGTTTTTTTGTTATGTGTGTTATTCTGCGGCAACCGCTTACCTTTGTAATTGCTGAATATTTCAAACAGAGAGTTACAAGCACATAGAGGTACCACAAATCCAAAAGAATAATTTTATGAAATCGATAGAGGACAAAGGAAGTAACGCATTTTTATCAGTTGTCACGCCTATTTAAGGAAATAAGTGAAGTGTAACTAAACTGTCGGATCTCATCCCTATTTGGTTAAACTTTAAGCAAAATAACTAGGGGACTGAAGACTCAAGTACCAATAAATTTTCAAGTACCGTCTCGAGTACATTCTGCACAGATCGCGTAGATTTGCACATTGAATAGCTTCTTCGACAGAATTTATCCAACAATTTAAAGCCTTTGGCAAAAGAACTGATGAAACTCGAGCAGTTAGTGAAGTACCATGAGATGTTATCTGTAGTGTATTTAACTAAACTGCATTGTTTTGGGCTCAGCACCCCTCCGCAAATTGCCTCGGGGTACTGACATATATGATTGGGATGTGAGTGCCGTAGTTGTTCTACTGAGTTAGTCGTGTATGAGATTCATAAGAGAAAATAAAGAAGTTTATCTTGCAACCAAGTGTATCTTTGCCAAAGGCAAAGAACAGTGCATTACCTACACGTGTCACGGAATATTTTCGTTTAACAAAACGTATCAGATCATGTTTTGAGTTATTTTCTACAGAGTAATAACACTTAAGGAAGTGTCACATAATATTCCCGTTGAATAAACCATCATAAATCATATCTATGTTCGTTTTTGAACAAATACTTTACTTCCAAGCTCATAACATAATGTTTGTGTAGAGTCACCAGAAAGTGCGTTGGGCTAGACTGTGAGACTTCCGACACTGTAACTCGCAACGTTAAGGCAGTCTGACTCAACAGACAGATATTTAAAAAAAAGAAAAGAAAATACGAACCCGTCACTGCAGGTACATTGCGGTCCATTGGTAATGTCATCTTTGCAAACAGAGTACTTGTCGAGTCCCGCCACGCATGTATTTGCAGTGGTGCAGGTCATCAGACCTTTCTGAGCCTCGGCGTTACTCAAATCCACTGACACTCCTTCTATGGATATTGCGGCCGTGTTGGAATACCTTGCTTTGATCGAGGTAATGAACGAACTGATAGTAATTTTCGTCGGAGGATTTATGTAGAAGAGAACCTCTGCTGATGATCCAGAGGCTGTGAAGCTTCCAAGGGACGGATTTATGGTACCAAACAGTACAGATAGCTGAAAAATGGAACATATCTTACATGTTTTTAATTGTAGACATCCAGAGATTAGAAATTAGAACTCCAAGAAAAATAGATAATCATATTGTCAGGGTCATTTACATTCACATATTTAGGACACACGCTTCACGCACAGACTGTCTGACCTCTTCCTGTTGATTTACTCATATCTCAACTTACGTGGGCCGTACAGATCGACAATTGAACAAAAGACGCGTCTTTCCTTCCAGTATAAAGAAATACAATAAAACTTATTCCGGATATTATGTCAGATATGACCTTGTTATTGTCCAGGGACAATATAAGCGAAGGCTACAACAGACTATCCAAACGCAAACGGGATTTTGACAGTCCTCTAGTTATAATAGTGTGAAACGACATTGATCACAGCCTCCCTCTTTGACAACATCTTCTCTTGTTTGATTGCTTATTGAGATAATATTTCCATAAATTTCGTCTTTACCAGCCTGACGAGGAACCTAGGCAAAAGAAACTCCTATTTTAGTCAGTTTGCATTGTTTTTAAGCCTCCACAGAATTTTCCGAAAACTTTAAAGGACGACGCTAGAAAAGTGGCTCACAACCGGTGGTGCGCATACCCAAAGGGGTACAACAGATCCTCTATAGTTGTACGCGAAGGTACCAAAAACAAGTTGGATCATACCTATAATTCACTGTAAAAAGTTTCTCCAAATAAGGATTAAAGTTAACTGCAGTATTTGCTACTTTTCTCCACTGGGATAAGATTAATCCGAATTAGAGACAATCTTATCTCAATAAAGACATGAGTAAACCGAGTAGCAAATCCTGCAAGATTTTTGTTTACAGTTTACCTCGCTTTAGAAGTTATTTCCCCTGACTCAGTTCCAGTATTATCCGAAAAATCAGATACCCCCTCGTACGCAATTTCATATTTACCTGCCTAACGATTGATGACAATAAATATCGTCTTTTTGACGTTCTGATCGTGGTAAGAAATCGTGAAACAAAAATATGTCAAAAAAGGGGTGCGGATCCTTTTTGAACCTTGATTCGGGGTACGCAACCTTTTTTAATCTTTATTAGGGGTACGCGGTACGGAAAAGGTTTGGAACCACTGCTCTAGAACATATACCGCTCGGGCTCCAAAGGATGGTAGCAAATATAGTTCACCTTCATTCTTATGCAGTCAGAGTCTCCAGTCGATTATCCAAGGATCGTGACGCCATGTCTATTTATATGAGTATTACATGTTTTCCATTTCCAAACCTAAATGATTGTTTCTAAAACAGTTTATAAATGTAAGTGTAAATCCAAATATTTGTTGAGCAATACATATTTAATCAAGTTTCCCACCTTTCTTCATGACGTCACAATGATTTCACCAGTCTCGGATAATCGGCTGGGATTCATTCTAGACTGGGAGAAAAGACAGCCAATCGATTAACCGAAATAAGAAAGTTGTTACTTACCATTCTGTCCAATTTCGAACGGAACAGTAGATTATCTGCTGAAGCGTTGACAAAAACTTGGGAATTCACGTTGAGAACCCTCAGTTTTATTCCAAATGGGTTGAGGGTTGGATCTAAAAAATAACTCGCTTTGAGTTTTCTCTAAAAGAGGCACGAGTCTCTTTATATCCCCTTCTTCCGTTTTAAGTCTTGTCTTCTACATGACACCTAGCATAACATAGCTTCTGCTAAGATGTTCCTATACTTTTAACTACCATAAACTTAGTTATGCTTATAGAAAACAACACAAGACTTTGTCTGTTTTAGCCCCTTTCCATGTCCTTGCCATGTATGGCGAACTTGGCGAAATTTGCACAACCGGTCTTGAGACCAATAAGCTATTCGAAACAATGATCGGTAACGTCAGGTAAAGAGAACGTGGCAAACGTGATAATAAGTGTAATGCTAAAACAGGAAATAGACAACACTTATAAAGAGTGGAGTCTCGGGAACGAGAATGAATGGAAATGCTACCGAAATATGGTGAATTATTATCATAGATACACCATTTCCTTGAACGCTGTTAGAAAAATATTAGCCATTTTCATTTTCCTATTTAACACTTGTTTTTACTCCAGAATTTTCCGCGGGGATGTGCACTTCCGTTATAGCTTGCTAACAGAGCGGTGACCAAGCAACTCCAAACTCTCAGAAAAACCTATAGCAATAGCTTTCGAATAGAGTAGAAGGCTAGTTAAGTCATTGTCACACATTTCTCAGAAAGGCAGTTATCAAGAAACCATAATGTGGAGCCAACTCATTCAACAGCCAATCACGGCCCTCAGAACAACATTAGTTTTGAAAACTGTATCGATTAAAAACGTTCCGGCTGAGAATCCTGCCGCTGCTTACTACGTAAGTGCTGATGGAAACAAGGTCGATCCTGTATTCGAGAGATGCGTTTCCAGTTTTCGGGCTTTTACAAGAAAACTTTTGGGTTTTTGACACAATTTGCTTGAAAACTACTGGGTTTTGACGCCATTTGTTTCCAGATTACGACATCATGATATCGATCCTGACGATGTCGACATGATTCGCTTAAGCCAGGCATGGCGATGGAAACTACGGATTTCGAATGCTGTTGAAAAAGAAATTCCGTGAAAATAGTGACAAAAAATATACAACAGAAGCTGAGAAGGTAAAGATTTACTGGCATGAATGTCTTAAACGATCTTCCAACTAATATCAAGGACCACACAAGCTCCAATCGCTACTAACCCAGTTTCACCAGAATAGATGACTTTAGATTCTCGAACGAATTTTTTGTAATGGTATCATGAGGTTTTATTTCAAATGGTGTAGTTGATTTTATTGCTTATTTTGCATTTATTATCCTTAGCTCCATTATGAAATTAGAACCCTCTGCTATCCACACATTTCGCCATTAGCAAATTTTTCATTTTGCAAGACATAATATGTATATAATTTTTTATTTATTTATTTTTATAACCCGCTGAAAAGACAGAATAGCGGAGTACAAACAAGGAAAAACAACACAAAACACTAAAATACACTAAAATTCACTCTAGAAGAAGGGACAAGCCGTGATGTGCGGGGAAGCTGAGATGGGACGTTGTGGACAATTTTTTGTATTACTAAGCCATCTGTATTACTAAGCCATCAGGTCTATGTTTTAGACTTATTTTGAGTTCCCAAACAAAGTTCCAACTTTTTTACCACGGCTGGTTAAGTTCTCAAATATTTTGCATCCAGCCTTCGTGTCGGAGAGTGGGAAGGCTGGAAAGAGTCGACAAGGGCTAATAAAAAAATATGCTAGTTTCTGGTGGAAAATTATTGTGTTTTCAAAGAAAATAAATTTCACTGTGAAGGAACATTTCTAGTAAGAGTTGTGCTTTGAATGTTTTACCGGCCGATCATTCCGCAAGTTATCATCTGTTGCCCGGGATCTTCACGTCTATAAGTAACTAAGTCAGTAATTTATTTTCACCTGCCATTTTGGAAAGCGGAGTTTAGAAAATAAAGGAATAAATAAAACAAATGCAAATCACATAAGACAACACAACTTGTTTAAAGTTTAACCGAAAAGACCTGAAATAGGACAATCTCGTACCCATCACTTATTCACTTAACAAGGCTTGAAGATCCGGTATCGATTTCAATGTAGTGGAATTTCCCTGTCGGGTTTCTGGTACCTCTACGCGCTTGTACCTATGTTGTATGCTTGACGAAAGTAATTTACGAATATTAAGCCTTCATTCACGTAGTGAGCTACGAGGGGACTTTAGGAAGGGAAATATTTGGATCCTGAAGTTTTATTATTGCATTATGGCAGCGTGTGGTTATGGCAAAATTTTTAAAGATGAGGCAGGTGCTTTGCATATTTAAAGTAGCACGATATTATGTTTCTTAGCTCCTTCTTTTGCAGAACATGCGTTACGCCAGACGGAAATAAAAGAAAATGAGATAATTTTCCTAAGGCTGCTCGGTTGTAGCACCCCTTTTAGGGACGCTGCGCTCATCAGCAGTAAGGATAGATTTACATGCGTCTTGAGCAACTGAAGAGCAAGTTTTTACAGGAGCGGAGGCATAAGATGTATTCGAAAAGTTTGACAAAGGGTTGAACTGCAGGTACTCACAATTTGAGAAGTTGACTTGAAGGCAGAACATACCGTTTTAAAAGCTCCGATAAGTTGACAACTTCAGCATTTAACCGACAGTGAAGAAACAAAACCAAAGTGTTGCTCTCGCAACACTTTAGTCGGCGAAGCCGGACAAAGGTTGCCACAACACTTCACGTTGCCCAGGCAACGTAGGTCTAGTTTGGTTTACTAAAAGCAAGTTTTCCGCGTAAGCTATGTTACTTAAGGCATGGTCTTTATAGAAATAAGACAACCTCTTTGCAAACACCAATTAGGACAAGAATAATCTCTGACGAAGGACCTTACCATTTGTTATCAAAAGCACCAGTTACGTCTATCTAAAATAGAGGGGTGGCAGCCTTGTCGCGGGTAGCCTGTTTTCGTCAATAGCTAATGAGCATTTGCAGAACTGGTGCCCGAACGGATCCCTAGCTGCATTGAACCAAAACGACGTATCAAGTAATTCCGGGAGAAGAACGTATTCAAAGATTTTGCTATGGTGCTTGAAACTGTGAACGTTTGACAATTTTTGACAAGCACTAAATTTTTCCCGCGCTTTATCATAATGTTATAGACCCTTGCTGTAACCTCTACTACTGAACAAATTAACTTTCCATTTCCAATAGGCAAGGGGGGGGGGCTTACCAGCAATGCAAAGGCGATTGGAGGAGCTTGTGTCAGGTACAAGTGGGAATTGACAGCTGCATTTGTATCCTTTCTCATTTGCAGCTGGAACACATCTCGAATTGATTTTCGCACACTCTGCCCTTACAGTCGCTGTACATTTGTCTGCAGTGATACCAGAACTTCCTGAAAAAAAGAAGATGGGATTCAGTCAATCGTGGGCTCCAGCCATCCTGCGGTCTACAGTTAAACTTGAAGGCAGTGCTGCAGCTCAAACGATACAGCAAGAACGGAGGGTCGAGCCGAGGTGTGTTACTTGAAAAGTACAGCAACAGAAATCTTTAGTTTAAGTAAGGACACAACTCAGGTGATTCTTCAATTATCGCATCTTATGTTGCGACAGCAAATCCAGTTGGTGAGACGGGTAAAAGGATGTATAGGCATTCTTACAAATAATAATTCATTCAAGTGTGAATCTGAATAGTATATATGGATAGTAAAATGAATGAATCGTATTTGGTATATGAATTGATAAATAGTATCTAAAATATAAAATAGTATCTAAATGGTAAACAATCTATGAATAGTAGCTTACTTATCTAGTAACAATCGTTCACCAACATTGGAAAATTTATCAGTAAATTAGTCACATTCAGTAATAATACAAGATCATAGTGAGGAGAGTCAAGGAGGAGAGCCCTTGCCCCTTGATCCCGTTCGGCTCACCTTGTCTGGTCGTCCTTTGACATAGCAGAAAGTCATTTCTTAAATGTAATGCATCAAATAAATTAAAAAAAAATAAGAAAAAACAAAGCCTAACGAATTATCCCCGCAACAGCAACAAATCCCCGGGTATTTTGGACTTCAATTTCGCGAACTTTTTACCGGGAATTTGTCGTCAGCAATAGCACAATCGGATTTTCGAGCAATAATTTGTAATATGTTTATATAAGACGTGATTCAAATGGAGACATGTACGTGTCCACTGTAGAGAGATATCCTGAGCATTACAACCTTGAACTTTATTGCCACATGACAGTACTCTCCCTTGAAAAATAGCCAGGTAACCTGTAAACACTTTCCACTCTCGTCTCCGGGGAAAAATACGTGCCATGTAAATGATCCTTGAGTTGAGTGGATATGGGCAAGTTCTTGATATGGGTGAGCAGAACAACAAATAACAAGAGCAAATGTTTCAGTGGGATTCCGAAAGAGTAATTAGGTGCCTTGAAAAAGACAAACAGATCAGACAAACACATCTTCAGTAGAGCCAAAGATGCTGTTTTACTACGTTCACGCTTAGTATAGAGCTCAATCAGAAGCATGCTAGCATTCTCCTCGTCTACACTGTAATACAAAAATCTTGCAGTATTTGCTACTGGGATTAATCTTATCTTTATTGAGATAAGATTACCCCTAATTCGGATTAATCTTTTTCCAATAGAAAAAAGATTAATCCCAGTAGCAAATACTGCATCCTTATTCTGAGAAACTTTTGCAATGTAGATCACCCCCGTTCAAACCGCCAGTTCAAACAAGGTCGCGATTCGGAAGCACTAGCATTGGAAAGCTCCACCGATTGCTCAATAATAAATTATGACTCAAGGAATAGAGTCACACTGATCAGTGAATAAAAAGCATTAAAAAAGCTGGAAATTGGGTGCTGTGTAGTTTATTTCTTTTATTCATATATTTAACCAATTTATTGCCTTGCAATCAGTCAAGTTTTCAACGTGGAGAGATAAGCAGTTTTATACTCTCTATCCCACTGAATACTTGATGAGGGGAGGAATTACTGGATTCATTCTAAAAAAAAGGCTGATTTTTTTTATTGGTTGAGACTAAATTTGGTCAGTGCTAAGATTTCTGAGAAACCAAAGGTACCGGAGTGTTTTTAATAATCATCCCTGTTGACTGGGAATAGTAGCTCCTCTTTTCTATGGCCTATCGACTCCTTCTACCAGTACATAGTCCATCATGTTCTCGGTGTCTAAATACATAATTATTATTATTGGAAAATATCTAATTTAATATGGAAACTAAATGGGCATGACGAAGCAAATGTCACTCTCCATGTGCTTTAGGCAGAGGACTTATTATTAGTTACGATCGTTACTACTATTGTTATTATTTCCTTTCCATGGACCTCCATTAAAAGTAAATTAGCTCCTCCCTCTTCTTATTTTCGTTTGACGGTTGTTACGAGCGTTACAATTTACACATTCCGACTATCAACGTTTAATTGTGCCAGCATGTGGTATGGAACTGATTTGAGGCTGAATACGTCGAAAATATATTCGAGCATCCTTCAAATGTCTTCGAGGAATTTTATTCGAGAAATAATAAAAAGTCTTCAGGATATTTTCAAGTCTTCCAGAAACTACAAAAAGTATTCTAGAAAAGAATAAGAGACGAAGGTCATATGGCACTTGTAAGAACAGTTAGCATGTTTGTCAGATACGGTTTGCAGTTGTAAAGGCTGCATCTCTCTCCCGATACTCATTTCATCAGAAAATCGGCTTCATCTACTTAATCTGAAATGGTTTTTCTAGTCATTGATAACTGCTTCTCCCAAAACGATGATCGGATCTGGGGAGGGACTATCTGTAAGCCAATCTGTTAGAGTCCCTAACATGCCTGCCAAGTTTCATGGTCATAGCACAGCCTGCCAAGTTTGATGGTCATGGCACATTTGGAAGTACCACAGCCCGTGATGACCAGAATTATGGAAAAGTCTCTCAAACTCCCCCAACTGTTCCATGATCCGGTCCTATTTTGTCAGTATTGTCTCGTATTGTCTCTACGGCTTATGCTTGTTCTTTCCTCCAAGTCTCATCTGATCTCCCGACTCTAAGCCTTTCACGAGATTTCTAGCACCCCCCTCTAGCCCCCCCCCCAGTTATCGGATTCGTTCCGGACTTGAAATTGATCATCTGAGACACCTGTTCTTGACACTTCTCAAGTTTCATTCACGTCCGATTACCCGTTCTAAAGTTATGCATGTCACTAGATCCTGGATTCCCCTCACCCCACTCCCCCAACATCACCATATCGGGGAAAGAACTATTTTCAAGTCGACCTGGGAGTGTACCTAATATGTCTGCCAAATTTCATGGTCCTGGTACATCTGGTAGTATCCTCGTAATCACCGCGGAAATCCAGGAAACCCCTTCCGACACGATCCGGTCCTATTTTGTCAATAAAGTATCTAGGGTTAATGCTCGCTCTTCCTTTCAAGTTCCATCCCGATCTCTCGACCCTAAGCGTTTCACAGGATTTCCGGTCCCCCCCCCTATACCCCCCCCCAGTTATCGGATTCGGGCCAGATTTGAAATTGAAAATCTGAGACACTTGTTCTTCACACTTGTCAAGTTTCATGCATGTCCGATTACCCGTTCCAAAGTTATGTATGTTTCTAGTTTCCGGATTCCCCATCCCTCCACTCCCCCCCGCGATGGTCGGATTGGGGAAGTGATTATTTCCAAGTTAATCTGGTCGGTTCCTTCATATGCCTTCCAAGTTTTATTGTCCTAGCTTATGTGGAAGCGTTTCAAGAGATTTCCGGTGCCCCCCTCCCGGAATTGAAACTGAATATCCGAAACACTTGTTCTTGACACATGTCAAGTTTCGTGCATGTCCGATTACCCTTTCCAAAGTTCTGCATGTTAATAGTTTCCGGACTTCTCATCCCTCCACTCCCCCATTATGATCGGATCTCTAAAGTGATTATTTTCAAGTTAATCTGGTCGGTTCCCTGATATGCCTGCGAAGTTTCATCATCCTAGCTTGTGTGGAAGTGCCCGAACGAGCAAAACCTGGACCGACCGCCCGACGGACAGACTGACGGACGGACAGAAATTACGATCGCTATATGGCACATGGCCGGAGGGAATATGCCATACAAATTGTTCGTGGATATTTTAAAAGTATTTTATATTTAAAAGGGAAATTAGGTTTTCGAGAATGACAGAAATGAATTCTAGAGCGACACAAATGTATTCGAGAATTTTGTATTTAATAATTTATCGAATGTATTTTTGTCATTCTCTAGTTCCTTTTTTCAATTTAAATGCCGAATACATTTTAGACTTTCTCGATTTTTTTTTCCTTTTCTCGAATACTTTTTGTAGCTTCTTGAAGACCTACAAAAAAAACTGAAAAATATATTGTAGATTCACGAATAGGACGAATATTGATGGCGAATTATACTTCGAATATTGATGGCGAATTATACTTCGACAAATTATATTTTCACTGTGAATCTGAAGGAGAAGAGAAGGAGATTTTTGCGTTCGCTATCGTGTTTAGTAGAGGGCGAAGGCGGAAAGGTGAAAGACTGGGCGATTCTACCTCCACCTAATATTTGGAGAAGGGCGAGGGTGTATTCAACTTCGGCCTTGTTTCCACTGCGAAGATGGTAGCGAAAGATCAGGGAGATTTCATCTCCGCCTCGTTTTGGTGAAATGCGAGGGCGACCTTATAGTTTCACTGTGAAGTTGCCATCAGGTGATAGTGAAAGACTTATCCTATAATACTATTCGACTTTTGTTTCCGCTGGCAAGGTAATTGACGAGTTGCAGAGGTAGTTGCATTTGGTGAGCAATGAGAAAGAATATTTGACGTTGCAAAACGCATATGTCAGTTACTTTTTATTAGAGCTATGTTTAGGCCCTTCTTGGCAAGCGTCCTCTTCAGACTCAAGCTGGAAAAAGAACATTCATTTTCCTGACTTTTGTAGCTGACTTATCCGTTTTGCACCGTCAAATATGATACGCAGTCAGCTTGGGCTAAAGGAATGTCTACAATGTGAAAGAAACTACTTTCAAGCTTGAATAGGAGCAAATAGCAGTCCAGTATGGCATGCATTTTGGGTCAAAATTGGTAAAAATGTTGCCGAGAATACTTAAAATGTCGCCGAGAATCCATGAAATGTAGCCGAGAATGCTGTTTTTGTCGCCGAGATTTTGTGTGTGTATCCGAGACTGCAATGTTTGTTGCCGAGAATGACAACTTTGTAGCGGAGATTTTCACTGAAAAGCGTGTCGCCGAGAAATACAGATATGCGTTCGAAACCAAAAATCTAGTTCCCGAGATGGAACAAAGTGTCCCCGAGATTGCTAGAAATGTCGCCGAGATTTCGCGTAATGTCGCCGAGAATGCATGAGATGTCGCCGAGATTTTTTTGAAAATAACGTACAAGTGAAAAAAGTGTCGCCGAGAATTGAAAAAAAAAATACAGCTTAGAACGAAAAATCTGATTTTTAGATGTGAACAAATGTAGCCGACTTGGTGGTTGGTGAGGTCCTCCTTATTGTTCTATTTGTTAGTCCGGATCAAGTATGATTCTTTGCTGCAGTACACACTCACTACCATTGTAAGTGCTACATTTGCTATCGCACTCTTGTTGGTATTAGTCTACTCAATAAACAATGTGAATGTGAACAAAAGTTGCTCAAAAGTAAGATCCACAGGAAGTTTCAAAGGAAAGGATATGGCTCAGAGGCAGGGGCGTTGCGAAAGGGGTGGGGGGGGGGGGGGTGCAAAATTCAGTAACTTATTCGGTTTTATTGCTAGGATTCGGTAGTTACCACGAACAAGGTCGAATGAAAAACTGGTCGCAGACAAAAGGACTGATCTATGATTTCATCGATAGTCCTTACTTTTATTTGTATCCTAAAAACAAGCTCTTATCAGAAATGTCTCGAAAATTCTGCCTGCGGCGCTTTTCATAATATTCACTATTTTCCGGAAAGGCGCGTCATTTAGCTAGGTTTTAAACCAGTTTTAGGGATCGGGATTTTTCGAAACCCTAAAAGCTAGAACCTGCATGGTAATAGCTGAATTTGGCAGGAAAAAACGAACTTAAAAAAATCTCGCCGGCGGCGCTCACTTTATGTGATCATGACTGGTAATGACTAGTCATACAGTAGCTGCTGCTGCCGGGATGTCGCTCCATCCGGTTTCTGGAAATTCTTAGGATCCTGTTGTTTTGGCTCTTCACCGAACAACAAAAATTCACTTGCGACCCCCTGCTCACAGGTGCTAAGAAAGCTAGAATAAGTATAGTCGTTGAAAGAAATATATAACTGAAACGCATTTATTTTACGGATATATCATCAAAAATGTGTTACCACCTTAAAATTTTTGAAATAATGACTTTAGCACAAAAACCTGGTTCTGGGGAGCTTGACTTTGACATGGACGACTGATTTTCTCTTCCATTTAAGTCATCCACCAATAGCCTTGTATACTGGTTAGGGCTAAGGTTCAAGCATAGCAAGTATGATAGTTTCGTTCTTGCAATAGCCTTGTCACATAGTTATGGTTAAGGGTCTCCAAACATCGTTTGTATGGTAGTTTTGGTTCATCTTAAAAGGAAATGTCAGGTAAGCATCACTTCATAGCATCTCCATGACTGGAAGTGCAAGCCCATCTCAGAACCATGCTTATTCATGGTTTCACATTCAAATCCAAGATCTGAGCTACACGTCAGCAGGGCCAGAAACTGGCTCAAGAACACTACTTCCGACCTGTAGTTTCAATGACTTATTTGGATTTAGGACTCTGATTGTTCAACTCAACTTCAGAGACAAGAAGTGGTTTATCTGATAGGTGAAAATAAACGGGAAATTTCAGTCCGGTGATGCAGCTTTTCCACCTCAAAAGTCCGGCTTCCTCACTACTACAGATCCCCAGAAGCTGAGGAATATATCTTTTGCATACACGCTCCATGTACTGATTGTCCATTGATATACTTTTTCTAAGTTTTGGCTTTCACCCCTTGACTTCATATTTCAGGAAGTGCTCAATACTATTCAAAACTGGAGCTTGAGTACTAGTCAGCTGTTCCTGTTGGCTTTGGGCATGAATGATCACTGCATGGGATTTGCCTACTCCTTCTTGCGGACCTTTAATAGCGATTTCCCACACTGACTTCGGTTATCGACAACTGCATCTAACACTTCGGAATCCATCTTCGAATTTCCGATCTTAATGGCCGAGGCAGTTATGTTTCTTGATCAATGACTGTGACCTGGAAAGGAGATCAAGTTGGGCACATCAGAAGAAACAATGGTATTCTCAAGTGTTCGGATAATTGTGAATGAATTTGTGGTAAAACAATTAAAGATTGTTCCTTAATATCTGATTTTGTGAATTTCTTCTCTGAAAATTAGATATTTAAAGTTTAACTGAAAAGGGCTGAGATAGGACAATCTAGTTACCCATCACTTATTCACTTAAAGAGGTTTGAAGATCCGATGAAAATGCGTTACTTCGTTGCTCCGCTATTCACGTATAATCAGTTTTCAAATAGTGGAATTTCCATGTCGGATTTGCGGTACCTCTATGCGTTTGTACCCGTGTTTGTGCTTGACGAAAGCTAATTACGAAAAATAAGTGTTCACGCAGTGAGCAGTGGTAACCTAGCTCATGACAGTTCAGTGAAAAGCCGCGTTTTTATTGAGATTTAAATTTCCCGCGTCATAGTAGAATTTTGCGTTGTGAAGACAGCCATAGATATTCTGAACGTCATACCAGAGCAAGTAGTGAAAAATAAAAAAATCCCTTCACACAATACAAATAATGTGGTGTGTCCAGATGAATGATACAAAAATAAGTTTGCTTTTCAGTTAAACTTTAAGGAAGAATCTTTAATTCCTTTTCCACAAATTCATTTGCCAGCTTGAGAGGCTTGAGCCTGAAAAAGACCCTTGCAAAGAAGGGCCGAAGTATCACTCTTATGAAACTGTAGCTGACTTATCGGTTTGCACCGTCCAAGATGATTTGCAGTCAGCTTGGGCTGGAGGACTATCTCCAACCTTCTTTATACACTTGATGGCTATCTCTCCATGCTGATTCAGAATCTCTAGGTACCTGCGGAAGAAATGAAGAAATGGTGCCAAAGCTGCGCTGACTCAGGATTTGAGTCGCTGAATTTGAGTTGTTACGGACACGTTTACTCCTTCTTCCTGAGAATCACTGGCGTGTTCTGAACTTAGTCATATAGAGTATTATCCCACAACTAAAAGTTCTCCTGCTTTGGAAAGTGAACTGTTTGTTTCAGTCTCAGGCAAGGAGTTTTTAGCAAACTCTTTGCTTCAAAGATAATCTAGATCTGTCATGGAAGAAAAGCAAAAACGGCTCAATAGCCTGGTGCCAGAGAGCCAATGTCTGCAGATACTCCTACATACAATTCTCAGAAAAAGAGCCGGGGAGTTCCGGGCGAACTACTTGTCCGTCGAGAAAATGGTTTTCACCATCGTCTTCAGCATGTCTTCCTACCCCTAAATCGGACATCTAATCAACTTCAAATAAAACTTTTACTTTTAACAAACTTTCTGGTTTTGGCCGGATTCCGGGCGAACTACTTGTCCGATGACAAAATGGCTTTCACCATAGTGTTCAGCATGACTTCTTACCCCATAATCGACTATCACATTAGCTGTTTTAAAATATTTTGTTTGCCCCTTAATTTGAACCCCCACCCCTAAATGGAGGGCTACAAAGCCCATCTACGAACTCGACTGGTCCGACGACCCAACGAATCCTCACACCAAGTTTCATCAAAATATCTCATTCCCTTCGAGTGTTATCATGCTTACAGACGGACGGACAGACGGACAACTTTTGCGATGTCATAGGTATCCCTCCACTTACGTTTTGGGATCCCAAAAAGTATCTCAAATATAAGACTGGCAGATATTTTGCTAACCTGGAGGATTATACTGGTTAGAATCATTAGACAAGAAACAAGAGGGCCAAACAAATGCGCAAAACTGTGTGAATTGCAAGATAAAGTAACAACAATTCTTACAAGTTTAAGGCAAAGGTTTATAGGTCATCCATAATAATAGAAATTTGCTACGAGTGAAGCCCCCACATTAGTTTGTTATAACTGATGCAGTCAACCACAAACCCCTGATTTTTGGATACCCTATGCCAAACGCCGGATATGTCTAGCGTTTGGCATACCCTATGCCTAACGCTGGATACACTATGCCAGGTGGTGGATACTGTAACCCAGTAAAATATTGATGATTTGAGTGAAGCTAAAAAATCAACCAATCAGAACTCCTTTCTACTGAGGTAGGTCAGGGTTAGGTTACCAACAGGTATCCAGCATTTGGCATAGGGTATCCAGCGTTAAGCATAGGCTAGGCTAAATGCTAGATGTACCCAGCGTTTGGCATAGGGTATCCAAAAATCAGGGATTTGTGATAAAATGAACTGATGACAATTAACAGCTTGAAAATTTTTGCCCGCTGCAAATTTAGGCTAAATTTTCTGAATGTTATTCTGTTTTTCCTGGGGTGCTCCAGAACCCCACGAAAGCTAGTGGGCTGATTCCCCCCACCCAAATGATCCCTCTGATTCTAGGATTCTGAATCCCTGATTCAAGCAACTCTGGGCCTGAGTCTAACAATCCCCTGAGCCTAATCTCTCAGCCTCATAAACTTTACTGAAGCAAGCACACTGAAAAACAACAACATAGGTTCGGACACCAACAAATAAAGTAGGCACTCTTAGAATAGAATTTCAAAGAGAAATTGTAAAGCTTGATCGGGTCAAGAGAACATAGGTTACCTATCCTGCATTGTAAATGACATTTCGTTTAATCCATGAAATTCAATGCAAGCCTTTGGAAGACACTGCGACCCCTCAGTGTGCACACCTTTCCTGGATTTTGAATCTCGGCAATACTTGAAACCTGGAGGTACTGAAATCCCTAACGATGTGAGAACAAAGGCTAGCAAAATTCAAGAGAAATCTCAAAAGAAGTCAGAAAAAAATTAATAAAATTTTCTTTCTTTATCTCTTCTTAATCTTGACACTAAAAGCATAACCTTCAATATAAAAGATTATTTTTCTTTTCATCCTAATTATATTGTCATTAGGATGAACACAGTCACAAGTCCCAGCAGACGATTCCAATATAAATTCGCTTGTCTTTTGAAAGAAACTTTAAAGTTCATATTTAAATTTGGTAGTGGGACTGGTGGGGTCCGGGTCCACCCTGGGGTCTAGCCGAAAATCCTTATCCCCCCTGGCAACAAAAATCCGTCCGCCCTCCCTGAATGCAAATATATAGGAAACTAAATATATTCTGACAGCGAGTTAATGTAAACTCTATACAGACACATGAGTTAATGTAAACACGTGATGGTGGCCTTCCCTATCTATGAAATACTTTTCATAGAAATAAATTGGGGGGAGGGTTTGGTCAGGGTGATTCGGTACCCGAGGTATTTTCGTACCGCCGGTGGCGGTGGAGGGGGGTCGCTGGGGCGACTGTGGGGTGACTGTGTTCATCCTAGGGCCTGTTTCGGCGCCAACCAATGTACTTCGGTTCAGAGTAACCAGTGTTTTCGCGACTTTCGGTTCTGATGAACCGGTGTTTTTGCGTCGACCAGAATTTGGTTTGGAGATCGGTTCCGATCTTCGGTCAGGAAATTTTGGAACGGTTATCGTTACCGTTCACGATTCTTGGTTCTGATTCAGCTTCACCGTCATCAACTAGAAAATAAAAACAAAGGTGGAACAGCAAATAGAAAAATGTTCTAAAGTTAAAAGAAGAACTTACATAGTCCAAAATATAACTTGAATATTTTATTGATTCTTAATTTGAATTTTGTATTTAATTTTAATTTTTTATTTTAATTTTTAGTTTTAATATTTAATTTTTAATTTTAATTTTTAAGTTTAATTTTATTTTTAATTTTTTGTTGTAGTTTTAATTTTAATTTTTATTTACAATTTTCGGTTTTTAATTTGTAATAATAATAAAAAATAGTAACAAAAAATTAAAAGTAAAACTAAAAGTTCAAAACTAAAAATTGTAATTAAAAATAAAAATTGAAACCAAAAATAAAAAAAAAATTAAACTTAAAAATAAAAAATTAAAAGTAAATATTCCTTCAGCCCAAGCTGACTCCGAGTCTGATCGTAATTTTCGTTTTTCCAACTTGAGTGGCTTTGACCCTGAAGAGGACCCTTGGCAAGAAGGACCGAAATATAGCTCTGATAAAATTCAGCTGACGTATCCGTTTCGCACTGTCAAATATGATCGCAGTCAGCTTGAGCTGAAGGAAAGTTTAATTTAAATTTTTAATTTTTAGTCTTAATTTTAATTTTTAATTACAATTTCCAGTTTTTAATTTTTCAGTTTTACCTTTAACTTTTTCTTTCGCTATTGTTACTATGATTTTGTTTTATCATGACAGATACAGCCTAACACAAAACCCAGTCAGCTGCTGATATAGATCCAGTTGCAGCTATAAATTCTTCCTCCATCTTTATTATCGAATATCTTTCTTCATCACGTCATCGTCTTCAAATTTGAAACGTGTTTTCGCGTAATTTCCAATGTTTTGGGAGAACCGATTTTTGGTTACGATAAAAACTGTTTTCGCGACAACCGGTTACCGGTTTCCGCTGAACATCGGTTGGCGCCGAAACACACCCCTATTGAGTTAATTAGACCACCGAAAATGAAAAGAAAAATAAATATTCTTTTAGCCCAAGCTGACTTTGAAACATTTATTCCGACAATGTTTTCAACGGACACGTCAGCTACGATTCTTCATCAGCGATATTTCGGCCCTTCTTGGCAAGGGTCCTCGTCAGGCTGTTTGCCTTGCCAAGAAGGGCCGAAATATCGCTGATCAAGAATCGTGACGTATCCGTTGAAAACATTGTTGGAATGAAAAGAAAAATAATCTTTTACATTGAAGATTACGCTTTTAGTGTCAAGATTTAGAAGAGATAAAGAAAGAAAATGTCTTAATTTTTTTCTGACTTCTTCTGAGATTTCTCTTGAATTTTGCTAGCCTTTGTTTTTACAACGTTAGGGATTTCAGTACCTCTAGGTTTCAGGTATTGCCAGGGCCCAGGATTCAAAACCCATGAAAGGTGTGCACACTGAGGGGTCTCAGAGTCTTCCAAAGGATTGAATTGAATTTCATGGATAAAACGAGATGTCATTTACAATGCAGGGTAGGTAACCTATGTTCCCTTGACCACCTACTGTCCGTTTTTCAGTGTACCTGCTACAAAGTTTATGAGGCTGAGAGATTAGGCTCAGGGGATTGTTAGACTCAGGCCCAGAGTTGCTTGAATCAGAGATTCAGAATCCTAGAATCAGAGGCATCATTTGGGGGGGGATCAGCCCACTGGATTAGTGAGGTATTTACGTTTCCCAAAGGAGGACATCATATACCAAAGAAAAGTCAGAAGTTCAAGGCCATTGCAGCCTCTCTAAAGTTCTTTCAGTGGTTCAAGTAGCTCGTGTCTTAGTATAGTTTGAGTCGGAATTGACTGAAATAGCTTTGACTGTCAATGGCTCTTTTTCTGAGTGAAGCCGCCACCCTAAACTCCTATTTTTGGGAAATGACTTAGGGAAAAAGAGTAAAGCTTGAGATAAAATTCAGTGGAGTATCCTGAAAAGAAGCTTAGAACCTTCACTTTCTGCTGGTACCAGAGTTTACTTGAAATTGTTCAAGGCTAAGCTGGAAAACACGAAAGAATATAGGCACCCAAGTGATCATGAAGTCGCCCACTTTGCTAAAAATAGTATTTTGCTACATGGTGAAGTTAGAGGCCAGCTGTTTGGTCAGAGAGGTTCCTTGACCTTTTGCAAATAACAAAATTTGCTGTTTTCTTGGAATTTGCATGATTTTTCTTGGGGTGGCAGCTTCATGATCCAAGGTGGCAGGATCATGTACCATGGCCAATTGGGGGGTGGGCGGTGCCGTAGTAAGGACAGCTTCATACAACACTCCTGTATCTGCAGACATTGGCTCTCTGGCACCAGGCTATGGAGCCGTTTTTGCTTTTCTTCCATGACCGATTATCTTCTCTAGATCTAGATTATCTTTGAAGCAAAGAGTTTGCTAAAAACTCCTTGCCTGAGACTGAATTAGCAAACAGTTCACTTTCCAAGGCAGGAGAACTTTTAGTTGTGGGATATACTCTATATGACTAAGTTCAGAACACGCCAGTGATTCTCAGGAAGAAGGAGTAAACGTGTCTGTAACAACTCAAACTCAGCGACTCAAATCCTGAGTCAGCGCAGCTTTGGCACCATTTCTTCATTTCTTCCACAGGTACCCGGAGATTCTGAATCAGCATGGAGAGATAGTCATCAAGAGTGGTTGGAGATAGTCCTCCAGCCCAAGCTGACTGCAAATCATCTTGGACGTTGCAAACCGATAAGTCAGCTACAGTTTCATAAGAGTGATACTTCGGCCCTTCTTTGCAAGGGTATTTTTCAGGCTCAAGCCTCTCAAGCTGGCAAATGAATTTGTGGAAAAAGAATTAAAGATTCTTCCTTAAATATCTGATTTTCAGAGAAGAAATTCACAAAATCAGATATTTAAGGAACAATCTTTAATTGTTTTACCACAAATTCATTCACAATTAACCTAACACTTGAGAATACCATTGTTTCTTCTGTTGTGCCCAACTTGATATCCTTTCCAGGTCACAGTCATTGATCAAGAAACATAACTGCCTCGGCCGTTATGATCGGAAATTCGAAGATGGATTCCGAAGTGTTAGATGCAGTTGTCGATAATCGAAGTCAGTGTGGGAAATCGGCTATTAAAGGTCCGCAAGAAGGAATAGGCAAAGCCCATGCAGTGATCATTCATGCCCAAAGCCAACAGGAACAGCTGACTAGTACTCAAGCTCCAGTTTTGAACAGTATTGAGCACTTCGTGAAATATGAAGTCAAGGGGTGAAAGCCAAAACTTAGAAAAAGTATATTAATTGACAATCAGTACATGGAGCGTGTATGCAAAGGATATATTCCTCAGCTTCTGGGGATCTATAGTAGTGAGGAAGCCGGACTTTTGAGGTGGAAAAGCTGCATCACCGGACTGAAATTTCCTGGTTATTTCCACCTATCAGATAAACCACTTCTTGTCTCTGAAGTTCAGTTGAACAATCAGAGTCCTGAATCCAAATAAGTCATTGAAACTACATTTCGGAAGTAGTGTGCTTGAGCCAGTTCCTGGCCCTGCTGACGTGTAGCTCTGATCTTGGATTTGAATGTGAAACCATGAATAAGCATGGTTCTGAGATGGGCTTGCACTTCCAGTCATGGAGATGCTATGAAGTGCTGCTTACCTGACATTTCCTTTTAAGATGAACCAAAACTACCATACAAACGATGTTTGGAGACTTGAACCTTAACCATAACCATGTGACAAGGCTATTGCAAGAACGAAACTATCATACTTGCTATGCTTGAACCTTAGCCCTAACCAGTATACAAGGCTATTGGTGGATGACTTAAATGGAAGAGAAAATCAGTCGTCCATGTCAAAGTCAAGCTCCCCAGAACCAGGTTTTTGTGCTAAAGTCATTATTTCAAAAATTTTAAGGTGGTAACACATTTTTTGATGATATATCCGTAAAATAAATGCGTTTCAGTTATATATTTCTTTCAACGACTATACTTATTCTAGCTTTCTTAGCACCTGTCAGCAGGGGGTCGCAAGTGAATTTTTGTTGTTCGGTGAAGAGCCAAAACAACAGGATCCTAAGAATTTCCAGAAACCGGATGGAGCGACATCCCGGCAGCAGCTGCTACTGTATGACTAGTCATTACTAGTCATGATCACATAAAGTGAGCGCCGCAGGCGAGATTTTTTTAAGTTCGTTTTTTCCTGTCAAATTCAGCTATTTCCATGCAGGTTCTAGCTTTTAGGGTTTCGAAAAATCCCGATCCCTAAAACTGGTTTAAAACCTAGCTAAATGACGCGCCTTTCCGGAAAATAGTGAATATTATGAAAAGCGCCGCAGGCAGAATTTTCGAGACATTTCTGATAAGAGCTTGTTTTTAGGATACAAATAAAAGTAAGGACTATCGATGAAATCATAGATCAGTCCTTTTGTCTGCGACCAGTTTTTCATTCGACCTTGTTCGTGGTAACTACCGAATCCTAGCAATAAAACCGAATAAGTTACTGAATTTTGCACCCCCCCCCCCCACCCCTTTCGCAACGCCCCTGCCTCTGAGCCATATCCTTTCCTTTGAAACTTCCTGTGGATCTTACTTTTGAGCAACTTTTGTTCACATTCACATTGTTTATTGAGTAGACTAATACCAACAAGAGTGCGATAGCAAATGTAGCACTTACAATGGTAGTGAGTGTGTACTGCAGCAAAGAATCATACTTGATCCGGACTAACAAAAAGAACAATAAGGAGGACCTCACCAACCACCAAGTCGGCTACATTTGTTCACATCTAAAAATCAGATTTTTCGTTCTAAGCTGTATTTTTTTTTCAATTCTCGGCGACACTTTTTTCACTTGTACGTTATTTTCAAAAAAATCTCGGCGACATCTCATGCATTCTCGGCGACATTACGCGAAATCTCGGCGACATTTCTAGCAATCTCGGGGACACTTTGTTCCATCTCGGGAACTAGATTTTTGGTTTCGAACGCATATCTGTATTTCTCGGCGACACGCTTTTCAGTGAAAATCTCGGCTACAAAGTTGTCATTCTCGGCAACAAACATTGCAGTCTCGGATACACACACAAAATCTCGGCGACAAAAACAGCATTCTCGGCTACATTTCATGGATTCTCGGCGACATTTTAAGTATTCTCGGCAACATTTTTACCAATTTTGACCCAAAATGCATGCCATAGTCCAGTTCGGTTTTATGTATCACTATATTATTCAAATCCAGTGTACGCAGTATATGGTACCTTATTCCCTAATTCCTTGTTTCGAGACAGGAAAACAAACTATTAATTGTAAGAGCTATGGAAATGTTTTAATTTAAGCCCTGCCGTCAATAATTTTGAAAATATTGCTATACTGTGAAGTTACAAAAATTTCAGAAGCAGCTTGCGTGTTTGAACCTTGTTCGATGGTGGAAAAGCATCAAACAAATTTCGAGAGTTACTAGTCCTAAATCTATAATTTGGGGAAACATAGAGCGTGTTCCACCCTTGTAACAATAGTTACTATTAGTTACTATTTCCGTTCCATCCTCACGAAAAGTTACTACGCTGACCGTTCCAACCTTGTCGGAATAGTAACTAATAGTTACTATTTGCTTACCATGCTCGGGAGCGTGGTAAGCGTAGTAACTACGCATCTCTGGAACGTGATTGGTCGGATTCGCCCCTGGCGTGAGATCCTGCTGGAAAATAGAAAAATCGTTCCAGCCTTGACGGCAAAAAGCCAGAATTCGTGACGTCATGCGTAGTAACTACGGTAAGTAGGATGGAACACGCTCATAGTTTTGTCTTCTATATTGAGTATAACTTTTGGTCCATCGTTAATACATCAGGGCGAGTTTTGACCTTACCTGGTTGTCCGCTGTCTGGGTCTGTGAAATAGTTCGTATCCATTGGTCTTAGATCAATGGATACGATTTTTTGTTTCTATACAAGGCCAATTCTTACCAACAGTATTTGGTTTCGACCTCGTGATACTTACTGAGAAAACAGGATCGTTTTTGTACCAAATGTACGAGGTGGATTCAGTACCAAATGGGGTGAAAAACGGGAGCGAAAACGGCCTAGTTTGGGTTTCAAATGTACGAGGCCGTTTTGACCCAAATTTGAGGTGAAAAACGAGAGCAAAAACGACCTAGCTTGTGTTTCAAAAGTATAAGGCCGTTTTGACCTAGATTCGAGGTGTGGATTTTCCGTACGGGAAAACTTAGACATAAGCACAACTTCCATCGCCTGGGAAGCAGATTGCAGTTTTCCTACTCGTCAGCCTGTGGATCTATTTTATTATGTATGTCACAGGTACTGATGGTCATACGCATGGGAGGATGAACATACGCTAGTCCTTTTGAAGGTGCTAAAGTAGAATATGGCAAATTTCTGTTTATTAGCTTATAAGTCGAAATTATTATTGACGTGAGATAGACGGTGACAATGATGTGAGGGTGAGGGAGGGGGGGGGGAAGCTAATGTTCTTGGAATGTTGAAATAGCGTAAGGTCAATTTGCGTGAATGTACAGACCTCAGGATAGATGCTCCTTATCAATGTGTATGGAAAAGTAGTAAAACTATAAGTAAGACTATCGGATTTGCTTCGCACAGTAGATTCGTGGGTTGCACCATCGAACAAAACTAAAGTAACGACAGGTCAATGACTACTTACTGACGCAAGTCCCTTCTCCAAATGCAAAGTCAGCAGAGCAACTGCAAGTATATGAACCTTTCGTGTCAAAACATTGAGCACCCGAGTCACCGCCACTCCCACATTTGTCTGCTAGACACTCGTTGATATCTAAAAGAAACGTTAGTTTAAGGTTCAATTATTTTACATCTTTCGAGTATTTCATTGATGCTAATAACATGAAAAATATAATTATTATAAAGCCATGTCTGGAATTACTGCGGTATATCGAAGAGTAGTGTAGAGGTGGAAAGTTTGAGTGAAGTTTGGCTAGAAATATATGGAGTAGGTTCAAAATGGAAGGGTTACAAACGCCACAAACTTGTATATACAGATTGATTTTGGTTATGACACAAACAAAAAATCGGATTGTTCGTTAATTGTTCTTATATTAAAATGAACTTAACTGACGAAGGATATGCATTGTCAGGAAGAAGAGCAAAACAGTTTGCACGGTTCTTCAGGTTAGCCCTAGCCTATAATGATAGGTGTCTCTAGGGGGTGTATTTACCCAACACATATGGGTATATTTACCCATAACGGACAAGACAACAGGGGAGGGGTATCTTACTCAAATTCTTTTTCCGTCTGTTTTATTTTCCTCTTTCCTTCCGACTGTAATTTCTGCGTTGAAAGTTCCTTATTATTCTTTAAACTCCTTCTTGGTTTCCCTATTTCTGCAAGTAACTATTTCTTTACTTCTAATTTTAAAGTGAAGAATCCTTGGGAGTATTCGAATAGTAAAACGCAAAAATTTCATAAAAAAGGCTGACAACATTCTTTTTCATCAAAACCTTTTTCTTTTTTGACAAAAAGAAACATTTTCCCTCTTGTCAGCCCCTGACGAAAGTGTTCAAGGATAGGTTCAGTGATAAACGAAATCCATCATCCGGCCATTAATTGGTTAGCTAGATATTGTCTAGTTTCTTTTTTTTTTTTTTTTACACATTATGTTCGTCAGCTGAAAGCTCCTGTTATGCTGAATAAGCTGAAAGCTCCTGTCAGTTCAGACTTAGATTTATTAGACCTGCATTTGCATACAGCCCGACTTGTTTTTATTATACTTGGTGTTAAACTTAGTTTGTTAACAACTACTAATACATATATACATAAAGAGCATCGAAGCCACAAAATCGAAGTCAAACAAACTAAAATCAAAAAGTCTACTGACTAAAAATGAATTTCGACTATAGGATGCTTGAGCATCCATAAGCTACCGGAGTGAGGCTAAATTATTCCAAGCTTCAGTGACCTTAGTGAGGAATCAGCAATGACCTACTTTCTTACCTACTTTGGGAGAATACCATTTAAAATGGTGGCGGCTTGTTGTAGAATAATTACCAAACTTAAAAACAAACTGGCGTCCAGATTTCCTAACTTCTTTGACAATCCATAGGACACTGACCGTATTTTGTCCATGAGGATTGTCATAAAGATATTTAGAAATAGCAGACTTACTTTTGCAAATGTATTTGGATACATCTGAAGTAAATCCTGAAGAGCAGACGCAAGTCGGAGAAGCACCAGTGCCGGTGCAGTAGGCAGATGTGTCACCGTCACTTCTGCAGGAAGATTCACTGCATACTACTGCTAGAAATATTTGGGAAGGTAAGAAACACAACCAGGAAATCTGGGGTTTGGTTCGTTAACCATAATGCTCTCTCAAAGCTACTTGGATTGTATGCAAAGTTTGATAGGACTCTAGGGGAGCAAACATGTATTCTGAAGTAGTTACATACAAAGACCGTAGCAGAGAGGAAAGACAGGAGACTCCACTGATATCGCGTTACCGAAAACCGAGCTGCCCGCTGTCTAACGCTTGGACTTTGACAAGATTCCACGATGGAATAGTCGACAAATACAAAAAATATAAACCAATCAAGAGGATTTTTAAATAACAATACATGCTATTTGATAGAAGATATTTTGCAGAAGGGATCGGTGAAAATGTCAACAAACGGGAGGTTTTTAACGGCAGTCCGATAATAGGAAGCTCTAGTTATCGCGATACATGGGGCTTATGGGAGTTTCCTGTCCTTAACTGCTACGGGCTTTGGTTACACGTGTAATATGTGTTGTGTAAAACAAATATATTGACAGGCTATTTTTTCTTAGATTTTGGTTTCAGAGCTAAGCTGTCTCGGCTAAACTAAGCAGCAATGGGCACTGAAATCCCTTAGTGACATACAGGATATAACAAATTAGGTAATCAGGCGGTGTGAAACTGAAACTAAAAGTATGAAGTATTACAAGGTTCAAGAATTAAGTCACACATATAATCTTATCAAAACGCACAATTAAACTAATTTACCACTACAAATCCTTATTTGTGAGTAAATCGACTTGACAAGTCACATTTTAAGGAAACTGCTACGTATTTAACTAGTAACTTTTTGTCAGGTCAGTCAAGCTGGCGGTACAACATTCGTCATTGTCTAAAATCATTGTCAGTCAGGAATATAGCCACAATCAGGCTATGAATTCCACAACTGAATTTAAGTATAGCAGACACTGCGACAAGTGATTACGGTCAAGATATCACCTTTTTGCGAAAAAACAGAAATGCATCAGAGAGGGTTGAAAGCCTGGTAAGTGATTGCAACTGCCTTTACGGTCCTTTACTGCAATCTGGTTTTCTCAAGTTAGAACATTCGTTATCAGTTACAGCCAAGACAATTTTTTACAGCACAAAAGCCGTCTTTGTATTGGAAATTATCAGAGCAGTCACAAGACACAGAACCTAGAATGTTCTTATGTTGGTACACGCAATCCTATCAGATTTTGCATTCGGAACTCGAATCACAATACACTCGTCGTAAATCTCCTTCCAGATTAGTTATTTTTTGGACGCCAGATGCAATATCAAAGTAAACAATGACACATTACGTTTACGTTACAGTGAACGTTTATCCAGGTTTCTTTGGCCATTTCCCATACCACTTAGGCCTATAAGCCTTGTTAAAATCTGTTTAAAATGCATCTGCATCTATTCTCTACCGAAGTTTGATTTGTCAAACTTCATCAACTTTGTCAATGTTGGCTCCCAACTTCAGTGCTGTGTGCTGGTTGATTTCTCCAGGGGGCTAGTGCACGACTCTGTATGGACCGCAAGCCTAAACGCTTATCCACACTTCAGATAACTTCTACCAAGATCTCAATGACTGTTATTGTTTATCTAGCGCATCTGGCGGCGATTCTTCATTGGATTTTATGAGGGCGTATTTCGAATTTCCCTTTCGGATTTGTGGTGCCTCTTTGTGCCTTTACCCCTGTCCTTGAATACTTGGCAGCTGCAACGATAAATGATTCCCAGAAAATATATAAATGCATGCATGCATTCGATGCGTCAAAATTTATGGGAAATATAGGAAATTCTGCTCCCACTGCAAACACTGGACTCTATTTGCACGTAGCCTACCTTGAATATCCCACGAAATAATAATAACGAGTGCTTTCCATTCCGTTTGTTCTATTGTGACAGCAGTCCCAAAATAAAAAAATATGTCGAGAATCAGAGATATAATACAAAGGTTGTCGTTTGAACCTTTAAAAACAAAACAAAAACAACAGTGCTAAATTGTAGTTCAGGAAAACGCTATCTACGATCGACTGTTGTCCCTGGACAGCCAAAAGGAATGGCAGCCGTATTTGCAATGTTCAGAGTTACTCGGGAGAGCAAAGAAAATGCTGTTTTCAGACCATTGGAAAGGCTGACAGGACAACTTAGCCTAACTAAAATCTCAATTTTTATACGTTGGAAATATACGACAGTTAGACCAAAATAGACGTCTTTCAATAGGATATAAAGAAATCCAATAAAATATTTCTCGGAAAATATGTCAGATACAAGCGATTCGGACCGTGGTATCTGAAAAATTCCTCTGTCTACTTCCTCTGTTTCCATCTTGCTTGCACATCGGACAGACTATGCAGTCACCAGGATCTAAAAACTGTCGACAGTCAGTCAAGTAAGATATAAGTAAGTTGTTTCTACGGAAATTTAGATGTCGGTGGCAATATGTCTAAAAAGGCTAAATGGCGCTTCAGAACGAGTCCCATCTTTATAAGAATATAATTGTATGTGGGGCCATCGCAGGCTACGGACCTTGGCTCATTACGGAACCCATATATTCATGCAGCCCCCCCCCCCTTCTTGCAGTCTGATCTTGAATTGTTAATTTTTAGTAAATGCCTTACCAAGCAAAGAATATCCGTCTTCAGTGTCAATAAACGTGGGAAGGTGAAGTACAAAAATCCATCAGAAAGGTTTGAAACAGTCCCCGTCAAAGTACCAGCACAAAATAAAGACTTGAGAAATAAATCCAATCAGTTCTCTTTTGTTCGCATCACCTCTTAACCAACTATTGGTTCTGTGGCCGGCTTCGGTAAATAATCCAACAATAATTAGTTCCGTCTCCTAACGTCTTGGTGTAGTGCTACGGAAATGTTTTCTGATGCTAAACTGCCTCATTTTGCGGAGGTAGTTCGCAGGAGCCGGGCATCGATCAGACTCCAGGTTGTAAATAATTATTGTGGTAATAGTCTTGTCGAAGGAGTGAGTATCCCATTTATGCAGTCATCATTACCGATCTGGGATAAGATCAATTCCGATATTTTTGGTTTCCAATGTGGGTAGGTAATATTCGTTCAGTTACTGTAATTGTTTTTTGTTGTTTTTTTTTTGTATTGGGCTAGTCAATATGGAATTTCTTTTTCCAGATTAAAGAGTAAGCAAATAATAATAATAATAATTTTAGTTAAAAATTACAATCCTTTTTTAGTACCGCGCTTTTGAGAGATGTCGAAGCCAGTTGGATATTGTTCATGTGAAAAAGTTTCATAATGTACATTGTGTTCAAACGGTTTTCCAGTCAACAAGCTACAAAATAGTCTACTTCAGTAACTTCGAGCCTAAAGCAAAAAGCATCAGAAACTTCTATAGTTACAGGGAGCTGCTCAGTTTCTTTGTCACTGGAGAAGATCATCTTCTTTGAAAAAGGGAATAAAATTCTCAGTCAAAAATAGTTCACACATCATTTTTTTTATGAGAGGTTACAATTTGTTCGGAGTGGGTTGATTTTGCTCCCCGGTATCCAGAACTCTAAGAAACCCCTACTTCACCATAGAAGTTTGCCAATACGTGTTTAAATCGGTTAGACTTGAATCGGACAAAAAAGCTTAGTCTATCTAACAGTGTAGCAGCTAATTATGTGGTTATACCTGTATTCAATTTTACATTACCCTTTTCTGACTGAAAAAACATTATTAGTATTTGCAGCAACGTTTGTTACGGATCCCCTAGTATCGTGTATGACTGAGAGCCAAAAGTATCGAGAAAACAGTAGATCAAATATTTTTTCAGAGGTAGAGGTCTGGTGAATCCATCACTACAATTTCTTTTTAAAATAGCAGGAATATATCTGCGAACAGTAAGCCTAGAATGTCAAAGTAGTCTTAGAATGTCAAAAGTAGGTAGGACAGGGGGGCAGGCAATAAGAAAAAAAAGTTGGAATAACTGGAATAAGAGATTCGTATTTAGTCGTTTTCTGCGACTTGAGGAATTATGTCTTACCAGGAGTAGCTGTTGTTCCAGTTGGCCGTGGATATTACAGGAGTCATTGTGGCTGTTATTGTCCCATCGGCTATAAGTTGAAAGTTGATTGTAGTTTTGTTTGAATTTTAAATTTAGCCTATATCATGCATTTGAGTATTGTCCAGAGGTACTGTTTCTTAAGATCTTTCATTTAATACTATAAGGATTGCAAGTATCTAGAGCGACAATCCCACTTATCTACTTTAGTGGCAGCTAATGTTACCAGATAATAGAGAGTAGAGATAAGTTGAACAGTAGCGCGTGTTTTAAGTCCTAATTCTGAAAAATATGACGTTCACCAAATTTTTAATCGGATTTCCACCATTTCTTCTAATAGCTTAAGAACATCTTACTCTCATCAAGAATTGTTTTATTAATAAATAAAGATGTTGATAAGCTAGGGTGCAAGTTATTTGACATTTAACAAGTTCTATATTTATAATTTGTTGTTACTCCAGATCCTGAAATTTAACGATCATTCCCTTTCAGATCCTTAAAAATAGAATGATCATTGTATTTTTTCTTCGGATTTCACCATTTCTTCTAATAGTTCAAGAACATCTGAATTTCCCGTTTCGTTGTGGTTTTGAACTGTATCTGCTTTAGTGACAGTTAAGATTACAAGAAAATAGAGAGTGTAGTTGGTTTTGAGAAGTAGCAGCGTATTCTGAGATCTTTTTAAAATTTCTGAGACCTTTCACAAGGAAACCATAGAAAAGATACAGAATATTCAAGATATCATACCAGTAGTAGTTGGCCCGACAGTCGTGGTTGGAGCAGCGGTTAATGGAGTTGAGGTGGTGGTTACTCCAGGTCCTGAAAAGTAAAATTATCATCACACTCCAGATCCTTAAAAACAGAACAATCATTAAATTTTTCTACGGATTTCCACCATTTTTTTTAATAGTT
The DNA here is from genome assembly GCA_023053575.1 of Branchinecta lynchi. Taxonomy (NCBI): domain Eukaryota; kingdom Metazoa; phylum Arthropoda; class Branchiopoda; order Anostraca; family Branchinectidae; genus Branchinecta; species Branchinecta lynchi. The sequence continues at coordinate 12,977,687 of JAKZAP010000015.1, forward strand.
TAAGAGCATCCTAATTTCACCACGTTTCATTTTATTAATAAATAACCATGTTGATAAGCTATTGAACAAGTAGATGAAGTTTTCATAAGGCGCTCGGAAAGTTGTATAGTGCTTTTTGCGGCCCATATATCCACAATTGTTCCGGAGTTTACCATATCCTAAGGAAAAAAGATGTTAAAAATTTGAGAAGTTGTTTTTTCAAGTATTGTAAATTTCTGATGTATCTTCCAAAATCTTTTCGTAATCGTAAATTGGTTTCGAATTTTAATGTTCAGGATAGTGTTAATACACTTTTTCGTTCGCATTCAAATCTATTTTCCCTCCACAAACATCCTGCCCTCTCAGCCCATGAAATTATTAGCCAGTTTTTCATTCCTGAACCCGATTAATGTGCTTGTCACTGTGTACAAATTTTAAGTCTATTTAGTGTTTTTTTTTTTTTTTTTAAATGAAAAGAATGTTGTCGTGTTTATTTGCATTGTTTTGTTTAAGTGTTTTAATATGTATATTTTACTTTTGTATTTTATACTCCGCTGTTACGCAAAAAGCGGGTCATAAATAAATAAATAAATAAATAAATAATAACGTCATTCACTGATTAACTAAGAAGTTATCTGCCAACACAGGAGCCCCCAGTTATCTCCTTTAGTGACAGCTAAGATTACCAGAAAATAGATTTTGGATTTGGTTTTGAACATTAGCCGCGTACTCTGAGACCTTCTTTAAAATTTTTGCATCTCTCTCACAAAGAAACCATAGGCAAAATAGAGAAAATTCAAGATATCTTACCAGCAGTAGTTTGAACGGCAATCGGGGTTGGAGCAGTGGTTACTTCATTTGTTACTGCAGGTCCTGAAAAAAAGGAGTATCATTAAATATTTTCTATGGATTTCCACCAATTCTTCTAATAGTTTAAGAATATCTTAATGTTACACGTTTCGTTTTATTAATAAATGACTATGTTGATAAGCTATTGAACAAGTGGATAGAGTTTTCATAACGTTCATTAACTTTTCAACTGCGATAATATCTGCTTATCTGGCTTATCTGCCAACAGCTAATATCCAGAAAATAAATTTTGGATTTGGTTTTGAACATTAGCCGCCTATTCTGAGACCTTCTTTGAAATTTCTGCATCTCTCTCACAAAGAAACCATAGGCAAAATAGAGAAAATTGAAGATGTTACGAGCAGTAGTTTGAACGGCAATCGGGGTTGGAGCAGTGGTTTCTGCATTTGTTACTGCAGGTCCTGAAAAATAGGAGTATCATTAAATATTTTCTATGGATTTCCACCAAATCTTCTAATAGTTTAAGTATATCTTAATCTCACACGTTTCGTTTTATTAATAAATGACCATGTTGATAAACTATTGAACAAGTAGATAAAGTTTTCATAACGTTCATGAACTTATTTAATGCGATAATTATCTGAAAACAAATGAGCCCCCAGTTCTCTCCTTTAGTGACAGCTAAGATTACCAGAAAATAGATTTTGGTAATCTTAGCCGTTTTGAACATTAGCCGCGTATCCTGAGACCTTCTTTAAAATTTCTGCATCTCTCTCACAAAGAAACCATAGGCAAAATAGAGAAAATTGAAGATATCTTACCAGCAGTAGTTTGAACGGCAATCGGGGTTGGAGCAGTGGTTACTGCATTCGTTACTGCAGGTCCTGAAAAATAGGAGTATCATTAAATATTTTCTATGGATTTCCACCAAATCTTCTAATAGTTTAAGAATATCTTAATCTCACACGTTTTGTTTTATGAATAAATGACCATGTTGATAAACTATTGAACAAGTAGATAAAGTTTTCATAACGTTCATGAACTTATTAAATGCTATAATTATCTGGAAACACATGAGCCCCCAGTTATCTCCTTTAGTGACAGCTAAGATTACCAGAAAATAGATTTTGGATTTGGTTTTGAACATTAGCCGCGTATTCTGAGACCTTCTTTAAAATTTCTGCATCTCTCTCACAAAGAAACCATAGGCAAAATAGAAAAAATTGAAGATATCTTACCAGGAGTAGTTTGAACGGCAATCGGGGTTGGAGCAGTGGTTACTGCATTCGTTACTGCAGGTCCTGAAAAATAGGAGTATCATTAAATATTTTCTATGGATTTCCACCAAATCTTCTAATCGTTTAAGAATATCTTAATCTCACACGTTTCGTTTTATTAATGAAAGACCATGTTGATAAACTATTGAACAAGCTAAGACCTTCTTTAAAATTTCTGCATCTCTCTCACAAAGAAACCATAGGCAAAATAGACAAAATTGAAGATATCTTACCAGGAGTAGTTTGAACGGCAATCGGGGTTGGAGCAGTGGTTACTGCATTCGTTACTGCAGGTCCTGAAAAATAGGAGTATCATTACATATTTTCTATGGATTTCCACCAAATCTTCTAATAGTTTAAGAATATCTTAATCTCACACGTTTCGTTTTATTAATGAAAGACCATGTTGATAAACTATTGAACAAGTAGAAACATTTTTCATAACGTTCATGAACTTATTAAATGCGATAATTATCTGAAAACATATGAGCCCCCAGTTATCTCCTTTAGTGACAGCTAAGATTACCAGAAAATAGATTTTGGATTTGGTTTTGAACATTAGCCGGGTATTCTGAGACCTTCTTTAAAATTTCTACATCTCTCTCACAAACAAACCATAGGCAAAAGAGACAAAATTGAAGATATCTTACCAGGAGTAGTTTGAACGGCAATCGGGGTTGGAGCAGTGGTCACTGCATTCGTTACTGCAGGTCCTGAAAAATAGGAGTATCATTAAATATTTTCTATGGATTTCCACCAAATCTTCTAATAGTTTAAGAATATCTTAATCTCACACGTTTCGTTTTATTAATGAAAGACCATGTTGATAAACTATTGAACAAGTAGATAAAGTTTTCATAACGTTCATGAACTAATTAAATGCGATAATTATCTGAAAACACATGAGCCCCCATTTATCTCCTTTAGTGACAGCTGAGATTACCAGAAAATAGATTTTGGATTTGGTTTTGAACATTAGCCGCGTATTCTGAGACCTTCTTTAAAATTTCTGCATCTCTCTCACAAAGAAACCATAGGCAAAATAGAGAAAATTGAAAATATCTTACCAGCAGTAGTTTGAACGGCACTCGGGGTTGGAGCAGTGGTTACTGCATTTGTTACTGCAGCTCCTGAAATATAGGCGTATCATTAAATATTTTCTATGGATTTCCACCAAATCTTCTAATAGTTTAAGAATATCTTAATCTCACACGTTTCGTTTTATTAATAAATGACCATGTTGATAAACTATTGAACAAGTAGATAAAGTTTTCATAACGTTCATGAACTAATTAAACGCTATAATTATCTGAAAACACATGAGCCCCCAGTTATCTCCTTTAGTGACAGCTAAGATTACCAGAAAATAGATTTTGGATTTGGTTTTGAACATTAGCCGCGTATTCTGAGACCTTCTTTAAAATTTCTGCATCTCTCTCACAAAGAAACCATAGGCAAAATAGAAAAAATTGAAGATATCTTACCAGGAGTAGTTTGAACGGCAATCGGGGTTGGAGCAGTGGTTACTGCATTCGTTACTGCAGGTCCTGAAAAATAGGAGTATCATTAAATATTTTCTATGGATTTCCACCAAATCTTCTAATCGTTTAAGAATATCTTAATCTCACACGTTTCGTTTTATTAATGAAAGACCATGTTGATAAGCTATTGAACAAGTAGATAAATGTTTCATAACGTTCATGAACTTATTAAATGCGATAATTATCTGAAAACATATGAGCCCCTAGTTATCTCCTTTAGTGACAGCTAAGATTACCAGAAAATAGATTTTGGATTTGGTTTGAACATTAGCCGGGTATTTTGAGACCTTCTTTAAAATTTCTGCATCTCTCTCACAAAGAAACCATAGGCAAAATAGAAAAAATTGAAGATATCTTACCAGGAGTAGTTTGAACGGCAATCGGGGTTGGAGCAGTGGTTACTGCATTCGTTACTGCAGGTCCTGAAAAATAGGAGTATCATTAAATATTTTCTATGGATTTCCACCAAATCTTCTAATAGTTTAAGAATATCTTAATCTCACACGTTTCGTTTTATGAATAAATGACCATGTTGATAAACTATAGAACAAGTAGATAAAGTTTACATAACGTTCATGAACTTATTAAATGCTATAATTATCTGAAAACAAATGAGCCCCCAGTTATCTCCTTTAGTGACAGCTAAGATTACCAGAAAATAGATTTTGGATCTGGTTTTGAACATTAGCCGCGTATTCTGAGACCTTCTTTAAAATTTCTGCATTTCACTCACAAAGAAACTATAGGCAGAATAGAGAAAATTGAAGATATCTTACCAGGAGTAGTTTGAACGGCAATCGGGGTTGGAGCAGTGGTTACTGCATTCGTTACTGCAGGTCCTAAAAAATAGGAGTATCATTACATATTTTCTATGGATTTCCACAAAATCTTCTAATAGTTTAACAATATCTTAATCTCACACGTTTCGTTTTATGAATAAATGACCATGTTGATAAACTATTGAACAAGTAGATAAAGTTTTCATCACGTTCATGAACTTATTAAATGCTATAATTATCTGAAAACACATGAGCCCCCAGTTATCTCCTTTAGTGACAGCTAAGATTACCAGAAAATAGATTTTGGATCTGGTTTTGAACATTAGCCGCGTATTCTGAGACCTTCTTTAATATTTCTGCATCTCTCTCACAAAGAAACCATAGGCAAAATAGACAAAATTGAAGATATCTTACCAGCAGTAGTTTGAACGGCAATCGGGGTTGGAGCAGTGGTTACTGCATTTGTTACTGCAGGACCTGAAAAATAGGAGTATCATTAAATATTTTCTATAGATTTCCACCAAATCTTCTAATAGTTTAAGAATTTCTTAATCTCGCACGTTTCGTTTTATGAATAAACGACCATGTTTATAAACTATTGAACAAGTAGATAAAGTTTTCATAACGTTCATTAACTTATTAAATGCTATAATTATCTGAAAACACATGAGCCCCCAGTTATCTCCTTTAGTTACAGCTAAGATTACCAGAAAATAGATTTTGGTAATCTTAGCCGTTTTGAACATTAGCCGCGTATTTTGAGACCTTCTTTAAAATTTCTGCATCTCTCTCACAAAGAAACCACAGGCAAAATAGAGAAAATTGAAGATATCTTACCAGGAGTAGTTTGAACGGCAATCGGGGTTGGAGCAGTGGTTACTGCATTCGTTACCGCAGGTCCTGAAAAATAGGAGTATCATTACATATTTTCTCTGGATTTTCACCAAATCTTCTAATAGTTTAAGAATATCTGAATCTCACACGTTTCGTTTTATGAATAAACGACCATGTTGATAAAGTATTGAACAAGTAGATAAAGTTTTCATAACGTTCATGAACTTATTAAATGCGATAATTCTGCATCTCTCTCACAAAGAAACCATAGGCAAAATAGAGAAAATTGAAGATATCTTACCAGCAGTAGTTTGAACGGCAATCGGGGTTGGAGCAGTGGTTACTGCATTTGTTACTGCAGGTCCTGAAAAATAGGAGTATCATTAAATATTTTCTATGGATTTCCACCAAATCTTCTAATAGTTTAAGAATATCTTAATCTCACATGTTTCGTTTTATGAATAAATGACCATGTTGATAAACTATAGAACAAGCAGATAAAGTTTTCATAACGTTCATGAACTTATTAAATGCGATAATTATCTGAAATACATGACCCCCATTTATCTCCTTTAGTGACAGCTAAGATTACCAGAAAATAGATTTTGGATTTGATTTTGAAAATTAGCCGCGTATTCTGAGACCTTCTTTAAAATTTCTGCGTATCTCTCACAAAGAAACCATGAGCAAAATAGAGAAAATTGAAGATATCTTACCAGCAGTAGTTTGAACGGCAATCGGGGTTGGAGCAGAGGTTACTGCATTTGTTACTGCAGGTCCTGAAATACAGGAGTATCATTAAATATTTTCTATGGATTTCCACCAAATCTTCTAATAGTTTAAGAATATCTTAATCTCACACGTTTCGTTTTATTAATAAATGACCATGTTGATAAACTAAGATAAAGTTTTCATAACATTCATGAACTTATTAAATGCGATAATTATCTGAAAACACATGAGCCCCCAGTTATCTCCTTTAGTGACAGCTAAGATTACCAGAAAATAGATTTTGGATTTGGTTTTGAACATTAGCCGCGTATACTGAAACCTTCTTTAAAATTTCTGCGTCTCTCTCACAAAGAAACCATAGGCAAAATAGAGAAAATTTAAGATATCTTACCAGCAGTAGTTTGAACGGCAATCGGGGTTGGAGCAGTGGTTACTGCATTTGTTACTGCAGGTCCTGAAAAATAGGAGTATCTTTAAATATTTTCTATGGATTTCCACCAAATCTTCTAATAGTTTAAGTATATCTTAATCTCACACGTTTCGTTTTATTAATAAATGACCATGTTGATAAACTATTGAACAAATAGATAAAGTTTTCATAACGTTCATGAACTTATTTAATGCGATAATTATCTGAAAACAAATGAGCCCCCAGTTCTCTCCTTTAGTGACAGCTAAGATTACCAGAAAATAGATTTTGGATTTGGTTTTGAACATTAGCCGCGTATCCTGAGACCTTCTTTAAAATTTCTGCATCTCTCTCACAAAGAAACCATAGGCAAAATAGAGAAAATTGAAGATATCTTACCAGCAGTAGTTTGAACGGCAATCGGGGTTGGAGCAGTGGTTACAGCATTTGTTACTGCAGGTCCTGAAAAATAGGAGTATAATTAAATATTTTCTATGGATTTCCACCAAATCTTCTAATAGTTTAAGAAAATCTTAATCTCACACGTTTCGTTTTATTAATAAATGACCATGTTGATAAACTATTGAACAAGTAGAAAAAGTTTTCAGAACGTTCATGAACTTATTAAATGCGATAATTATCTGAAAACACATGAGCCCCCAGTTATCTCCTTTAGTGACAGCTAAGATTACCAGAAAATAGATTTTGGATTTGGTTTTGAACATTAGCCGCGTATTCTGAGACCTTCTTTAAAATTTCTGCATCTCTCTCACAAAGAAACCATAGGCAAAATAGAGAAAATTGAAGATATCTTACCAGCAGTAGTTTGAACGGCAATCGGGGTTGGAGCAGTGGTTACTGCATTCGTTACTGCAGGTCCTGAAAAATAGGAGTATCATTAAATATTTTCTATGGATTTCCACCAAATCTTCTAATAGTTTAAGAATATCTTAATCTCACACGTTTCGTTTTATGAATAAATGACCATGTTGATAAACTATTGAACAAGTAGATAAAGTTTTCATAACGTTCATGAACTTATTAAATGCTATAATTATCTGGAAACACATGAGCCCCCAGTTATCTCCTTTAGTGACAGCTAAGATTACCAGAAAATAGATTTTGGATTTGGTTTTGAACATTAGCCGCGTATTCTGAGACCTTCTTTAAAATTTCTGCATCTTTCTCACAAAGAAACCATAGGCAAAATAGAAAAAATTGAAGATATCTTACCAGGAGTAGTTTGAACGGCAATCGGGGTTGGAGCAGTGGTTACTGCATTCGTTACTGCAGGTCCTGAAAAATAGGAGTATCATTAAATATTTTCTATGAATTTCCACCAAATCTTCTAATCGTTTAAGAATATCTTAATCTCACACGTTTCGTTTTATTAATGAAAGACCATGTTGATAAACTATTGAACAAGTAGATAAAGTTTTCATAACGTTCATGAACTTATTAAATGCTATAATTATCTGAAAACACATGAGCCCCCAGTTATCTCCTTTAGTGACAGCTAAGATTACCAGAAAATAGATTTTGGATTTGGTTTTGAACATTAGCCGCGTATTCTGAGACCTTCTTTAAAATTTCTGCATCTCTCTCACAAAGAAACCATAGGCAAAATAGAGAAAATTGAAGATATCTTACCAGGAGTAGTATGAACGAAAATCGGGGTTGGAGCAGTGGTTACCGCATTCGTTACTGCAGGTCCTGAAAAATAGGAGTATCATTACATATTTTCTATGGATTTCCACCAAATCTTCTAATAGTTTAAGAATATCTTAATTTCGCACGTTTCGTTTTATTAATGAAAGACCATGTTGATAAACTATTGAACAAGTAGATAAAGTTTTCATAACGTTCATGAACTTATTAAATGCGATAATTATTTGAAGACACATGAGCCCCCAGTTATCTCCTTTAGTGACAGCTAAGATGACCAGAAAATAGATTTGGGATTTGGTTTTGAACACTAGCCGCGTATTCTGAGACCTTCTTTAAAATTTCTACATCTCTCTCACAAAGAAACCATAGACAAAATAGAGAAAATTGAAGATATCTTACCAGCAGTAGTTTGAACGGCAATCGGGGTTGGAGCAGTGGTTACTGCATTTGTTACTGCAGGTCCTGAAAAATAGGAGTATCATTAAATATTTTCTATGGATTTCCACCAAATCTTCTAATAGTTTAAGAATATCTTAATCTCACACGTTTCGTTCTATGAATAAATGACCATGTTGATAAACTATTGAACAAGTAGATAAAGTTTTCATAACGTTCATGAACTTATTAAATGCTATAATTATCTGACAACACATGAGCCTCCAGTTATCTCCTTTGGTGACAGCTAAGATTACCAGAAAATAGATTTTGGATTTGGTTTTGAACATTAGCCGCGTATTCTGAGACCTTCTTTAAAATTTCTGCATCTCTCTCACATTGAAACAATAGGCAAAATAGAGAAAATTGAAGATATCTTACCAGCAGTAGTTTGAATGGCAATCGGGGTTGGAGCAGTGGTTACTGCATTTGTTACTGCAGGTCCTGAAAAATAGGAGTATCATTAAATATTTTCTATGGATTTCCACCAAATTTTCTAATAGTTTAAGAATATCTTAATCTCACACGTTTCGTTTTATTAATAAATGGCCATGTTGATAAACTATTGAACAAGAAGAAAAAGTTTTCATAACGTTCATGAACTTATTAAATGCGATAATTATTTGAAGACACATGAGCCCCCAGTTATCTCGTTTAGTGACAGCTAAGATTACCAGAAAATAGATTTTGGATTTGGTTTTGAACATTAGCCGCGTATTCTGAGACCTTCTTTAAAATTTCTGCATCTCTCTCACAAAGAAACCATAGGCAAAATAGAGAAAATTGAAGATATCTTACCAGCAGTAGTTTGAATGGCAATCGGGGTTGGAGCAGTGGTTACTGCATTTGTTACCACTTACAACTTATTAAATGCGATAATTATGTGAAAACACATGAGCCCCCAGTTATCTCCTTTAGTGACAGCTAAGATTACCAGAAAATAGATTTTGGATTTGGTTTTGAACATTGGCCGCGTATTCTGAGACCTCCTTTAAAATTTTGGCATCTCTCTCACAAAGAAACCACAGGCAAAATAGAGAAAATTGAAGATATCTTACCAGCAGTAGTTTGAACGGCAATCGGGGTTGGAGCAGTGGTTACTGCATTCGTTACTGCAGGTCCTGAAAAATAGGAGTATCATTAAATATTTTCTATGGATTTCCACCAAATCTTCTAATAGTTTAAGAATATCTGAATCTCACACGTTTCGTTTTATTAATGAAAGACCATGTTAATAAACTATTGAACAAGTAGATAAAGTTTTCATAACGTTCATGAACTTATTAAACGCGATAATTATGTGAAAACAAATGAGCCCCCAGTTATCTCCTTTAGTGACAGCTAAGATTACCAGAAAATAGATTTTGGATTTGGTTTTGAACATTAGCCGCGTATTCTGAGACCTTCTTTAAAATATCTGCATCTCTCTCACAAAGAAACCATAAGAAAAATAGAGAAAATTGAAGATATCTTACCAGCAGTAGTTTGAACGGCAATCGGGGTTGGAGCAGTGGTTACTGCATTTGTTACTGCAGGTCCTGAAATATAGGAGTATCATTAAATATTTTCTATGAATTTCCACCAAATCTTCTAATAGTTTAAGAATATCTTAATCTCACACGTTTCGTTTCATTAATAAATGACCATGTTGATAAACTATTGAACAAGTAGAAAAAGTATTCATAACGTTCATGAACTTATTAAATGCGATAATTATTTGAAAACACATGAGCCCCCAGTTATCTCATTTAGTGACAGCTAAGATTACCTGAAAATAGATTTTGGATTTGGTTTTGAACATTAGCCGCGTATTCTGAGACCTTCTTTAAGATTTCTGCATCTCTCTCACAAAGAAACCATAGGCAAAATAGAGAAAATTGAAGATATCTTACCAACAGTAGTTTGAACGGCAATCTGGGTTGGAGCAGTGGTTACTGCATTTGTTACTTCAGGTCCTGAAAAATAGGAGTATCATTAAATATTTTCTATGGATTTCCACCAAATCTTCTAATAGTTTAAGAATATCTTAATCTCACATGTTTCTTTTTATTAATAAATGACCATGTTGATAAACTATTGAACAAGTAGAAAAAGTATTCATAACGTTCATGAACTTATTAAATGCGATAATTATTTGAAAACACATGAGCCCCCAGTTATCTCATTTAGTGACAGCTAAGATTACCTGAAAATAGATTTTGGATTTGATTTTGAACATTAGCCGCGTATTCTGAGACCTTCTTTAAGATTTCTGCATCTCTCTCACAAAGAAACCATAGGCAAAATAGAGAAAATTGAAGATATCTTACCAACAGTAGTTTGAACGGCAATCGGGGTTGGAGCAGTGGTTACTGCATTTGTTACTGCAGGTCCTGAAAAATAGGAGTATCATTAAATATTTTCTATGGATTTCCACCAGATCTTCTAATAGCTTAAGAATATCTTAATCTCACACGTTTCGTTTTATGAATAAATGAACATGTTGATAAGCTATTGAACAAGTAGATAAAGTTTTCATAACGTTCATGAACTTATTAAATGCGATAATTATCTGAAAACACATGAGCCCCCAGTTATCTCCTTTAGTGACAGCTAAGATTACCAGAAAATAGATTTTGGATTTGGTTTTGAACATTAGACGCGTTTTCTGAGACCTTCTTTAAAATTTCTGCATCTCTCTCACAAGGAAACCATAGGCAAAATAGAGAAAATTTAAGATATCTTACCAGCTGTAGTTTGAACGGCAATCGGTGTTGGAACAGTGGTTACTGCATTTGTTACTGCAGGTCCTGAAAAATAGGAGTATTATTAAATATTTTCTATGGATTTCCACCAAATCTTCTAATAGTTTAACAATATCTTAATCTCACACGTTTCGTTTTATTAATGAAAGACAATGTTGATAAACTATTGAACAAGTAGATAAAGTTTTCATAACGATCATGAACTTATTAAATGCTATAATTATCTGAAAACACATGAACCCCCAGTTATCTCCTTTAGTGACAGCTAAGATTACCAGAAAATAGATTTTGGATGTGGTTTTGAACATTAGCGCCGTATTCTGAGACCTTTTTTAATATTTCTGCATCTCTCTCACAAAGAAACCATAGGCAAAATAGAGAAAATTTAAGATATCTTACCAGCAGTAGTTTGAACGGCAATCGGTGTTGGAGCAGTGGTTACTGCATTTGTTACTGCAGGTCCTGAAAAATAGGAGTATCATTAAATATTTTCTATGGATTTCCACCAAATCTTCTAATAGTTTAAGAATATCTTAATCTCACATGTTTCTTTTTATTAATAAATGACCATGTTGATAAACTATTGAACAAGTAGAAAAAGTATTCATAACGTTCATGAACTTATTAAATGCGATAATTATTTGAAAACACATGAGCCCCCAGTTATCTCATTTAGTGACAGCTAAGATTACCTGAAAATAGATTTTGGATTTGGTTTTGAACATTAGCCGCGTATTCTGAGACCTTCTTTAAGATTTCTGCATCTCTCTCACAAAGAAACCATAGGCAAAATAGAGAAAATTGAAGATATCTTACCAACAGTAGTTTGAACGGCAATCGGGGTTGGAGCATTGGTTACTGCATTTGTTACTGCAGGTCCTGAAAAATAGGAGTATCATTAAATATGTTCTATGGATTTCCACCAGATCTTCTAATAGCTTAAGAATATCTTAATCTCACACGTTTCGTTTTATGAATAAATGAACATGTTGATAAGCTATTGAACAAGTAGATAAAGTTTTCATAACGTTCATGAACTTATTAAATGCGATAATTATCTGAAAACACATGAGCCCCCAGTTATCTCCTTTAGTGACAGCTAAGATTACCAGAAAATAGATTTTGGATTTGGTTTTGAACATTAGACGCGTATTCTGAGACCTTCTTTAAAATTTCTGTATCTCTCTCACAAGGAAACCATAGGCAAAATAGAGAAAATTGAAGATATCTTACCAGCAGTAGTTTGAACGGCAATCGGGGTTGGAGCAGTGGTTACTGCGTTTGTTACTGCAGGTCCTGAAAAATAGGAGTATCATTAAATATTTTCTATGGATTTCCACCAGATCTTCTAATAGCTTAAGAATATCTTAATCTCACACGTTTCGTTTTATGAATAAATGAACATGTTGATAAGCTATTGAACAAGTAGATAAAGTTTTCATAACGTTCATGAACTTATTAAATGCGGTAATTATCTGAAAACACATGAGCCCCCAGTTATCTCCTTTAGTGACAGCTAAGATTACCAGAAAATAGATTTTGGATTTGGTTTTGAACATTAGACGCGTTTTCTGAGACCTTCTTTAAAATTTCTGCATCTCTCTCACAAGGAAACCATAGGCAAAATAGAGAAAATTTAAGATATCTTACCAGCTGTAGTTTGAACGGCAATCGGTGTTGGAACAGTGGTTACTGCATTTGTTACTGCAGGTCCTGAAAAATAGGAGTATTATTAAATATTTTCTATGGATTTCCACCAAATCTTCTAATAGTTTAACAATATCTTAATCTCACACGTTTCGTTTTATTAATGAAAGACAATGTTGATAAACTATTGAACAAGTAGATAAA
>JAKZAP010000015.1:12990845-13213588 GCA_023053575.1 Branchinecta lynchi
TGCAAAATAGAGAAAATTGAAAATATCTTACCAGCAGTAGTTTGAACGGCAATCGGGGTTGGAGCAGCGGTTACTGCATTTGTTACTGCTGGTCCTGAAAAATGGGAGTATCATTAGATATTTTCTATGGATTTCCACCAAATCTTCTAATAGTTTAAGAATATCTTAATCTCACACGTTTCGTATTATTAATAAATGACCATGTTGATAAACTATTGAACAAGTAGATAAAATAGACAAAATTGAAGATATCTTACCAGCAGTAGTTTGAACGGCAATCGGGGTTGGAGCAGCGGTTACTGCATTTGTTACTGCTGGTCCTGAAAAATAGGAGTATCATTAAATATTTTCTATGCATTTCCACCAAATCTTCTAATAGTTTAAGAATATCTTAATCTCACACGTTTCGTTTTATTAATAAATGACCATGTTGATAAACTATTGAACAAGTAGATAAAGTTTTCATAACGTTCATGAACTTATTAAATGCGATAATTATCTGAAAAAACATGAGCCTCCAGTTATCTCCTTTAGTGACAGCTAAGATTACCAGAAAAAAGATTTTGAATTTGGTTTTGAACATTTGCCGCGTATCCTGAGACCTTCTTTAAAATTTCTGCATCTCTCTCACAAAGAAACCATAGGCCAAATAGAGAAAATTGAAGATATCTTACCAGCAGTAGTTTGAACGGCAATCGGGGTTGGTGCAGCGGTTACTGCATTTGTTACTGCTGGTCCTGAAAAATAGGAGTATCATTAAATATTTTCTATGGATTTCCACCAAATCTTCTAATAGTTTTTTATTAATAAATGACCATGTTGATAAACTACTGAACAAGTAGATAAAGTTTTCATAACGTTTATTAACTTTTTAACTGCGATCATTATCTGCTAATCTGGCTTATCTGCCAACAGCTAATATCCAGAAAATAAATTTTTGATTTGGTTTTGAGTATTAGCAGCGAATTCTGAGACCTTCTTTAAATTTGTACATCTCCTTCACAAAGAAACCACCGTTTCGTTTTATAAATAAATGACCATGTTGATAAACTATTGAACAAGTAGATAAAGTTTTCATAACGTTCATGAACTTATTAAATGCGATAATTATTTGAAAACACATGAGCCCCCAGTTATCTCCTTTAGTGACAGCTAAGATTACCAGAAAAAGTGGGAAAGACCGGAAACTCCCGTAAGCCCCATGAGTCACAACAATCAGCGCCGTTTAGCGGATGTTCTTTCGTTAAAAAATCGGTCTCTTGACAATTTCTTCCATCGCTTTCCACAGAATCATCATCAAAGCACGTTTTGTTTATGATGAGCATTCTCTCTCCATTCAGATTTCCTCTTTAATTGGAATAAAAAACAAGTAGGAACAGAATAAATCGCTTTTTAATTGAAAAATGTTGAATTCACGGTTTCGAATCAGTTAATGTTGACAGACATTGACTACTCACGCCCTCTTGCTTTGATTTTATTAATCATTTACCGCTGGAAATTGGACAAACGCTAGGGAGCGTTCCAATCGATTTTCAGAGACCCAATTTTAGCGAAGTCACCGGTCTTTCCCGCTATTATTGTCTTTGGGTCGGTCGGTCTGTCCACTCATCTCGAGTTAGGGCCCTTCCAGATATGCTAGGAGGATGAAGTTTGGTAGGCATATTAGGGACCCCGCCAAACCGACTTGAAAATTATCACTTCCCTGATCCGGCCGCCGCGGGGGAAGTGGAGGGAGGGGAAATCCGGAATATTCATTTAAGTATAACTTTTGAATGGGGAACCGGATCTTAATGAAACTTGGTATTTCGAAGACCTCCTGTCGAAGATGTCACACTTCAAGTCGGAAATGGATCCGGTTACTTTGGGGGAAGTTGGAGGGGGGAACCGGAAATCGGGTGATATGTTCAGAGTGGACGGATCGGGATGAAACTTGGTGGGAAGAACAAGCACAAGCCCTAAATACAGAGGTGACAAGACCGGACAGGATCCGAGCACTGTGAGGGGAGTTGGAGGGAGGGTTCCAGAATTCCGGTGATCCTGAGTTAAGGTGCTTATACATGTGCCAGGACGATTACACTTGGCAGGCATATCAGGGACCCGGCCAAAATAACTTGGAAATAATCCCTCCCCACTTCCGACCACCGTGGGGGGAGTGGAGGGCGGGGGAATCCGGAATATTGACGTATTTATAACTTTTGAACGAGGAATCGGATGTGAATGAAACTTGATATGTGGAAAGACCTCGTGTCTCAGATGTCACATTTCAAGTCCGGAATGGATCCGGTGACTTTGGGGGAGTTGGAGGGGGGAACCAGAAATCGTGTGACTTGTTCAGAATGGACGGATCGGGATGAATCTTGGTGGGAAGAACAAACACAAGCCTTAAAATCAATGTTGACAAGACCGGACTGGATCCGAGCATTAGTGAGGGTTCCCGAATTCCTGTGATCCCGACTTGAGATGCTTACACGTGTGCTAGGACGATAAAAC
The DNA here is from genome assembly GCA_023053575.1 of Branchinecta lynchi. Taxonomy (NCBI): domain Eukaryota; kingdom Metazoa; phylum Arthropoda; class Branchiopoda; order Anostraca; family Branchinectidae; genus Branchinecta; species Branchinecta lynchi. The sequence continues at coordinate 12,993,336 of JAKZAP010000015.1, forward strand.
TTGGCAGGCATATTAGACACCCGAACAAAATTGCTTGGCAACAATCACTTCACCGATCCGACCACTGTGGGGGGAGTGAAGGGAGGGGGAGTCCGAAATATTGACGTATTTACAGCTTTTGAACGGGGAATCGGATCTTAATGAAACTATATATTTGGAAAGATCTCCCATCACAGATGTCACACTTCAAGTTTCGAATGGAACCGGCTACTTTGGGGGGAGATCGAGGGAGGAGGAACCGGAAGTCGGGTGACATGTTCAGAGTGGACGGGTCGGGATGAAACTTGGTGGGAAGAACAAGCAAAGGTCCTATATATATTAGTGATAGAATGCAACGCGACTCTCCATTCCTTTTTCATGAATCTGAAAGGCGCATAATCGCATGTGCCTCAAGACAGGGCAACTCTTGGCTGATTGATATGAGCTGACACCTCTTGTTAAGTTTAGTCAAAGCTTAACATGTTCAGCCCAGTTCCGTGCCCAGCTCCTAACCCTCTATTCACAGTTTTTGACGATTACTTTGACTAATTTTTCACTACTACTTTTGACTACTATTTTTTACTTTGACTTTTGACGTGAGCTTTATCGCTGGGGCCATGCAATTCATTCGAGCGGGATTTCTCCAAAATAGTCTAGTCATCTCGCTTGTACTTTTCCTTCATGGATAATATAGCGCCAGATGAGGGCAGGTCAAATGGTATTCACATACGCAGGCTTTTTGCTAGGTACGTTTAACTTCGTTATCCACTTTTCAATTAGGCTTCCTAGTGCCAGTCAAGACTCTAGCGACAGGCACTGTTGATTTAGTTGATTTTAGGAAAATGACTATTTGACAATAATTATAATTTAGTACATCACTCGCTGAAGGCGTTGATATCGAAGTTTGCAGACGGTTATATGGAACTTTTTGGTCGACAATTGCAGTTAACGTACACAGATGCAGGGAGGTATTCGCAAGATACCAGTTCTGCTTTGTAAACCAGTTAGGTTATCCAAAGATTTGACCTGCCAGCTCATAAGACAAATACCTACTGAGAATATCCACATTGACACTACTAAGCTGGAGCTGATTCCATGGTCCAAATTGGATTCTTAGCTGAGAGGTTCTTAGCTGAGATATGAAATATAGTCGAAAATGATTCCAGCAAAAGGATAGACCTATCTGAGGTACCAAGAATGTCATAGTTCAAGTCACAAGCCATTCACGTTTTTTTAGACAAACTTTCGAACAGAAATTTATCCCCGAGCAAAATTTATTTGCACACTGCTATAGGATGCCAAGACCACAGAATGGGCGTCCTCTAGTTTCTTCGCCTCACAAGAAAAAAAGTGGTGGGTGGGGGAACGCTTTCGACTAGGAACGTTTGATTTGGTCAAAAAATTTCTTGAAGGGATATAACATCAAGGGAAAATTGTTCAATAGTAAAAAGGTTGTGGCCTGGTTTGAGGCTGACCCGCTTTAACGCTTGTCATTTCATGCTATAAGATACATGGGCCCCCCACAATGTGTTCATTTTGACGTTACACCCGGAACATTTAACTCATTTAGGGCACAAGGGCAACAGCTACAGAATCATCGATGCTTTGGCACCTGAGTCATCGTCTGGGCAGTTCTTTAAATTCCAAATGGTTCGTAGCGCATGCGAAAGGCCGAAGAGATGGCAGTCTTTAGTGAATAAAGATCCAGGAACTCTAAAGGGTATACAAAAGAAGAACCGATCTGGGGTGCCTTTACAAGACCAGTTATGGCAGAGACGAGGCCACAAGGCTTGAAACACTATCGGGGATTACCCGAACAACTCCGAAGGGTTTGTGGTCTAATATTTTAGCAAGGATCATTGTACAGTTTGCTACAGCACTTGCAGCGAATGTCATTGGTGGAAACTTTATCGCGCTTGATAACAGTCCACCTTTTCTTTACTGGATCGGTCTGGGACGATTTTAATCTGTCGTTACCCTGGAAAGAATCGAGCTATTCTGAATGGGGAATGTCCCGTCAATCTCAAGACAGGTTCTTAGCGACGAGTGCATACTCGGGTTTGCGACCATTATCCGGAGCCGGATGGCTGTTCCTAATTGTTGTAGAACCGTTCGAATTAGCAATCTACTTCAGCTCACCCAGGCACTGGTTAAATAAAAAAGTTAGGATAGAGTAATCTATTTATTTTGTGAACTGTTCACAATATACTGTGAATAATGCTGGGGACTTCGGAGGCGTTCGGAGAGGGAATTAATCACGAAGTCTGGAATGTCAATATTTCCTGCACAGCAACGAGGGACAGCCGAGATAATATCCGATAAGGCACTGTCTAGGGAACCGGGAGCCGTAGCCTACTTTATGTCCTACGGGCTACGGCTTCTCACGGAAACCAAACCATATGAGCTGCGATTCCGGGATCTGACGTCATTAACTAACGGAAACTTCTATGTGCTGGCTCCCGTTCCGGTAGTAATTGGAAATAGCTCACGGAAACTTCATCGCACTAGCTTTTCGTCCGGTAGCCTCACGGGATTGTGGACCCAGAAGCTAGGGAGCCGGCAGTTGATACCGGAAACTGTATAAATGGAGCTTCTGTTCCGGTAGTGTCTGCGTGAAATATAAAACTCACGGAATAGTTTGGATGAGAGCTAGGATGCTGGGATTTTCACCGACTTAGAGAAAATAACATGGGAAAAAATTCACTACCGGAACCCATATATTGAGAACTAAGGTACCGGTAGCAACACCTATTTGCTTGAAAATGGCCAGCTCACGGACACAGGTGGCTATGGGCTAGGGTTCCGGTAGTGACGAAAATAAAAAAAAAATTGAACTCACGGACCCATGTCAGTGTAGACTTGGAAACCGGAAGTGAATATTTTTAACTCTACGAACCCAGCTCCTGCGGGCTGGGGTTCCGGTAGTGCCAAAAATTAAAATTACAAACTCACGGACGCGTGTCAATATGGACTTTGAGTGTGGTAAAGCTCACTGAATCCAGTTCAAAATCTTATTTTTTTTGCCCTACCAGAACCCCAGCCCGCAAAAGTTGGGTTCCGTTAGTTAAAAATATTTGCTTCCGGTTTCCTATTCTGCCCTGCATGGGTACGTGAGTTCAATTTTTTTTTTCGTAACTATCGGAACCCTAGCCCATAGCCATCTGTGTCCGTGAGCTGGTCATTTTCAAGCAAATAGTAGTTGCTACCGATACCTTAGCTCTCAATATATGGGTTCCGGTAGTGAATTTTTTCCCATGTTATTTTCTCTAAGTCAGTGAAAATCCCGGCATCCTAGCTCTTATCCAAACTATTCCGTGAGTTCTATATTCCACGTAGACACTACCGGAACAGAAGCTCCAATTATATAGTTTCCGGTATCGACTACCGGCTCCCTAGCTTCTGAGTACGCAATTCCGTGAGGTTACCGGACGACAAGCTGGTGCGATGAAGTTTCCGTGAGCTATTTCCAATTACTACCGGAAAGGGAGCCAGCACATACAAGTGTCCGTTAGTTAATGACGTCAGATCCCGGAATCGCAGCTCATATGATTTGGTTTCCGTGAGAACTACCGGTTCCGTAGCCCGTTTGACATAAAGTACGACTCCCGGTTCCCTAGACAGTGCCATCCGATAAAGAACAACTCTTGGCACTAGGGTCATCCATTTATAACATTATACTCGCATTGGCTTACAAACTTTTCAACCCATGTCTAACCTCAAATTTACGTAGAGACTGAATATTATACAAGTGAGTTTTACCGTGACAAACACAAAAGACAAGACAGTACTAATAAGTACTTCTAATATTTTAAGAACATCCTCCTCTCCCAAAATTTATTTTTATTAATAAATAACCATCTTAATTAACTATTGAGTAAGAGCGTGAACAATCCCCCAATCCACTCTTCAATGAAGACAAAACATTGTATATTTATCTTTATCTCCCAACACAGGAACCCCCAGTTATCTCCTTTAGTGACAGCTGAGATTATACTACTACAGGCCCCAGAAATTTTTCATCGGGTTGCTCTTCAACCGAGAAATGAAACACATGGCACTGATACCACGTTTTGCACCTCTTATTGGGTCATTCTGGCTTGAGAAAGTCAGTAGGCCACTAAACAAATCAAGGCCTCCTACCCGTCTAAAGTTTTGTCTAAAAAAATCTTCATCAAATCAACATTTTCGAAATACATCATAGATTCACACCTTATAATTGGAACTAATTAAATAGCTAAGAGGAATAGCTTGTAAGCTGGGTAATACTTTTAAGTCAGGACAAAAGATTCACCATACTTAAAAGGAGTTACATCGGAAGCATTCTAGCATTTGCAACGTCGGGATTTATGCGGGATTATGAGCAAGTAATATGTGGGTAACGTTGAGGATTTTGAAGAAAACAAAGGTAACAGGGTGTTCGTAAGATTCTGCGCCATCGAAAGATAGTGGCGTCTCCCAACTTCTCCTCCAAAATAAATCAAACTCTTTAACCTTTCTGTATTTCTTTCATAGAGAAACCATAGTAAGACTGAAGAGAATGAAAGTTTTACATACCAGTAGGAAGGGTTGATGTTTCAGCAATAGGTGTTGTGGTTTGTTGAGGTTCAGTCATGGCTGAAAAAAAAGTAGTTCAATAAATTCTTGCTTCTGTACTGAATCCCTTGTTGCATTGAATTAGGAACATCTCCTCTGCCCAAATATTTGTTAAACACAGCTCCGGTGGCTAAATATGGTTATTTGTTTTTGGGATCCCAAAACGTAAGTGGAGGGATACCTATGACATCGCAAAAGTTGTCCGTCTGTCCGTCCGTCCGTCCGTCCGTCCGTCCGTCCGTCCGTCCGTCCGTCTGTCCGTCCGTCTGTAAGCACGATAACTCTCGAAGGGAATGAAATATTTTGATGAAACTTGGTGTGAGGGTTCGTTGGGTCGTCGGACCAGTCAAGTTCGTAGATGGGCTTTGTAGCTCTACATTTAGGGGTGGGGGAGGGGATTCAAATTAAGGGACAAACAAAATATTTTGAAACAGCTAATGTGATAGTCGATTATGGGGTAAGAAGACATGCTGAGCACGATGGTGAAAACCATTTTGTCATCGGACAAGTAGATCGCCCGGAATCCGGCCCAAACCGGAAAGTTTGTTGAAAGTAAAAGTTTTATTTGAAGTTGATTAGATGTTCGATATAGGGGTAGGAAGACATGCTGAAGACGATGGTGAAAATTATTTTCTCGACGGACAAGTATTTCGCCCGGAATCCGGCCCAAACCGGAAAGTTTGTTGAAAGTAAAAGTTTTATTTGAAATTGATTAGATGTTCGGTTTAGGGTTAGGAAGACATGCTGAAGACGATGGTGAAAACTATTTTCTCGACGGACAAGTATTTCGCCCGGAATCCGGCCCAAACCGGAAAGTTTGTTGAAAGTAAAAGTTTTATTTGAAGTTGATTAAATGTTCGATTTAGAGGTGGGAAGACATGCTGAAGACGATGGTGAAAACAATTTTCTCGACGGACAAGTATTTCGACCGGAATCCGGCCCAAACCGGAAAGTTTGTCAAAATTATATTTTATTTGGAGTTGATTAGATGTTCGATTTAGGGCAAGAAGACATGCTGAACACTTATGTGAAAACAAGTTTCTACCCGGACATGTAGTTCGTCCGGAATCCGGCCAAAACTGGAAAACTGTTGGAAGTCAAAATTTTATTTCTAGTTGATTAGATAAGCGATTTAGGGGTAAGAAGAGATGCTGAGTCCCTGTATGACAATCGTATTTTACCCGGACATATAGTTCGACCGGAATCCGGCTGGAATCGGAAAATTTGTTATAAGCTAAAATTCTATTTGAAGTTGATTAGATGTTCATTACTGGGGAAAGAAGATACCCTGATTTTGTCTTTGAGCTTTCTTTTTTCGCCGGAAGTAGTTCTGGAGTTCGGCCGGAACCGGGAAATTGGCAGAAGTGGCAGGAAGTTTCCGTCGAAACAGATATGACTTATAGGGGTAAACAAAAATGCTGAATCCAAATCCGAACTTGGTTTTCTCAGGTGATTAGCTATTTGGCCTTAATCTGTTTCTGAATTTTAATTGCAAAAATGTTCAAGGAGTCTGGCGAAGACTGGATCTGGCTAAGGCAAGACCCAGTTGTCTGGATCAGATATTAAATTTTTGGGATCCCATCGAAACCTTTGGTCTTGTTTAAAATAGTCTTGTAGCATAAACTGTCATGCATTATCATTAAAACTGAACTTAACTTCGATGGCATAAGAGCATGAATACCCCCCCCCCCCCATGCACAGGCATTCTCTAATGAAGGCAAGAAACCGAAATTTGTTGTCCCATAACCTCAATATCTGTAAATGATAGATAATATGATAATAGGTATATAAGATAAATTCTCTTCTGCATATAGATTTTAGTATCAGTTATTATGAATAATTTCCAGTCAGATTTGGATGAAATAGTATTCTACACTCATCCATTGGGCTTTGAACCCAGAACCTTCGGGTTTCATTCCCAACATTCTACAGTTTTGAAGACATAATCAGAAGGGACAGCAATACTACAAAATAACGATTTGCAGATCTGCACTGCAGTATTGCATGCGATTTGGAAAACTGTCCGGGAGCGAGGAATTAAACTAAGCACATATGCTTCCTACATTTGTATGTAATGTGGTATGTGTCTGTGATTTGGCTCTCACCTCTCGACAACCAAAGTCTCAGGTCATTGAGAAAACTCAAAAGATAGCCTTTAGATTGATCCTCCTAGGTGGTTAACGTGGCTTCGAGCTGACACTACTGACACTAAAACTGGGAAGACTTGATGGTAGAAGACTTCAACCCGGTTCCGTGCCCAGCTCCCACGCCTCTATTCACAATCTTTGACTACCAACTTTGACTAATTTTTTACTACTACTTTTGACTACTATTTTTTACTTTGACTCAACGAAGCTTTATTGATGGGGCCATGGGGCATTCAAGCGGGATTTCACCAAAATAGCCTAGTCATCACGCTTGCACTTTTCCTTCGCGGGTAATACAGAGGTATGGTAGTTCACATGGTATTCACATAAGCAGGTTTTTTGCTTGGCGCGCTTAACTTCGTGATCCCCATTCCAATTAGGCTTCCTAGTTTATGAAAAAGTTATCCATGGAAGACTATATAATCACCTCACGAGCCTACGCACATTGTATGACGGCCAGTTTGGATTCCGAAAGGGCCATTCGACTTCGCATGCTGTACAACATCTTCTAGAAAACGTGAATTTAGCTCTGAAGAAGGGTGAGTATTGTATTAGTATTTTTTATTGATTTTAAAAAAGCGTTTGATACCGTTGATTTCAGTATTTTATTGGATAGATTAAGAGATTTGGGTGTAAGAGGAAAATGTTTGGATTGGCTTGGTTCGGATTTAAATGGTAGATCAATGAGGGTAAATCTAGGAGATAAGTTTTCAAAGTTTTTTCCTGTTCCATGGGGAGTTCCTCAGGGTTCTGTCTTAGGACCACTGTTGTATTTAGTGTATGTTGATAGTATGCGGTTTTACATTCCTGGTGCGTCTATGACATCTTTCGCTGATGATACAGCACTGGTTGTGGCGGCGAAGACTCTTGAAGAACTGGCCCAGAAAGCAAACAGAGCTCTGCAAGGGTTGAGTGAGTTTGTAGGCACTAGCTTACTTAGCATCAACGCGGCGAAGAGTAATTTTGTTCTGTTTAGGCGGACTGGTGTATTGCCAAATCTCCCCAGTGCAATAGCAATAAATGGTGTTGTACTCAAACAGGTTGAAGAAGTGCGGTACCTAGGATTCATTCTTGATCAGAACCTGAGCTGGAGAAGACACGGTGATGTGGTTGCATGTAAGGTATCGCGCGGCCTTGTGGTTTTAAGACATTTTCAACATTTTTTACCCTCTCAAGTTTGAATTCTTTTATATCATTCTTTGATTGCGCCGTATATAAATTATGGATGCATGATTTGGGCTAGTAATTTTACGTGCAATTTCAAACGAGTGCAGATTCAGCAAAATAAAGCAGTGAGATTAATTGGTAAGTATGATACGGGATTCTTAGTACTGAGTCAATTTTTAGGAAACTTAAGATTTTGAAGGTAGGTCAAATTAGAGATTTCCAAATTGGTATTTTTGTGTTTCAGAGTCTGAATGGTTTCGCACCTGATGTTTTTAGTAATTTTTTTCGTTTTAACTCATTTTATCACGGACATGCTACGAGGCATGCTGGAGACCTGGTAAGTGAGCCAAGAAGTACGGTTCGTTCTAGCCATGTGGCAAGGCATTCAGGTACGGTGGTCTGGAATACTTTTCCAGACTCAATTCGAGAAGCGGAAAGTGTGCCTCAGTTTAAAAATCGGTTAAAGAAACATCTCCTTGAGGGTAGTTGGTGAGTGGAGGGTTTGGAAGACGAGAGAGGACAAATCGACAAATTTATTAATATATTTTTAGTTTATTTTAGTGAAGGTTTGATTAGTATATGAAATTTGTACTGGTTGCGTTTTTTCAAGCACGTATGTGCTTTGTGTGTAACCGGTCGTCAAGCCGGAATGATTTTTTTTAGTAAAGTTGTTGAATCCTTATCCTTCTGCTTTAGTTGATTTAAGGGAACTAAACTCTTTGACAATAACTAGAATTAAGTTCACCACTCCGTGAAGGCCTTGATATCGAAGTTTGCAGAGGGTTGTATGGAACTTGTTTGTCAACAAAAATGCAATTAATGTACCAAGATAGAGGGGGATATTCGGAAGATCCCAGTTTTGCTTAGTAAACCAGTTAGGCTGAGCCAAAGATTTAACCTGCCAGCTCACAAGACAAATTCCAACTGAGAATATTCAACTTGACAATCAATGTTACTAAACTGGAGCTGGAGCCGATCCCATGGCTGAAATTGGATTTTGAGTTGCCTCTGTTGCGGATACACATGAATGTAAGCTTCTTAGCTGAGACATGAAATATAGTAGAAATGATTCAAGCAGAAGGATAGACCTATCTGACGTACCAAGAATGTCATAGTTCAAGTCACAAGCTAAATCCCAATTCACGTTTCTTTAGTACAAACTTGCCAACAGAAATTTACTGCGAGCAAAATTTAGCGAAAGATATGAACAATGCTATAGCATGCCGAGACCACCTGATGGGCTTCCTTTAGTTTTTTGGCTTCACCTGAAAAAAAATAGTGGGTGGGAAACGCTTTTGACTAAGAACGTTTGATTTAGTCAAACAATGTTCTTGAAGGTATGTAAGGTCAGGGGCAAATAGTTCATTATAAAAAGGTCTTTATCTTCAGTGCCGTTAACGTATGTTCATCAAAGCAAAACTTAGAGTTGTGGCCTGGGTCATTTTGGAGTGGAGACCGGCCCGCTTTAACGCTTGTCATGTCTTGCTATACCCCAGAAACACCCCGGAACATTTAACTTATTTAGGTCACAGGAACAATGAACTACAGAATCATCGATGTTTCGGCCCCCGAGAAACTGTCTGGGCAGTTCTTTAAATTCCGATATTCCGAATGATTTGTAATGCGAAAGCCCGAAGCGATGGCAGTCTTTAGTGCAAAGCGATCCCGGAATTCTAAAAGGTATACCCGAGAAGAACCGATCCGGGTTGCCTTTACAAGACCAGTTATGGTAGAGACGAGGCCAGAAGGCGAGCTTTACTTAACGAGGAATGAGATCCTCAATTCTGGAGCAGATTCTGTAGGACCACCCCACACGAGGAGGTGCGATCATTATCCGGACCCGGAGGGCTGTTCCTAGTTGTTGTGGAACCGTTCGAATTAGCAATCTACTTGAGCTCATCCAGGCACTGGTTAACTTTGAAGGTAAGGATAGAGTAAGCTGGTGCCAAGATGCTGGGGACTTTGGAGGGGGGATTGAACACGAAGTCTGGAATGTCAATATTTTCTGCACAGCAAAGAGCGACATCCCAGATAATATCCGATAAATAACAGCTCTTGGCACTAGGGCCATCCATTTATAAGGTTATACTCGCATTTTTTTTCTATAGCCTTCATCCATCCGCTGGAGCAAAATTGGCTTACAAATTTCACACCCATATCTAGCCTCAAATTTAAGTAGAAACCGAATATTATGCATATGTTATTTTACCGTGACAAACGCAACGGTACTAACATGACGGTACTAACAAGTACTCAGGCACTCAAACGACCATTGTTAAGGACGAGGTAGTGGGGGCTGTGGAAGGGCCAACTAAAAATGGAATTTGTATGCCTCGTGTTTGTAAGTAGACGACTTCTCGGACTTAGGTCACAGGCCTATATGGGCCCCTGCACCTCAACCGTGAGAGTGTAGGGGGTGAAATCCCCAGAAAAGGAAAATTTAGAGTTTTAGGCCCCAGTGCCAAAAAGTACTCTAAATTCGGACTTGATATCCGTTTCCAGGTCACAAGCTTAAAGTTTAACTGAAAAGCCAACTTATTTTTGTGTCATTGAATTGAATACACTGGATTATTTGGATTCTGCAAAGGGATTTTTTATTTTCCACTATCTGCTCTAGTTCTGACGTTCAGAATATCTGTGACCGTCTCCTCAACGTAAATTCTACTATGATGCGGGAAATTTTAATCCCAACACAAATGCGGTTTTTCAGTGGGGCGAATATTGCTTAGTGCCTGAACAAAAAAAACAACATAAATCTTTCTAGTATGGCATACAACAAAAATACAAGTGCACCGAGATACCATAAACCAGACTGAAATTCAACTATCTGAAAATCGATTATTTCTGAATAGCGCATTTTCAGCGTATCTTCAAGCCAATTCAAGTGAATAAGTGACGGGTAGCTAGATTGTCCCAGCCCTTTTCGGTCAAACTTTAACTTAAGTGCGCATCATTTGGTGAGTCGTGATTAAATATATATAAATATAGGCAATGGGCTTGAGGGGCAAATTTACCCTAATTCTCAATGTTCCAGTACAGACCTTGCGGTTTATTTCCTATTAGTTCCCCAATAAACGTCAGAATTGATAACATTTATCGGTAACTAAAGCTCTGCTATGGTATGTGTTAAATTATACCCCTTCGCCAGAAAGGAAGTACGAACCTCCCTTGTGATGTGGGTTTTGCACTAACCTTCAGTTTAAAGAGTGAAAGCTTCCGTTGTTCAGTAACTTATTTATTTATTATACTATCTCTCAGAGGGGTTACTAGCTAAGATGTTTGGGGGGGGGAGGGGCAAGGTATTTACCAACTGGCTGGTCATTTTTACCGACTGTTTTTGCAGAAAAAAACAACAGTTTTTAAGAAAAAATTGATGAAAAATTGATCTAAAACTTAATGTTTTAAAGAAAAAATCGATTATTTTAGCGAAGAACCGACTGTTTTTTCAGAAAAGTCTGTTTCCAAGAAAAATATTACTGTTTTAACGAAAAACCGGGGGTTCATTTTTTTACCGATTGACCGACAATGGGGTCCCAGCCCCCCCCCCCATACGTGACGCCCCTGCTATATCCTTGTGATGGATGCTGATAATAAGGCGAAGAAGGAGAAACATGGACCAATTCAGCTTGGATCTTTGAACTGGCGTAAAGCCAGTTTAAGAGAGAAGGATATCGCTCTGTTAAAGTTTAAGCGAAAAGGGCTGGGATAAGACAATCTAGTTACTCATCACTTATTCACTTAAATTGGCTTGAAGACCCGCTGAAAATGAGTTACTTCGTTGTTCCGCTATTCACGATAATCGATTTTCAAATAGTGTAATTTCCGTGTGATTTTTAACACCTCTATGCGTTTGTATTTTTGTTGTATGCCTTACGAGAAATATTTACAATTTGTTTTTGTTTAGGCACTAACCAATCTTCACAAATCTCACCACTGCCCACTGAAAAGCCGCGTTTGTGTTGAGAGGGACATTTTATCAAACTGAATTTAGAACCAAGGATTACGCGAAATTTTACTTTCCTAACTTCAGCCGTGGTCAAATGAAGAATTTCAATCTCTGGAAATCTGGGCCAAGCTGCTTCCTATTTGGTTAGATCTGCTACGTGCCATATCCTATGCTTCGAATTAGTTTACTTACGTATTCCTGTTGACTGTGTGAAAAGGACACCGAAGCTAATGCCGTTGACGGTGACTTCATTGTCATTATCATAGTGGGCACTCAGTCTATCTTGCACCGTCTCAGTGTCGTAAGCAGTTGCGTCGCTGGATAAAACAGCTTCTAACACAACCTGAGATCCAGATTCTCTGCTCTCTCGAAGACTAGGTCGATAAAATCCACGGACTTTAACACTGGCATCGGAGAAGATGGCACTCATCTAGAAAAAAGGACGTGAGTATAATAAGGACAGTGTGCTTTGGGGTGGCCGTCCTGGATGTTGGGACTTGTGAACGGTCCTGGATCTTGTGCAACGGTTACTTAAAGGACCCCTCGCACCGTTTACTCTTCAACTTACAGTATTTTAAAATATTTGAATACTTAAGACTAGGCTGTGCTTTCAACAAATAACCCACAGTTTTGGCTGTTTTAAGCCTTTTCTGAGACCAGTTGACTTGTAGCGAGAACAGGGAAACAATTTACATAACCGGTTTTTCTGATGAGTTTTTTTTTTTTTTGCAGACAACCATCAACAGCGTGACACACATCGAAGGTAGCAAAACCCGGCAAGTGAGAAAATCAGCGTCGTTTTGTCTGAGGGGTTAGAAATTACCGTAAGAAATTAGGGTCTCCGAGTTTAGAAATATATCGAGTGAGTATGGAAGTAGGTTGCATTAGTATTATACGGAAGACAGGTCACTTTATAAACCAGGAGACTCAGTCGCAGCACGCGGAAAAGGATCAGCCACAATTGTTGTGGTTTGACTCCAAGGCAAGAAAAAATACTTGTGCTATGTATGGGTATGAGAGGAAATGGCTGACTTCTTGGAAAAAGAAGAAAATATTCTTGGGTGAGGATACGGTGAAAGAAGTCCTTACTTTTGCACTCTGTGTGAATTTGAGAAGGAGAGTAAGAATCATTTCGTGGAGGAGAGTGTGGAACTGAGTGAGTCAAGACAAGAGCTATATATGGTGAGAATGAAGTGAGTGGATTTCTGAGAGAATGGAGGCAAAAAGTTCCTGGTAACGAAGCTGTTCAGAAAGTCTCATGGAAAAGGCTAGTTCAAAGGGACAACTGCATGTCCCTCTATCTTCGTGTATATCCCTGTATCAAGTTCTTATGTCGTATATATTTTTATGGCACTTGAGATTACTCAAGTGCCATATAGCGATTGTAATTTCTGTCCGTCAGTCGGTCTGTCGGTCGGTCGGTCCCGGTTTTGCTAGTTCGGGCACTTCCAGATAAGCTAGAACGATGAAACTTGGCAGGCATATCAGGAACTGGACCAGATTAAATTAGAAATGGTCGCTTCCCCGATCCGACCATCTGGAGGAGAGTGGAGGGAGGGGGAATCCGGAAAAAATAGGAAAATTGAGATGTTTTTAGCTTACGAACGGGTGATCGGATCTTAATGAAACTTGATATATGGAGGAACTTCGTGTCTCAGACCCTCCATTTTAAATCCAGACCGGATCCGGTGACATTGGGGGGAGTTGGAGGGGGAAACCGGAAATCTTGGAAAACACTTAGAGTGGAGGGATCCGGATGAAACTTGGTGGAAAGTACAAGCAAAAGTCCTAGATACGTGACTGATATAACCGGAACGGATCCGCTCACTTTGGGGGAGTTGGGGGGGGGGGGGGGAGAAGTCCGAATTTGTAGTGATCCCGCGAGTTCCGTGCTTCCTGATGTGCTGGGACGATGGAAATTGACAGGCATGTCTGGGACTCGACCAGATTCAATAGGAAATCGTCAATTCCCCGATTCGACCATCTGGGGGGGGGAGTGGATGGAGGGTGAAGCCAAAATTTTAGGTATTTTTAGCTTGCGAACGGGTGATCGGTTCTTGATGAAAGTTGATATTTAGGATGACCTCGTGTCTCAGACATCTCACTTTAAATCCGGGCCGGATCCGTTGACACTGGGGGGAGTCGGAGGAGGAAATGATTTCTAGCGATCCCGCGAGTTCGGCTTACTTCCTGATGTCCTAGGGCGATGAAACTTAGCAGGTACATCAGGGATCTGAACAGATTGACTTGAGAACAGCCGTTTCCCCGACCCGACCATCGTAGGGGGAGTGGGTGGATGGGGAGTCCGGAATCTAGTGGCGTGCATAACTTTTGAACGGGTGATCGGATTTGAATGAAACTTGTCTGGTGAGCTATCGCCTCGGACGTTCAGTGTCACGTCAGGGTCTGGTCCGATACCTGTGGGGATGGAGGGGGGGGAACTCAAGAAACTCTAAAAGCAGAGGGATTGGGACGAAACTTAATGGATGGAACAAGCATTATGCCTAGATGAAATTGACGGAGCCAGATCGTTTCGGGGCTCTGTCGGGGGAGTTGGAGGGGGTTTCCTGGAATTCCGGTAGTCGTGAGTTAGAATAGTTCCAGGTGTAAAACGACAACGAAACTTTGCAGGCATATTAGCCACCCGAATTATCTTGACTTAAGAACCTGACACAACATACCCCCGGAAACTTCCGTTCCTAGATCCGAGCATTTTTTGGGGAGCAAGAGAAGAGAAATATGGAAATTGACTTCCATAAATTGCAAACGAGTGGTCTGATTCGAGTGAAACTTTATGTGTGATACGAATCGATGGCCTCGACATGTAAAACATGCGTTCGAACCATATGCGACCACGATTAGGGGAATTGGGGGTGGGGGGACTTTTGACATGCACAAAAACCAAACGGATGGACCGAATGAGATGCAAATTCGACAGTGCCGAGTTTATGCGGCCTAGATTTGTTATTTGGCGTCCGGGCCGGATTCCGCCAAGGTAGGGGGGGTACTGGAAACTTGCAGATAGGCTAAGCTCCAATTTCAGTAAAACTTGATGGACAGGAACAGGGAATTAAGAGATTGGGCCCGAACCGGCTCCGACAACGTATGTTGGGAGGGGGGGGGGGTACCGGAACTTCCCAAAAATGCTCAGATTCGAGTGAAACTTGATAGATGGTATAAAAGAAGATGCTTTAGGTGGGCGATTTTTTATATTCCGAACCAGATTCGGCCACGGTAGGTGGAGATAGAGTGGGTACCGGAAATCGTGTAGCACGTCTAGGGATCAAACAAATGGATTTATGGGGATGAAAGTTTGAACAGTCATATGCATTTGCTACAGACAATCGAGACGATGCCAGAACTGCTCAGAAATGAGTGAAACTAAATATCCTATTTCTATTTCCGAACCGCATTTTTGGATGGCGGGTGTATTTTGTTACGTTCTCATCTACTTGCCATATGAGCTCGTAGCTCTTCTTTCATTTTTTTTTCTGTCTGATTTCTTTTTGCAGTAAAATCCAAATTTAGAAATACCAAGACGCTCGAGGCATAAAACTTTGAACTGAACTGTGCCAAGCAATATGACACAAAATTTAAACTGAGCAAAAATTTATGCACACCTGTGAGCCCGAACAAAAATTTAGTATAATCAAATTAAAACTATCTATGTTGTGATTTTGTTAGTCTTTATCTCTGTTGCTTCCGTATCCTCTCCTCTGACGGTCAGATAGCGGAGTTTGCAGTAATGTCTGTCTGAAAGAACCGTACAGAAGCAAACAAATGTTTAAAAATCAATTAAGATCACAGTAGAATGAATTTGATTTTTTTTTTAATTTACATACTCCTTGATCCCAAGCTGACTGGGAGGCTGTCCAACGAAATATTACTGCCAAAGCATCATAGCTGAAGTATCCGTTATAATGTCAGAATGAAGTTGAGTTGATATTAGGCATTTAATTTACTATTTCTGTATTACTGCTGGCTTTCCAGAATCTAGCCTATTACACAAAAGTTTTTATTTTATTCTGGATTTAATTATGCCGAAAAGGTTGGGTAGCTAGGAAATGGATGCTGGACATAATAGCGGGATGGAGTGGAGAAAGGTCTTCCTTCTCTATAAACACTAAACCCCCTCGGCAATGTTGATCTCAGGTCGGAATTTATTATAAGAAATATGGAAAGCAGATTTCTGATCTATTTGGCGGTATTGTAATTTCAGCTTATTTAGTTAAACATGATGTGATATTTGATGTGATTATTTACAAGTCTATTCAGTTAATGAACCACAAGCCTACAGTTCAGGCATACAGAAACCCTGTCAACTACAATGACGACAAAAATAACTTACAAATTTCTCCGCGTCTCTCTTCATTCTCAAAAACCTGTAAGACTTTCTATCCTCGAGATCATTCGTCCATGGAGCGTCACGTCTGAGAAAAAGCCGAACTTCCGAGACGTGTTCTCCGCTTTGACTAGCTTCACGACAGACACCCTGTCGGGTCAAGGCTAGAGGTAGCTTACACTCGCATTTGTATCCCTTCGGTCCAAGGTGTTCAACGCACTCTGCATCGGTCTTTTGACACTTCAGCTTTTCTTTGGTTGTGCACGGTTCAAAGTTTCTTGGGAAACCTAGGAGATGACATCTAGTTTAACAATAAAATCATAATATGTTGTATCTTAATGGCTTCTGCACAAACTGAAGAAATTCAGAGTGGCCATACTCAGCCGAGTAAGAAACGTCATCTATAATTGAAACTGTTAATATGTCTCCTGTTACTTATAAAGTTGAACATCACAAGAACGGAATAAATGGAACTAAAAGTCAAGAAAATAACAACAAAAGACAGATACTGAAGACAAAACATTGCAAATCAAAACCCGACAACGGGCGTCGGTCCTTGGTCATCAAAATCGGGAACAAAATATCAATAGCTATGGGCTTGAGGCCGTTCCAAGCACTTTCTAAACTAGTACCTCTAAAACCTAGCTAGTTTCTACCAGGCTAAGCTTTCTAAATAAATAGGGGGGAGGGGGAAAGGTTAGGTACGTTTTTTTTTTTGCATACCAAAATTTCGCTATAGATTTTGTTGATTCAATTTTTTTTTCTGACTATAATCATATTTGAACCTGTTATCGTCAGATAATCTTATTATCTGCAAGATTTTATTAGCTACGTTTGTCCGGACCTACCCCCAGACTGGTCGCAGATTCGGACATGGCTGGGCAGCTCCGGACATTATTTGTTTCACCCATGAAGGACTTTCAAGAAATGTATTTACACAGTTTTCCATTTGCTCCAATTGCCTGAATCCAGTTTCGTTTGTTTGCTTCCCTTATGGAAAACCATACAAGTATACTGTCACCTTATCAACATCTGTTATTATCGCTCGATTTGCTGTTGTGTCTGATTTTGATTTGTTTTCTTCAGGAATACTTTCTGAGCCTTTTTACTGATTTTTTTCCCTTCCCTTGTCTATTTTCTCTTCTTTCAATCTTTTTTTCTTTTTCATCCCTTCAGCTTCTCTTTCTTTGCTGTCATGAGCTGCTCCAAATATTTTGTCCAGACTTGCCCCTGGTGCTGTTTTCAAAGAAATAAACTTGTAACTCTCAAACTGTTGTCTCAAACCATTCGATTAATTCAAATGGGGCCAAATGTAGTATTCTACGTGGGGTGCCTAAGCGTTATGAAGTCTTGCTAGTTGCTACACAAAGGTGCTCCTTGTTTGCCACAAAGAAAGCATAATCAATACTGTAAATATTGAAGGCCGAATTTGCCATTAAATGTACTGTTAATTCCTCAACTCAATTTTTTCAACTTTCACTGCCGTTTAGGAAATGTGATCAACTTTTGGTTCGTTAATTTTTTATTTGGTTACTCTAGTGGGAATAATTAATATGTAGCGGTAAATGAGTGTTGCGGAATTATAGTGCTGGCTTAAGGAAATAAACAAATATTACACACAAGATATACCTGTTTCTTACCATGTCTACCGAAATAAAACAAAAAAATATTGAAGTTTGGTTTTATTTGGCCTTTCAAACTTTCGGCAGAGTTGGCGCCTATTAACTGGCAGATTCGGCTCGGCCGAAAAGACACTCAAAATTGAGGTTGCGAAACGAATTTTTCTGCAGTGGAGCTAGGGAGAGCCTAAAAGGCAGTATAAGTACGAAGGGTCCATTAACAGGTCATTCCTTTATTACCTCTTTTAATGAACGAATGAATGAATTTTATTTATATCCCGCCAAACAACAAAAGAGGAATGGGCAGAGTCAATAAGCAACGATAAAAAAAAAATAAGAATAAACTAACAAGAAAACGTCATATTAACAGATATACAAAACACGAAAAATCGAAAATTCAGCAAACGGCACAGTAGATCAAATATGTACATACACATTTAGAAAGAACGCTTAGAGCTTTTGAGCGAGCATGATCTTCAAGCCCAAGCAGCTGAGTTAAAATATTGCATAATTTATACTCATTCTCCAGCTATGTATTTCTGGTGTAAAGAGGGAGTCGGAGGAGAAACTTCAGGTACTTGAAGCAAGCTGATATAACCTTTAGTTTCTCTGTATTAGATAGCCCATTCCACATTGGCGAAACATAGTAAATAACTGGTAGAGCAACTGCTAAATAAAGACGTGACAAAACTTTTCTATTTAGACTGCATTTCAGTGAAGCCACTTTATCATAACTTATCCTTAAACCTGTTTTAACGCTATCAACGATCATTGTTCGGCTGTTTTTATGGCACTTGAGTATACTCAAGTGCCATGTAGCGTTTGTAATTTCTGTCGATCTGTCTGTCGATCTGTCGGTCTGTCCCGGTTTTGCTAGTTTGGGCACTTCTGCATAGGCAGGCATGTCAGGGACCCGATCAGATTAACTTACAGAAAATCACTTCCCCGATCCGACTTTCTCCGGATCCGGGGGTCCGGAAAATAGGAACTAGAGTAGCAAAAGGGAAGCAAAAAGGAATTGCTTAGATGTGGTCTTGATCCAACGATCTCTGCCGAGGAAACCAAGACGCTAGCGGGAAACGCCATTAGACCTTGTATTCAGAGCCGAATTCACGAACAGTTACAGTTTGAGGATTGAGATGCGTCAAGGACAAATGCTTCGGAGTGGAGGGATGGGAAATCCGGAAACTAGCAACATGCATAGCTTTAGAACGGCTTATCGGAGATGCATGAAACTTGACATATGCCAGAAGAAGTGCTTCAGATGTTCAGTTTCAAATCCGGAACAGATCCGATAACTGGGGGGGGGGGGCTGGAGGGGGGCACCAAGAATCACGTGAAACGCTTCCACAGGCAAGGACAACGAAATTTGGCAGGCATGTCAAGGAACCGACCAGAATAACTTGGAAATAATTACTTCCATGATCCGGCCATCGCGGGGGGAGTGGAGGGATGGGAAATCCGGAAACTAGTAACATGCATAACTTTGGAACGGGAAATCGGACATGCATGAAACTTGACATATGTCAAGAACAAGCGTTTCGTTTGTTGAGTTTTGAATCCGGACCAGATTCGATAACTGGGGGGGGGGCTGGAGGGTGGCAACGGAAATCTCGTGAAACGCTTCCACACAAGCTAGCACAATATAACTTGGAAGGCAAGTGAGGGAACCAACCAGATTAACTTGGAAACAATCACTTCCCCGATCCAGCCATCGCGGGAGGTGAGTGGAGGGATGGGGAATCCGGAAACAAGCAACATGCATATCCTTGGAATGGATAATCGGACATGTATGAAACATGACAATTATGAAGAAAAAGTATGTCAGATTTTCACTTTCAAATCTGGACCTAATCCGAAAACTGGGGGAGGGGAGTAGAGGAGGGGACCGGAGATCTCGTGAAATGCTTAGTTTCGAGGAATCGGGATGGAATTTGAAGGGAAGAACAAGCATTAACCCTAGATACTTTATTGACCAAACAAGACCGGATCCGACCGGATAGTATCACATTAGGGGGGGGGGGGGTGGAGGGGTTTTCCGTTTCAGATGTTGTCAAACTTGTCAAGTGACAAGAACAATTGTCTCAGATGACCAATTCGAAGTCTGTAACGGACTTGATAACTTGGGGGGGGGGCTGGAGGCGGGTGCCAGAAATCTCGCGAAACACTTGGAGTCGAGAGATCCGAACAGGCAGGACGTGGTTTTCTACAATTTCGATGATCGCGAATTAGGGTAGTTCCAGATGTGCTATGACCGTGAAATTTAGCAGGCATGTTAGGGACTCTATCAGATTGGCTTGAATAATCCCTCCCTCGATCCGATCATCGTTTGGAAGAAGAAACAGTTGTCAATGAGTGTATAACCATTTCAGAGTTACTAGATCAAGCTCATTTTCTGATGAAACGAATATCGGGAGAGAGATCCAGTCTTGAAAACTGCAAACCGTATCTGACAAACATGCTAACCGTTATTACAAGTGCCATATGAGCTTTCAGATCTTGTTTATATTAGTTCCGTATGTTACAACAAGGTACTTCAGAGATTGACTTGGACGTACAACATGGCCGCCTACAATTGCAACAACACTACTGTGTAACTGTAGTGTAAGTGTAACGTAAATGAGGAACTCCGTCTTTAAAGCATTGACCAACAACCCAACAGATTTGTACCCTTCTACAAGTAACTCAAGATTCATATGAAGCGTGTGTACATCGCTGGTTATCATAAGTAAGTCATCGGCCTAACATATAAGGCTCAGGTAAAAAAAATCAGATACAAATCATCCGGTTATCTCTTTGAAGTAGTGTGGATCAGAGTATTAAAAAGCAGGGGACTCAGAACCAAACCCTGTCTTACAGCTTTAAAAAGGCGTACAGGCGACGATAAACTTCCATCCGACAGTTTAACACGAACTGAAGTATACGAGTACCAGTACGATAAAAAGGGCTACTATATAAGGGTTAACTCCTTGGTCCAGGAGAGTTGGGAAAAGCTGAGAATGCAGAACAGAATAAAAAGCGGGGGAAATATCGACACCACATAAAAATAACGGCAGATTTCAAGAGTGAGCTTTTGCCATGATTTTATTCATTAGCCTGTGAACAAACGCACAACCCATTCTTTTACGAAAACCGAACTGGCGTTCTCCAATTTTATATTTAAGCAACATTTCAGAAAGTAGTATACGTTATAAAACCTTACTTAAAGTTCCCGACACTGTGATGGGGCGGTAACTAGCGCCCAGATTGGGGTTTTTCACTTTTTTCAAAATGTTCGAAACAACACCGCTAGAAGATAACTTAGGGACGCTCCCGAATCAATATACACATTTGGAGGATCAAAGTAATGTGCTCTAGCAGTAGTGACGACGCATTACGAACGTGTTCGCTAATAATTCCATCAATACCGGGCGCTTTGCCGGCCTTCAGCTTCCGTGTAATATGCCGCACGACATTTTGCTTTACTAAAAAAAATCCTTTTTGACATTAAAACTTTAGCCTATTTTCAAGCTCAGGCCTGCAATTATCTTCCAGAACTACGTCTCTTGACTCAAAAACAGATTTGTAATGCTCAACCCACTTATCTTTGGGTAAATTAGGGATCGACTAAAAACAGGAAAGGAAAGGCAAGAGAAAATCAGGAAAGAATACTAAAACCAGTAAGTGCAAACTAAAACGGGTAAAGAATTACCAGGAATCGAGGATTCGAAAAAAACTGGCAAGCCTTTTCTCTGTTTAATATCCCGTGAGGGGTCGGCAACTTCCATTTGTTAAAGTTCACCTTTTCCTCCTTTTAGTATTCGAAAAAACTGGCAAGCCTTTCCTCTGTTTAGTATCCCGTGAGGGGTCGGCAACTTCCATTTGTTAAAATTCACCTTTTCCTCCTTTTAGTATTAAAAAAAAATGGCAAGCCTTTCCTCTGTTTAGTATCTGGTGAGGGGTCGGCAACTTCCATTTGTTAAAGTTCACCTTTTCCTCCTTTTAGTATTAAAACAAACTGGCAAGCCTTTCCTAGTATCCCCTGAGGGACTAAAAGGAGAAAAGGTGAACTTTTACAAGCGTAAGTTGCCCACACCTCACGAGATACTAAACAGACGAAAAGCACGGCACAGCTTGTCAGTTTTTTCTAATACTAAAAGGCGAACTTTTACAAATGTTAGTTGCTCACCCCTCACGGGATACTAAACAGAGGAAAGGCTTGCCAGTTTTTTAAAATTCCTAATTTCTTTCCTCGTTTTGGTACTCTCCGTGACAAGCTACTAAAACCAGGAAAGAAATGGTGGACTTGAATATCTTAGTTGCCGACCCCTCGCTGGACTCATGATCGCCTACCCACAAGGTACTAAAAGGAGGAAAAGGTGAACTTTTACCACTGTAAATTGCCGACCCCTCACGAGAAACTAAACTGAGGAAAAGCACGGCACAGCGGGCCAGTTTTTTTCGAATACTAAAAGGAGGAAGAGGTGAACAGTTACAAATGGAAGTTTCCGACTACTCACGGGATACTAAACAGAGGAAAGGCTTGCCAGTTTTTCGAATCCTCGATTCCTGGTAATTCTGTCCTCGTTTTGGTTTGCCCTTCCTGGTTTTAGTAGTCTTTCCTGCTTTTCTCTTGCCTTTCCTTTCCTGCTTTTAGTCGATCCCGGTAAATTATGCCGATACTTATTATTCCGCTTGAAAGACTTCGACACATCATTAGGCGAACGAAGAGTTTGCACAGAAGCCTCCTCGGCTTGCGCAAGCTTTAAGTTGTCAACTGCTTGATTGTACACTTTTGAAGAAGCTCGAAATGAAGTAAAGACGGGACCAGACCGAGGTTTGTCGCACTCACGCCAAACTATGTACCAAAACTTTGATCGGTGTTTTGCATCTTTCACATGAGGATCTTTATTCCATCCCGGCTTGCGGGTCCCTACACGAATTCGTGCTTCAGGATCGTCTGCTGACTGCACCACTTTCATGGCGTGGACTAACTCACAACAATACAAATCCAATGCTAGTGTATCAGACGAACCATGTTACAGTAAATGATACAGGACTTTGATTTTCTATAGGACTTGGTCACATTGTGCTTGATACAGATCTCGACTTATTTTTTTCCTTTCAGGTTTAGTTTAAAACTTGCTGGTTCCGTAGCTACCTTCATGAATGGAACTTTGGATTCCAAGGTGGTCACTAATGTTATACTCACAATCAACATAAATGGGATCCTTAAGGTTATGATTGGCGAGTACATGGTCAATGTTTGTGACACTTCCGGAGCTATTGATGTAGGTGAATGAACCGTGTTTGGAACTGACGGCTAGATCGTCTGGTACAATGGACATAAGTATTTCTGCAAATTTGCTAGACGCAACTTCAGAGATATCGCATTGTAAGTGGCCACATACGATTATACGCCGATCCTCAAGTTTGTTCAGAAGTCGCAATAGTTTCGTGCAGGCCTGGGAATATCTTTTTTCAGAGGTACTGTGCTCATATTGGTGGGGAAATAAACATTTACCAGAACAAATTCAAAAATTGCCATCTCAGTTACAGGCATTTCAAATTTATTCCTGCCACAGTCCATATCAAGTCACCAGACTGACTGGTAAACCGGTTGACTATATTTTTTCTTTTTTTTTTTTTGGGGGGGGGGGGGGGGGGGTTATAAACGAATCATATTTGACGAGAAGCTAAAGGCCCAGTACAGCTGAAAATCACACAATAATGTCCTGTTTACTTTAGTTAGTACACCTTGTCTCACTTTGCTGCCCCGAGATCACTTCTCAAGACGGCTCTTGGAAAGTGAAAGTGCTAAAGACGGTCGGGTACTATCTTTACAAAAAGTTACTTCGAAGTAACGATCTTGCATGTGCTCACCGTAACTTTTTGAAAAACTGGGACGGTGAAAGTGACTGAAAAGTAACTATTTAGTAACTTTCGGGCCGAGCTGGAACGAACCCTATAGCTCGGGTACGCGTTTCTGCTATCGGGGCATAGCGCGCATTTCACAGTCGCGTTAGGGCACATTGATCCTCGGGTAGCGACATGGGCACCGGCACATTTGGGGCATTAAGGTTAACTAGTGCAGCCTTTGACGATGTGGTTGAAAGCTTGACAGTTGAAACATCGTCGCGGTGGGGAAACATTAGGAAAGACACTGAAATGAGTGTAGTCTAATAGCTTGTTCAGACGGGACCGAAATAAGCGCAGAAACAGCGGCTGATCTGTTCAGACGACAGATCAACTGTTTGGGGTTGACGGGAGAATTAAAAAGAAAAACCTAATTCCGGATATTATTTTTCTTTGTAACAAAATACATAAAATTAACACAAACATCTTGTGAGTTTGTCAAAGTCAAATATAGTTGATTTGTAGTCTTTAGAGTAGATAAAAGCAACAATCGAATATTGACATATTTCAAGCGACTGGGTTAAATTTCAATTTAAAAATCAAATAAATTAATTTAAATACTTTTTTTTTTAAACTGAACATAAAATATAACTAATAATAAATAGATATAATACGAGAACAGAATGCAATCATTTTGTGTTGTCAGTCAATTTTCAGTGATGGCTGAATGGAAAAATTATTATTTTATCAAAGAAAAATATTGAAAAAAATATCAGACAGAAACAGAACATACGCTATTGAAATTAGAAAATTATTCTACCTTTTTTTCGAGATCATTTAGTATCCTTGTATGCTCAATGTAAAAATCATGTTATGTTCACATTGCTCTGACAGAATATGAACTGGATTGACATAAAACTCACCAAGCTTGACTAATTCCCGTATTACAGTCTTTTTACTGTCCCTAGAGTCATCAAAGCTCACATTCCAAAGGATTTATTTTACCCCGATCGGTGACGGCGAAGAAAATAAGCGAATATTTGTAAAATCAGCGGCTGATTTTTGTAATTTTTTCAACCGCTATTTACGCGCGTAAATCAGCCGCTGATCGAGAATCGGCCGCTGTTTCAGCCCCGTGTGAACAAGCTATAATGTAGCGTTTACACGGACAAGAAATCCCGTCGAGTAGAAAGGAATTCCGGTCGACTCGAAAGGATTCCTTTCGTGAAGACGACTAGAAAAAAAGTCTAGCGGGACGAGAATCTTTTCATGATGAAAGGAGTTTTGGTCTACTTGAAAGGAATTTCGTCGGCGGAGCTGATAAAAAGACAAAAAAAAGTCTAACTAGCTTTTGAGAGCAGCAGTAATCAGGGCTGATGCCATAAATACTCTCAACATATTTGTTTATTGGCTAGTGAATTTTTTTGTCAGATTTTCTGGTTTTGAAGAATTTTCTTTTTCCCTCTGCGTGTGAACATAATCTTGTTACCGAGATCGGATTCTGTTCAAGTTTTCCTGTACTTGTAAACGCAGCGTAAAAGAATCCCGTTTTTCAGTGCATTGTCACTAGACATAGAATCCTTAAAGAAGAGCTTAACAGAAATAAATCTACCTCTTAGTGACCTTCCTCTGTTTTGGAAGGCATCTAGGCTGACCTCCTGCTCGAGTTCTTGAAGGAACCTTTCGTCCATGGTGAAACGGAGGGGTCTCGGGAGGTCAAAGCATGAGGTGCTGTTGTCCTTGCACGCACATAGAACTTCATTTTGTGGGTTGCACTCCTGATCGTCATTGCAAGCTGCACATGGTGAGGTTTCTATGAAAACAACAAATGTATATCTGGACCGACCAATGCTGATAACTCTTATGCTGGGTTATAGTCGTGGTTGGTTACCCACACGACAGTCGACTGTAATACTAGCATTCCATGCTCAAGCATCCTTCTGTTATTGTTTTTTAAACAGAAGAGAGCAAGCTGTTTTATGATTGAAACTGGCAAAACATAAACACACCTGGCAGAGTCTCGTTTGTCAACAACCTGCACTTTCAGAAGTTTCATAACAAATAACACAAGGATGCGCGGTTTCAACAGATAATGCGTAACAGATAACACTTCGGATGTTATCTGTTGTGTTTCAAATGTTATACATAATAAGCGTGAAAATCTGGAAGAACCGAAAAACCGCTAAAAAGTGTCTTTTGAGTTTTCCGACATCTTGACGATAAAGATAAAGTCAGTAGATTCTTTTGGCACTCTTTTTAACAAAGATTGTTATGCATAATATTTCATAACATTTTCAAAGACAACATATAATATCCCAAGTGTTATCCTTTACGCATTGTCTGTTGAAACCGCATCCTTGTGTTATTTGTTATGAAACTTTGACAGTGTGGCAGCTACTACAGTGTTGCCACTGTTGATCCTGGTCCCCAAAAATCTTTGACATTCCAGCGCCTAAGAAACTCGTCTTTTTTAGTTTCAAGGAAAAGCTTCTAGACTACCGTGGTTGAACAGTTTTAGTAGCTAGACCACTAGCAGATGTCATTACTTCCGTTTTCAATTGACATAAATTTTACTGGGTTTGACACAAATTCCGAGAAAAAGAAGAAAAAAAAAATAGCCTATAATGATTTTGAAAATAAATTTCAAGTTCACTCTTATACGACGAGCTTGTGTTAGTAAGACGTAAGAAGTTGCCAGGTACTCTTGATATCGCAGGATTGTGAGACATCTGTCGCTTAAGTACGACTTCCTGCTAAAATTTTGTCACAGCTACTACCCTGAAACGAAGTTGAAAACCTGTGAAAAATCGCAAGATTCTGAACTCAGTGGAAATACTGAGTGACAAGGTCTGGTCAATTATAACATTATCTGACAGACTTATCGTTGCAATAATAGGTACAGGGCAAACTATAGAGATCAACCCTCTTACATTCATTTATTTTCACCACGCATGGCACGAGCGGTTAATGATAAAACCACATGAGACATTAAACATTGAGCTGGGTTGTTATTGAAGCATTTGTAAATGAGGATAAAAATCTTCAACGTTTTCTATAATTCTTATACTGGTTATTGTGTCGTGGTTATCTCGTTCTAAAATTCTTCTGTTGATATTGGTGTTCGTTCCAGTAGTAAATTAGATTGTTCTAAGTTTCTCGTGCCGATGTGTTTGTTTTTATGGCACTTGCCCTTTGTCCATGTGCCATATAGCGATCGCAATTACTATCCGTCCGTCGGTCTGTCCATGTTTTGCTAGTTCCGGCACTTCCGCATAAGCTAGGACGATTAAAATTGTCAGGCATATCAGGGACCCCAAGTGCTTACGTAGGAAATAGTCGCTTTCCCGATCCAAGCATCGGCGGGGCAGTGGAAGGAGGGGGATTCCCGAATCTTGAGGTATTTATAACTTTTGAACGGGTGATCGGAACGTAATGAAACTTGATCTTTGGAAAGGCACGGTGCCTCAGACGACCAACTGAGAATCCGGACCGGATCCGGTGACTTTTGGGGGAGCTGGAGGAGGCAACCAGAAATCTTGGGAAATGCTGTGAGTGGAGGGATCGGGGTGAAACTAGGTGAGAAGACACCAAGTAAACACTAGATGCATCATAGACATAACCGAACGGGATTCGGGCACTGTGGGGGGGAGTTGGGGGGGGGGCCGGAATTCTTGTGATCCCGCGAGTGTGGTATGGTACTTCTTGATGTACTGAGCGATGAAATTAGAAACAGGACTCGAACAAAATGACTTGACAATAGTCGTTTGCATGATCTAACCATCGCGGGGGGAATGGAGGGATGGGGAATCTGGAATCCAGTGGCATTCATATCTTTTGAATGGGCGATCCGGTTCGAATGAAAATTCGTAAATGGAAAGCATTGGCCTCTCAGACGTTCCACAGCAATTCCGGACCGGATCCGATACTTGTGGGAGAAGTCGAAGGGGGTTGCCGGAATTTTCGTGAAACGCTTAGCGTCGAGGGATAGGGATGTAGTTTGGTGGGAAGAACAAACATAAACCCTAGATAAGTTCTTGGCCTAACTAGACCATATCGGGGCTCTTTGGGGGGACATGGAAGGGGGTTTCCCAGAATTCGGGTGATCGCGAGTAAGGATACTTCTAGTTCTGCTAAAGACGATGAAACTTGGCAGGCATATTAGTGACCCAATCAAATAGACTTAAGAACTTGACGCAATGCCCTAGGAAAAATTCCGCTTCTTGATCCGACAATTTTCGAGGGAGTTAATGGGAAGGGAATCTGGTAATTACTGATTTCTGTAGGTTGTGAACGGGTGGTCCGACTCGAGTAAAACTTTTATGGTGACAAAAATTGATAACCTAGACAGGCAAGACATGTCTCCGAACCACATGCGGCAATGGTTGGAAGAGTCGGAGGGGAGGGGCTGAAAACTTTGTGACATGCGCAAAAACCAAACGAATAGACCGAAATGGGAGGCAACTTTCATAGTACCGATTTTATACGACCTAGTTTGTTTTTTACTGTTCGGACTGGCTAACCGAAAATTTGCAGATATGCTTCGACTGGACTCGAATTTAAAGAACGGGAAGGGGAGATGTCAGAGATACGATATCTATGTGTCCTGGTCGTATTTGGCCACAGTGTGGGGAGTCGCGGAAATGTTGTGGCTCGCATTGGGGTCAAACGAGTGGATGGATCTGAATGGAACTGGAAGAGGAGAGATACGCCGCACCCTAGACATATTTAAGGGTTCGGACCGGATCTGAACACGGAGGGGGGGGGGGGGGGGGGGTACCGTAGTTTCTCGAAACTTGACAGCCGGTAAGAGAATATGCTTTAGATGATCAGTTTATATGTCTGGACCAGATTCGGCCTTGGTTGGGGGAGTTTGGGGGGGACGAGTACCGGAAAAATTGTGCCCTGACATTTGCTCTAGATGACCCGAGGCGATGCCGGAAATGCTCAGACTCGAGTGAAAGACGTATTTTGTGACGTTCTCGTCTACTTTCTTGAAACACCTACTCGTAAAAAGTGCCATATAAGCTCGTAGCTCTTGTTCTTTTACTTGTAATCCTTTAGGATGAGTTTTTTTTACGAACGAATTATTCAATTAAGCGTCGTTTGTAAGCGTCATACCAATTTGAGTTTTATTATAATTGTACCGTACCTTACCTTGTCAGCGCGTACATAGGTTTAAAAGTTTACCCCTTCTGCCGACTGCAAAAATGACAAAACTTGATTAATGCGCGTGAGAAAACAGTTGCGCAATGCTGACCAATCACTTTCCATGTCTTCAGGAAGGTTGCATCATCAACCTTTAATAACAACAAATTACAAGTTTTATTTTCGAAGTGGGTGTCCCACCGCTACCGTCTGTTTACGGCCATCCAGGAAATCTTGCATCATCAAGAGGATTAAATGGGTCAGAGGAAAGGGTCAAATAATTTGGCAGGTCCACCGCCAACTCATTAATGCAGGTAGCGCAGGTAGCTAGTTCACGTAATTCCAGATCTAAATCCTTATATGCGAAGAGGATGTTCACCGCCACCTACGCTGGCAATTTGCTTATCCTAGCTTATACAAAGACTGAACTTAATGTTTCAAATAATTATTTGTTTTAGGTCCAATTAACAAATGTGTCAAACTTTGACACATGAAGCCTGGAGAATCTGGATATGGGCGAAGTCAGTCCCTTGCCCTTCATGGGGCTTAGTAGCGATTAATTATCTGTTCTCACGTAAAACGGCCCTGGCCGTTACACAGACCTTTCAAGCAAACATAGTAAATAGTGTAATTGTGTTGCGAGAGCAACACTTTGGTTTTGTCCTCGTTTTTTTTTTTTTTTTTTTTTTTTTCCTATGACTCCGATTTCATTTTATTCCTGGTAACTGGGAAGGGTCTAACCTGTGCGGTTTTTACGGAAAGTGTGGACCTTAGGCCGGATTGATGAATATGACATTACATTTTGGAAAGCTCCGTATAACTCTTGCCTGGGGCCAATAAGGATGGTTTTTACTTGTCTTCGAGCCAGAGCCTACGGTTTGCGAAGTGAAGTGGAATTGTATAGCCTATGTCGGAGAGGACCATCTCAAGTTGTGTAGCGAACCTTTCGTTTCATCAAACCATGTTTCTGCTTTCGAGTGGAAAGCTCCGTTCTAGCACGTTAGCAGGCAGGCACCAGTTTCAAATTGAAGATGGACTAAAATCTATAAGTGTTAAATATATGCGGCAGTTACCCGGCCCCACAGCCAACATATCTTCTTTGAGTGATAAGTAGAAAAATCTACAGAGACAAAAAAGTGGCTTTTTCCCACGGGTCCGAAAGTGCTGCCATCTATTATTTCTATCCGTGTCTGCGACGATTTCAGCAGAGTTTATCATATTTTTTTTTTGCAATTGGTTTTGCGGTAGAGTAACGGTATCAGATGTACCTCTTAAACTTTAAAAGTTCTCTCTTTGCTAAAGAAACTAGAGCTTATCCTTTGCTCTTTTCTAAGTCGTGACGTTAGAAAGTTGGCCTGCGGCAAAAAGTTAACTTTTGAACTAAGACAGGTAGAATTTTTTTTTTCGACGGCAATCGATAGCCATTGATGAGCTGATCAAAGTATATGCCATCCATTTTTTGGTACAAAAATTCCTTCATGAGATACACCAGTTTGAAAATTTCAAAGGGGTTGACAACTTCAGTAGTAAGGTACAGTGAAATCAAAAATAGGCGATATCAGTGATGAGACATGTAGGGGACTTTTAAGCAACAGTCGACTGTTAGCTAATAATCATGTTCGGCAATGAGGGGTTTGGAGCTTTTGCTAGTTGGTGTACCAGTTATTTGTTTCAAGTTTTCATCCGTCACGATGTCTACGATTGAAAAGGATAAACTTCAACTGACTGCAAATTCAATTTAGTCCTTCTTCCGATATTATTTTGTTGTTGTTTTTACAACGCTGAAGAATAGCTTTTGATCACTTGATTATTTTTTTAGAACATCCCCTTTTAAAAGCTTCGATAAGTTGACAACTTCAGCATTAACCGACAGCGAAGAAACAAAACCATGTAGGGGACTTTTAAGCAACAGTCGACTGTAAGCTCATAATCATCTTCGGTAATGATGGGTTTGCAGCTTTTGCTAGTTGGTGTATCTGTTATTTGTTTCCGGTGTATTCGATGGTAAGAACAATTTGGTTCCCAGTGGTAAGATATGCAAGGGACTTGTAAGTAATAATCGGCTGTTATGCTACAATCATCTTCTGCGATGATGGGTTTGCAACTTTTGCTAGCTGGTGTACCCATTATTTGTTTTCGGTTAACTTAATGTATATCACTGGAGAGGGACTTGTAAGTAGGAATGGTTCACGAGGGGCTAGGAATTTTTGCAAATGGGTGCACAATGTATTCGATTTCTATAAATCTGACGGTAAGAAAGTTTGTGTCGATGGTCTATCAATGTAACCTAGGATTAACTTTTTACACAACGGATACAAACGAAAATGTAAAGCAATGAGGTGGTTTCATAATAATTAATAGTGTCATCTATGGTATTTTAATCCTGAAAAGTTACGGATAGCTTTCTAATACCAACTAGATTATATAAGATATTGTTCCAAGTTTTCATCCGTCACGATGTCTACGATTGAAAAGGATAAAGTTCAACTAACTGCAAAGTTAATTTAGTCCCTTCTTCCTATATTATTTTGTTGTTGTTTTTACAACGCTGAAGAATACCTTTTGCCCATATGATTAATTTTTTAGAACATCCCGTTTAAAAAGCTTATGCTATAATCATCTTCAGCGATGAGGGGTTTGCAACTTTTGCTAGATGGTGTATCCATTATTTGTTTCCGGTGAATTTGTTATCAATCACGGGGGAGGGACTTGTAAGTAAGAATCGGTTCACGAGGGGGTAGAAATTTTTGAAAATTGGTGCACATTGTATTCGATTTCTGTAAATATGACGGTAAGAAAGTTTGTATCGATGGTCTATCGCTATAACCTAGGATTAACTGTTAACGCAACGGGTACAAACGATACGGTAATGTAAAACAATAAGGTAGTCTTGTAATAATTAATAGTGTCATCTATGGTATTTTAATCCTGAAAAGTTACGGATAGCTTTATAATATCAACTAGATTATCTAAGATATTGTTCCAAGTTTTCAGCGGTCGCGATATCTACGATTGAAAAGGATAAAGTTCAAATGACCGCAAAGTCAATTTGGTCCCTTCTTCCGATATTGTTTTGTTGTTGGTTTTACAACACTAAAGAACAGCTTTTGATCGTGTGATTATTCTTTTTAAAACATACCATTTTAAAAGCTTCGATAAGTTGATAATTTCAGCACTTAACCGACAGCGAAGAAACAAAACCAAAGTGTTGCTCTCGCAACGCTTTAGTCGGCGAAGCCGGACAAAGGTTGCCGCAACACTTCACGTTGCCCGGGCAACATAGGTCTAGTTCTTCCTGGTCTTGAGCCGAAACGAGAAACCGTCAACAATACTAACGTCATTTTCTTTCAAGCTTATTGTTTTCACTATTTCCATGATTATTTCTCTTGTAACTCAGTTGGGGTTCTGCAGTTATATGGCTGTTATAAACACTTTTAGACGAGTTGTTGACTTCATCCGCTTGGTGCTCAACACCCAATCATATATTAGATATGACACGATTTGATCTACGTTCTGAATGAACTAATCCTCTTGGGGACGTTAGATTTCCTGGGTGGCGGTCAACACCCTTTTCGCATTTAACGAATAAAATCAGAAATTACCTGCAGAGTCTACCTGCGCTACCTGAATTAAAAGAGGGCGGTAAACACAGAGTTAGCGTGGGTGATAAGTATGAGGGGTGATTGTTTACCGCTAGGGGATAGGAGGAGGTATGTGGGAAGGGGTTTAAGTCGGATTGGTCCTTACTACTGCCCTATGTGTGGGGAGATGAATGAGAATGTGTTGCACCTGATGTGTGAATGTAGTGAATTGGATGGGTTGAGGGATGAAGTGTTTGGAAAAAGAGTGTACGATGAGGAATGGTTGGTTAATGTAATGAAGGATGAATGTTTTTCGGGAGTTCGCCAGTTGGGAAGATTCCTTAAGCTTTCGATGAAGCATCGTGAAAGATTCATTTAGGTTTATTAGTAATTTAGTGAAAATTTATTTTTATTTTGTTTTGAATTGCCATGGCCCTCGGGCTTTTTGTGTAAATATATATCATATCATATCATATCATATAGTGGCGATAGACCGCGGTGGTGGTGGAACACTGCTACCGTATTGTCACTGCGGGATACTTGTAATTGTTAGTACTTAAACTTCTGAATCTGACTAATAAGCTATCTTGAAAAATACTAAAAAGTATGTAAACACGGTACGGAAGCAGATTTGTGTTGAAACTGTTAGTTTCGCAGTTTTAGCCGATTTCAGCACATGAAGGTTATACCGGGTGAATTCTTAGCTTATGAAATATACAGTAGGCCTAGATGTTAACAACAGAAAGCAGAAAACTAACTGCCGATCAATTGCTATAATTTAAAAATATTTAAATAGAAACACACGACCTTAGCTTATCTGTCATAGAAAAGTTCTGCTGACTCAAGTCAGCTGAACTGAAGTCTGAACGGTTCTGAAGTCTCAAGAATTATTGTTTTTCTTTTTTTCTAGTCTGTTGCTGATTGGTGGCTTACAATCACCTTGATAGATTTTTGTCCCACATGGGTCTATTCCCCCCTCCCGACGCAGGGAAGACGAGAGGTCTTCTGTGCGTCGGTCTGGAGAGGAACACTGGCAATCAGTTTTCTCCATATCCCGCTAATTCCTCCGTCCAGTTTTACATAGTTTTCATCCCATCATTTAGTTCTGATCATATCTTGTAAGTGTATTAGTTAATTTGTTTCGTGTTGGTGTATTTCGTAGAAGTCTTACTCCTCTTCAAGCTTTAAGCTATTAGGAAAATAAACTTTTTTTGATTGATTGGTAGAAGAAAGATTTGTTTAGCTGCTTCAGAATGCCAATACCGTTAATGCAAGCCATTCGCATTCGTTCTCGACCTTCTGCGGAAATGATTTGCATGGCAAGTTGTTTTTATGGTACCTTCCGGCCAAGTGCCATATACCGATCCCTTTTCCGTCGGTCGGTCAGTCTGGTGTTTGCGAGTTAGGGTACTTTCAGATGTGCTAGGACGATGAAACTTGGCAGGCGTATTAGGGATCCAACCGAACTAACTTGGAAATAGGGACTTGCCCAATTCTACCATCGGGGGGGGGGGGGGCGAGGGAGGTGAGCTGGAATCCGGAGTTTATTGGCATGCATAACTTTCAAACGGGTGATCGGATCCGAAACTGATATTTGGAAAGACGTCGTTTCTCAGATGTCCCACTTCAAGTCCAGACCGAATCTGATGAATTGGGGGGGGGGGGGGGGGTCGGAGGGGGACCGGAAAGCATGTGACACGCTTCGAGTGGAGCGATCGGGATGAAATTTGGTGTGATAGGAACAAGCACCAGCCCTAGGTACATAATTGACAGAACCTGACCGGATTCGGGCACTGTGGGGGGAGTTGGGGGGGGGGGTTCCCGAATTCCGGTGATACGGAGTTAAGTTACTTCCAGGTGGGATAGGAGAAAGAAACTTGGAAGGCAAACCTGGGACCGGACCAGATTAACCTGGAAATGTCAACTTCCCTATCCGACCATCGTGAGGGAGTGGAGGGAGGGAGAATCCGGAATCTTGAGGTATGTCTAACTTCCTAATGGGTGACCGGATCATAATGAAACTTGATATGTAGAAAGATCACGTGCCTCAGATGTCCCGTATTAAGTCCAGATCGGATCCAATGAAGGTGTGAGGGAGTCGGAGGGGGGAACCGGAAACCTTATCACATACTTGGAGTGGAGCGATCGGAATGAAACTTGGTGGGAAGAACAAGCACTATGTACATGAGGGACAGAACTAGACTAGATTCGGGCACTATGTGGGAGTTAGAGGATCGTGGGGGGAGTGGAGGGAGGGAGAATGCTGGATTTTGAGTTATGTTAATTTTTAGACGGGTGATCGGATCTTATTGAAACTTGATATTTGGACCTATTTGGACCTATTTTCACCTAAATAAAGTCTGGATGTAATTCGACGAATGTTGGGGGGGGGTGGAGGGGAGAACCGGAAATCTTGAGACACACGAGGAGCGATTGGGATGAAACTGCTGGAAGAACAAGCACAAGTTCTAGATACATCTGTGACAGAACCGGACCGGGTTCGGGCACTGAGGGGGGAGTTGTATGGGGGTTCGGAATTCAGGTGATCGCGAATCTGGGTACTTCCAGATGTGCTAAGACGACGAAACCTTGGCATGGAAATATTACATTCTACAAGATTGGCTTATAAATTAGTTGCGTTTTTGATTGAAGTTTAAAGTTACCTTCAACCTCATCTTTCTTTAATTACCGTTTTAGGTCGCCGGTCCCAGTTTCTTCGTCCTTCCAACTCTGACTGTCGAAATTCGTGAGGCAAGTTCGAAGTTTGCTTGAATCGTCGACCGGCCAAGGATCGCCGGAGTCGTAAAAACACTAATTAAGCCAACGGTGAACTTCGACGGCGTTTGAAAACGGAAATTAAGGAACCGGCTACGCTAACGGCAAGCAAAACTTCCAACAAAAACGCAACTATTGTCAGTTATCAGATCCGACCATCCCTTAAAGTACTAATCCTAACCGCAAAGTACAAAAAATACTTTTAAGCGAAATATACATTTTCGTGATCCCTATGAGCCCATGCTCATTTTTACCTCAAGGGTTTTGCTTACAACTGAATTCCTTAAAGTACAAACAATACCTTTGAATCAAATATACATTTTCGTGCTCCCGGAGCTCATCTTCATTTTTGTTTCAAGAGTTTTGAATAAAGATGAATTTCTAGCACGCTTAAACTGCGCAGAGACCAATGCATTACCGAACGATACATTCTTGGGATTTCCAAAAACCCATGATCATTCAATCAAGGGTTTTGCTTACAAATGATCATAACAAACCCAGGTATTGACGAATTCCTACATTCATCCTCTGACCCAGCCAAGTGCCATATTAGCTTCCAGCTCTGGTTTATAAGATTGACCCTTAGTTTTTAATATGCATAAAGTAATTATGAATATTGCTCTGCTTCGAGCCTGCTCCCTGCCGAAACTTGGTGTTTAGAAAATTTAAGACTCAGAGTACAGATCCCCTCAATGAACCGTAACCTACTTCCACGTCATAAACCAGAATTTCAAGTTGCAACAATTTTCAACTCAACTACAATTTCTTGGCGTTTATGGGCTGCCCGGTCAGAAGAAAATTTAGGTATTGAAATGGCAGTTAAAACGTCAGTTACTCTCAACAGATATGCGAGAAGTAATTGCTTTAACAGAAAGTCGTAAAAGCACGTCATTAAATATTTCAGTCCGAAAGCTGTCTGTTTCCCCTACAGAAGAAAACGGTGGTAGAAGTTTCCAACCACTGAACTAAAAAATAATCCGTGACAATGTTTTTTATTAACTCTCTTCCGTCTGTCTTCACTATTTTCGTCATGGATTATGTCCCTGACTTTTTGAAGCTGGTTAATTGTGTGTTAATCTCAACACATGGTCATGGGATTGGAAGCATGTTAGCAGGCAAGTGGTCGTTTGGCAAACCAGGTTCGGCTATACTCTATATGCCCAAAACACGCCAGTGAACTTCGGGAAGAACGAGAAACCTCGCCCGAACGAAATCCTGTGACAAAAACACAAATTGAACTGGATGAAACTGGATAAGAGGCACGATTATATGCAGGTATAGTGAAACCTCGACAGCTAGGTTGTTCAGTTTAAAGAAATTTGTGAAGGTTCCCCCCCCCCCCCCAATAATTATATGGATCCCCCCCATTCCCCACCCCAAAACAAGATTCGACGTTCGTGATTCAGGAGAAAGAAAGAGGTTAACGTTGCAAAACATGGCTGCGAACATTGATATTTGTCATGGAAGAAGAAGAAGAACTACACTGGAACAGGGGTCATATATTAAGAAAAAAAAAAGGAAATCAGAACAGGGGTTCATCCTTCCTCGACTTTCACGGCTGAAGGTTCCGCGAGCTAATTTTGTGATGTTTTCCCTCCCAAACACCAGAGTAAGATCCGATGCTAGCGCTGCAGGGCAAAGAAAGAGGTTAACGCTGCAATGCAAGGATCCGAACATAGAAATTTGTCAGGAAAGAAAAAGAGGAATTACACTGGAACAGGGTTCTTGTGTTAACGAAGAAGAATATGGAAATTAGAGCAGGGATCCTCCCTTTCTTAGTTTTTCGCTGGTGAAGCTGACGAGAGTTCTGTTTCGGATTTAAATCACGTGTTAGAGTTGGTGTCTCCTCTATCTTAATATGTGCCGTTTTAAGCTCTTCCTTCGCCAAGATAACCTTATAAAAAAGAGCGAGGAACGGAGTTGTCAAACTTGTTTCCAATCATCCAGTGTTAACGGTAGCCTATTTTCCACGTCGAGAACCAGTATTGCTAGCTTCCACGAGTCCAAAGGGTCAACGGTTTGTGCTGATGGACATAACGAGATTTCGCAAGAAAGTAATGTGTGCATTCCAAGGTACGGGGAGCGCAAACTAATTGGAGGTAAGCGTGTACACAGTAGTAATTCCAACATTGTTTCTTTATTTAGTTAGAAAGACGGAGGAACTGAGCAATCAAGGTCTGCAGAGACTTTCACTTCTAAGGCACATTTGTTAGGGGGCAAACTTTTTATATCCCTTTACCCTACCTTAAAGTAAAGTGCTGACTCCAAGAATTGCCTACATTTGGATCTCAACTGAATAAAACCCATAATAGTAACTCTGCCTATATTTGTCGGTCACTCAACCATCCTTTGAACGAATCTTCATGTTTGGACCCGTTTGTTTAGGATCCGTGATGGCGATCGTAATTGTTTCTTTCTTTCTTTTCAACCAGACTTAGTCTATTTTCGGCCACTTAGCAACAGCTTTTACCAAACGGGCCGGAAAAAAAAAAGTCGGGATCCGTGTTCTTTTCAAAACCGTGACTCCCAAATAATCTTCTTGTAAGAGTCACTGAATGAGTTTCGTCAAAGACCCAGATTTTGTGCTTAAAGGTTTCGGAAAAGTATAGGCTGCATCAGGTAACAGATATAGACCTAGCAAACACTTTTCAGAACTAATCGAAAGTTAAACGAGCCCACACAGCTAGAAGGCATACCACCTATCAAGCTAATAACCACTAAAGACAGATTGATATGCTACAAAAATGTGAAATCTCATTCTGTCTGAACAGAAACTATTGGGGAACATCCAGGCCTGAAGCATGCCACATGAGATCCCATTTCATGTCCCACAAAGCTAACTACCAATACAACGCAAGTTTGGAGTGACATAATCAAATCTGCTTCCGAAGAACCTTCGCGTGCCATCAGACAATGACCAAAGTAAAGTAACAAGTAGTGAGCGAATGTCGCACTTGTGGCTATTTACTTCCTTGAACCGTCTTCTTGTAATCAGTAGGGTACCAAATGAGCATGTGACGACTTGGCTTCAGGCAGTGCTTCGAAGAGAGGGTTCACTTTTCGGCCGACCTGTAGGAATTTTAGGAACATCCGGCCGTTACCAGAGCACCTGAGCTCTCAAATGCCTTTGCTGAGTTAGTTGGGCTGAAAGATCTTCTCATATGAATATTATAAGTCTTGGTAATGAGTGGGGATACAGGTTGGCAAAGGGGTTCAGAACCTAGTTGGTTTTTGACTGGCATCATAAGCCGCCATTGCTCTCCTGAGTATTCATGTTGAGTTTCCGACACTAATGAAATTCAAACCGCTGTACTAACTTTCCTTCTGATGATTCAAAAGAGTCCGTGATAAAGATGGTGGTCGTAAAATTTTCCCGAAAATTGGCTGTGAACAACGTCTAAGACCTTGGCGAGGTCCCAGAAGGTAATGATGTTCCATGTGTTAAGCATATCCGACAAAAGGCTTTTTTTATGTTTGAAAGTCTTTATTCATAAGTTCATAAAATATTTACTAGTATTAGTTTTGCCTTGTGACAAACAAAAAAATAACCAGAAGATTCAGATTTTAGTGGACACTAAAATAATTCATTTGGCAAAAGATATGGAAAAAAGCCTCTAATATTATGATTATGCTATTCTTAGTTTTAGTTTGGACATCCTTAATCTAAATTACAAAATGATTACGAAGGACTAGCATTCGTATCCAGGGGGAGGGGGCTAGGGGGTTGAAACCCCTCCCGAAGCATACACAAAAATATATAATAATAAATTGCATACTGCACCACCTTTATCCAAGCTACTTACCGATTTGTTTAACATCCACAGAATTTCTGAGTCCTTCAACGCTGAAAATGCTAGTGCGGCATTTCCGACCGCACTTGACTCCCATTACTTTTTTAATTTCGTTTTCGGTCAGTCCCGTTCCAGATACTCGAACATCTACTGAATATTCTGGCTTCTTCTGAGCGATGAAAAACCTGGACAGGTTTTCGATTACTGACGAAGATCGGTCCCTTTCAGAAATATCTTGAACATTGATTGTTGCACCAGAAAATATGCTGCGAACCTAGAAAATTGGAAGATTAATATATCGTCAGACATAGCGAGTTATTGATATAGCTGAATTTTCACAATCATGACGTCAATGCCCTGAGAGTCATTTGTAAGTTGATGATTTATTTAATTTACACACATGTTCCCGGCAACAGGGCAAAATATATGCCAATATCCTTGGTTATCAAATTGCAGAAATAATAAGAAGAAAATTGTTTAGTTTTACTGGTTAAAAATCTAGAGCATTTTCACTAAGCCTTTCAATTCCTTTACTTTAGTCTTTGAACTTATTTCCTAGGTTTCCTAGTAGCTATATTTTCAGGCTCTTCTGCTATTCTTGCTTCTATCAGTTTAGCAGTCCAAGCTTATTAATTTCTATTTTCCTACCCCTTCCTAACTATCAAATGCATAATCAGTTGTCAACTTACAGGTACTCATAACAAGAGCTGTAAGCTCGTATGGCACTTGCAAGAATACGTAGTAGGTAATGTTAAAAGCTAAGATTTGCCCCTTTCCTTCCACTCTAAGCTTGTTCCGAGATTTCCGTTCCCCATCCAATCCCCCCGCCCCAAAGTTATTGGATCCGGTCCGGACACGAAACGGTAAATCCGCGACACGAGCTCTTTCCAACTGTCAAGTTTTGTTTGTGTCTGATGTCCCGTTCGAAAGTTATGCTTGCCTCAAGATCCCCGATTACCCCTCCCTCCGCCCCCCCTCCCGATGGTCGGATTGGACAACTGGAATTCCGGGATCCAGCCTATACCCCCCCCCCCCCAGTGCCCGGATCCGTTCCGGTTATGTCAACGATGTATCAAGGATATGTGCTTGTTCTTTTCGCGAAGTTTAATCCCGATCCCTCCACTCTAAGCGTGTTACGATATTTTCGGTACCCCCCTCCAACTTCCCCACCCCACAGCTGTCGGATCCGGTTCGGAAGTAAAATGGGATATGCAAGGCATGTTTTCTTCCCACATATCAAGTTTCATTCAGATCCGACCACCCGTTCGAAAGTTACGCACGCCTCAATATTCCGAATTCCCCCTCCAGCCACTCCCCACGATGGCCAGATCGGGAAGTTACTATTTCCAAGTCAGTTTGCCTGCCAAATTTCATCGTCCTAGCACATCTGGAAGTACCCTAACTCACGATCACCGGACCGACCGACCGACGGAAAAGTGATCGGTATATGGCACTTGGCCGGAAGGCAAGTGCCATAAAAACTACAGAGGAAGCTTTGTTCTGTTCGTTTATGCACTAGGTTTTTCTGTTAACCCTCCCTTGTGGAATGCTTTGTAAGACGACTGTCACTTGCAAAACATCCGAATAATTCAAGAGGCGGCTGGACAGGAACTGACAATGAAATCACAGAATGGATAACTGGTGCGCTTTTAAGTTGTAAACCGGAAAGTAACCATTAACAACAGTTCAAGTGAATCATCGGTAATTTACAGTCTTATTTAAGGTAATTCATCAGTATCAGTAAATAATACAAAACTGCAAGAGTGACATGCACAACTTACCAAGTTCTCCACTTCATATTTTGCTGAAAGATAATCCTGTGTGTTTTCCAGCCTTAGAGGCCGGATTACGTCAGTCACACCGAGCTTGACTGCGAAATGTTTTGCTTGAGGATCTGTAAGAAAAGAAAATTTTACTATTCTACACAGATATAGACAGTTACGTTGTAGTGTCTTTTCGCAGACTTCAACCAAGCACAACGTGACCCAGAAAAGGTCCCCGACCGTAAATATCTCAGTCTAGGAATACCATCAGCGAAAAGTCCCACTACAAACATTCGCATTTCAAACATCCATACAGAAGTTTGTCTTGACAATCTCACTTCCCAGAAAAAGCCCTAGCAGAACGTCCCTTAAGGAAGCTTCCCGGCCAAAATGGTTTCTAACTAAGAACGTAATCAGTTTAATAGTCCAATCTGAAAAC
This sequence comes from Branchinecta lynchi, assembly GCA_023053575.1. Lineage (NCBI taxonomy): Eukaryota > Metazoa > Arthropoda > Branchiopoda > Anostraca > Branchinectidae > Branchinecta > Branchinecta lynchi. The sequence goes on from JAKZAP010000015.1 coordinate 13,034,458, forward strand.
GCTTAAAACCGCTAAAAAAGAATTAAAAAAGACTGGCAGCTGAGCCTATTTTCAATTTTTTTACGGACTGGTCCGGCACCAGATCCAGGGCATAGGCCAATGGATGAAATCTTACGGTCCAAATCATAATCCACGGATACTATACCCGTCTAATCTATACTGTAGATTTCTAGTGTGGCATATCTCAGTATTGGTACTGAATTACGTGGCGGATGGCCAACTCCATCCCTATAACATATTTTCTTGAATGTCATTTTATATATTTTTTTCAAGGGGACTGTTGTCTAGCTGAAAACAGTCCATACTGGAGTTGTATGGATAACGTAATATGTTGACTGTTTAAAGGTATGGCCCATGACTTCTTTCCTTATCTTTGTCACAGAAGGAAATCATGTCATTTTTAGAAACAAAGGGTAACCTAAGCCTTGGTTCGACGACCGTCCGAAATTGGCAACCGGATTAAAAAATTCACAGTCGCATCCAGAAACTTGGTTGCTAATTTGAACTAAAAGCTAAGAGCTCGTCCGAACAGTCGGTCCCTATCTTCGCCACGTTATGCAAAATTATGATCCGATTTTTCAACCGGATTAGAAAATGCGCAGTATATTCCGGAAAATCGGTTGCCGGTCGGAGCTTTCTGCGCACTTAAACGACTTAAATGTAAATGGTGTTTCAAATATCTTATCACTATTCTGCGGAGTAGAAAATCAGACGACAAATGGTCCAATGTCACAATATACAACTGGTTGACACATTTTTTTTTTTTTTTTTTTTTTTTTAACTATTTTTGCCATGGCCTCAGGCTTTTTGTGCAATAAATTCTATTCTATTCTATTCCGGAAAATCGGTTGCCGGTCGGAGCTTTCTGCGCACTTAAACGACTTAAACGTAAATGGTGTTTCAAATGTCTTATCACTATTCTGCGGAGTAGAAAATCAGACGACAAATGGCCCAATGTCACAATATACAACTGGTTGACACATTTTTTTTTTTTTTTTTTTTTTTTTTTTTTTTCTTAACTATTTTTGCCATGGCCTCAGGCTTTTTGTGCAATAAATTATATTCTATTCTATTCTATTCTATTCCGGAAAACCGGTTGCCGGTCGGAGCTTTCTGCGCACTTAAACGACTTAAACGTAAATGGCGTTTCAAATATCTTATCACTATTCTGCGGAGTAGAAAATCAGACGACAAATGGCCCAATGTCACAATATACAACTGGTTGACACATTTTTTTTTTTTTTTTTTTTTTTTTTTTGTAACTATTTTTGCCATGGCCCCAGGCTTTTTGTGCAATAAATTCTATTCTATTCCGGAAAATCGGTTGCCGGTCGGAGCTTTCTGCGCACTTAAACGACTTAAACGTAAATGGTGTTTCAAATATCTTATCACTATTCTGCGGAGTAGAAAATCAGACGACAAATGGCCCAATGTCACAATATACAACTGGTTGACACATGCAAAATCCTTCCTCAGCTATTGTCTTTATGCTCAGTTCTATTCTCTTCTCTTTCTATTTTTATGCATTTCACCGCTTTAGCGAAAGCTTAATGTACTTTTTGGTGTATTTTTCCTTACTGCACTTTTCGGTGTTTCAATGCGTAAATAACACGATGCAGTAAAGTGTGAGGACTCAATTTCTCTTCAGTCGAAAAGCGGACTAACGTCTTTCAACTATTTCGGAGAGCTAGCCTAACCAAGAAGGATTTGTGTGGATGACTCAGAATGGTGATGATTATGATCTTCATCTAGAAGTTAAGTTTGTAGATCTCTGTCAAACTTCTGCCTGAGTGCCCCTAACTAAGTTTCCCAGACTTGTACGAAAATAGGGGGCTTTGGATCCGAGGTAAGCGCTGATTAGCCTTTAACCTAAACCAGCCTTGAAGTATGAACTAAGAGAGAATGGGATGTAGTATCCTTGAAATTAATTCGCGGCTAAGCCGTTCGTTCTAGCCGAGTAGATAAGTCATCGGATTACGGGGATTACGATTATCGGATTACGGACAGGTTGAACATGTGAGTGGTTCCGTTAGACAAGCTGTGATATTCTCTACTGGGAAATGTCTACAGGGGAAGGATGAGCAAGGAGTACCGGTCTAGCTTAAGAAAAAACGTAGCCTACGGCTTACCACTAAAGCTGGAATCGAATGCCAATAATGGGCCGAAAATGCAGTTCCTTGCCCTAGTGGTTAAAGCATTAGATGTGTTTTCACAGTTGAAAAAACAAGATAAAATAAGTCTGACTATTTTTATTTTCAATCCATGAGATCAAATCAGATAAACAGATTGCAAGCCCAACTCAACAATTGGGTTCTTTTTTGCACGACTGACTGAGGGGACTACGCTAATACTCCTAAAAAAAAAAACAAGAAAAACAAGGCATAGAACAGTCGAATGCATATGGTATTTTGTTAAATGAAAACTCTCCAATTTTATTTCGAAATAACTTCTGAATAAAAATTCTGTGTAATTAGAAATAGGATCTTCGATGTTAGAACTGGTTCAACAGAACGTATATTAAACTTCGTGAAACGGGTCAAGTTTTGCAAAACTGTATCCACGGTCATCGAAGGTTTATTCTCATCATGACTAAATGTGGCAAAGATAGGCTCTGTTTCAGAAATCTCTGCAGAAAAGTCGTTGAAGAATCTGCATAATCTTCGCTGTTCTAAGCTTACTGTGGCCAGACTCGTGAGCCGCGAACGTGAGCAGCATTAGGAACATGCCCGTTTGTAAGGCGTCTCAAAATGTAGCACTCAGTCCCAAAAATTTGCATTATTATTTGTACAGTGGCTGTGTCTAAGGCTGTGTCTCTTGAAAATTATCCAGCGATTATCCGATAGGCAATTACAAACTTTAATTTCCATCCTGAATATAAGTAATCCATTGTCTTGTTGATTTGTTGCAATGTATTCAATGAATTTTGTATATTCCCTAGAATAGAGAGAGTCAACAATGGTTTTCGGCTGCTGATATAGAGTACTTTGTTAGATACTAGGTTTTGGCATTTGTACACTGTAAGAAGTTTCATAACAGATAGCGTATAACACTTTCAAGAATAACACCTTTTCACTTAGAAATCAATTGCTGTGACCAATTAAGTTTGCACTATTTCGTGCCTAGATCTCCAACAACACCTTCAATTGGTAAAAATACTGACGGGAACGAAAGAAACATAACAGATAACATCCCAAAGTGGTGTCTGTTGAAACCGCGCATCCTTCTATTGTCGTTATGTAACTTCTGACAGTGTAGTATTTCTACCTACCTATTGAAGGTGTTGTTGGAGATCTAGGCACGAAATAGTGTAAACTTAATTGGTCATAACACTTTATTTCTAAGTGAAAAGGTGTTATTCTTGAACGTGTTATGCGCAGTCTGTTATGAAACTTCTGACAGTGTGGTATGTACATACTAGATTTAGCACGACATCAAAGCTGAGGCCCTGTGTAGATTCTAGGTGAGATCTCACGAAACTAAATATCTAAGACCAATTCTGTTTGCACCATTGGATTCCTTGTGGGCTCATTAGGTGGGATCAACTCCTAAATAAATGATGTTTTTGGTAGATACTAGGTTTTGCCGAGGACAGCCGTGCTTCGGCATAATGTTCTCTCTTCTAGACGAATAATAGCCCGTCATCAATATTTAAAAAAAAAAAGATGGACAATGCGACATTAAAACCAGACAAATAATATAAATATATTAATACAAACAACAACATAAAGATTAGAGAGTAAAATTAATGACGTGACATTAAATGTAATAATACCAATAAAAAAGAAAAAAATGGAGCTTACCGTATACGCAGAAGCTGTCCTTTTCAACAAGGGGGTATGCGCAGAGGCACTGGTAAGTTTCTTGTCCGCCATTCTTGATCACTCTTTGACAGGCTTTACTTTCATCACCACATATTTGATGTTCCTGCTTTGAGCATGATATCGGAGGCTCTGCAAAGAAAAGGAGCATCAAAATGTGTTTGAACTTTATAGCGCAATTGACTACATCTTCGTTTCGAGTTGAAGTACTACGATTTATGCTTGTTAAGTTTTTCCATTTGGAGGAATGGATGGAATTTTCATAACGTTCATTTGTTATTTTGAAGCTGAAAGAGAATCAACCAGTCGAACAGTATGGTCACACAGTATTGTTCATGTGCGTTTTTTGTTTTTCTGCAGGAAGATGCGACGTCGGATGAAAATCTGATCCAGAATAATAAGCACTGCTTGGACACGCCCACAAATCAGACTAGCGATAATTCAGACCATTGTGGAGGCAGTAAGCTTTGTTCCTTATTCGAGTACGCAATGTGTTTTGGGTCTGAACATTCGAATCACATTGAGGAGGAAAGCTTTTCTCGCAACCATACTCTTTTTCTTCTTAAATACTCATACTTCTTAAACAAATTTGCGGAACTTAGAATAAATAAACACACTAAATAAAATTTCGGAGCATTTGACAAAGAAAAGATCCCGCCAACACATGGAAGGACGTTTGGTCCCCCCTTGGCTTGAACTCTCGCTAAAGTTTCTTGTGTTTTTGGTCTCACTAGAAAGTATAGAGGAGTTGGTTTAAGCAGAAAAAGCGTATCTTGAGGCTCTCGTCAATGACGAAAAACTGATAGATTGATGAGTGACTTCTACATAAGTGGAGTCTGAAGAGTGACGGTGGTAATAGTCTGATAGTGAAGATTAGTGAACACAGACAAATTATAGATCGATGAATGAACGGCATATCTCATTGCATTGTTAGATATGAAAGAAGTGGAACTAATTTCGGACTTAAACGCAAGCGCTCAGACATGGAGTATTAATGTAGAATCTTTATCACATATTATATATATAAGGCTTTAGAACCATGACGTTTCACACCCCTAACAACCAAACACGTATTGAAATAACCTAGCTTGTAATCATCCCACTTTAAAAGCTTTAAATGTTAACAAATCGCAAGTATAAATCCAAAGAAATGTTGAATGCACGAATAGCTTGAATTCCAACTATGGTCTGCCAGCCAGTCCGACCCTTTAAACCTCTTTTCCATTGGCAAGGTAATTCATTAAGAACTTCATATCATCGATCATATGACAGAAGAGTCCAGTTTCCAACTGTTCATTAAAGAAGTGCGTCGCGTCGTCTTATTCGTTGCTGTAAAACCAAAATTCTGATCCATACATTTAACTCCCCAAATATACAAAAGTTGAACTTGAGACTTGTCACAAGCGAACTTAAATCATGGGAAATACGGGCACAGCTGCCATTGAACGGGAGGGTGAGGGGGCTGGTTCAACTTATGGGGCTGAGCTCTGGGGTTGCAAGGCTGCTAAACAACTTGAATCGATTCAGCTACAACACTACAAGAGATTAATTGGTTTATATCCAACAACACATACACAAGTAATGAAAGGAGAATTAGGTTTGCTGTCTCTTAGAAAACGCAGGCTAGTGCAAATAGTTAGATTTTGGTTAAAAATAATGAGTCTCCAAGAAGATAGGCTGCTGAAATTGGCATAAGGCCCTGGGATCAAAAAAGAAGCGTTCTTGGCCTTGGCAAGCGAAAAAGCTGTTGGACGAAGCTGAACCGGGGTTATGCTTGGAATGATGGCCATGGTGAAGATTTGGTAAATCTGATAGGAAAGTTTACTTCAGTACTTTAGGACCAAGAACTCAGTTATGGAATGAGGCTATTCGGAAGTCGGAGTCGCTCACTAATTATGCGAAGTTTAAGAATTTTTTGGGGTTAGAATTTTATTTTAAACTATGTCTTACCCGCATAAATATTAAAGTTGTGGTTCCAACTCCGGGCGAACTGTCTCCCATTACGAAGTAGGAAAAAGGTTTTTGAAAAGAATAGGTCTTTGCCGGTGGCCGTGTTTGCTTGCCAATTTTGTGGTGAGGTAGAAGAGAATTTATGCCACCTGCTGACGGATTGTCGGGGGGTGAAGGAAATTAGAGATAGATTTTTTGGTGGGGTACCCATACTATTTCCTGGTATTATGCAGTCGATGAATCATCAGGTAATTCGGTCTGTATGTGAATATTTAACTGTATATTGGAAGTTTAGATTGGAGGTAATTTGGTTAACAGTAGAAGGCTAAAAAGGAGTAATCTTACTGTATGTAATATTGAAGGTCAATTTTGTTAGTTAAATGCGAGAATGAATGCTGACGTATGGTCACTACGTTCCAAAAGCTCAAAGGAATTTCATCGCCTTATCTCAAGTCATTGTCAACTTAAAAATATTAAAAAGTCGGAAATCTGGGCCCAATTACCCATGAACCAAGTGGGAGAGGAGTTTGGGACCCTCAAAAAGTAAAAAGAGACTCCAATGCTCAAAAAACCTACCAAGTTTCAACTTAATACCTGTTGATTCCTGCCACGGTGACGAACTTTACTCCTGGGCAATCTGGGCCTAGTTGCCCATGAACGGGGTGGGTGGGGGAGGTGCAACTTTAAAAGCAATTCTCCAGCCCTAGGATCTACATTACTGTTTTCTTATCTCTTTTCTTATTTGTAACTAATGACGTTATTGGGATCCCAAAACGTAAGTGGAGGGATACCTATGACATCGCAGAATTTGTCCGTCTGTCCGTCCATCCGTCCGTCTGTCAGCACTATAACTCTCGAAGGGAATGAGATATTTTGATGAAACTAGGTGTGAGGACTCTTCGAGTCAAGGGAAAGGTTGAGTTCGTAGATGGGCTAGATAGCTGCATATTTAGGTGAGGGGGTTTAAATTAAGGGGCGATTTTTTTTTTTAAAGCTAATGAGATAGTTGATTACGGGGTAAGACGACATGCAGAACACGAATATGAAAACCATTTTCTTGCCGGACAAGTAGTTCACCCGGAATCCTGCTAAAACCGGAAAGTTTGTTAAAATTAAAAGTTTTATCTAAAGTTGATTAGATATCTGATTTAGGGGTAAGGAGACATGTTGAATCTGAATATGAAAATGATTTTCTCGTCAGACAAGGAGATCGGCCGGAATCTGGCCAAAAACCGAAAAGTTTGTCAAAAATGAAAGATCAATCTGAAGTTGATTAGAGGTTCGATTTAAGGATAGTGAAACATGCTGAATCCGTATATGAAAATTATTTTGTCGCCGGACAAGTAGATCGCCCGGAATCCGGCCATAGCCGGAATATCTGTTAAAAGTAAAAGTTTTATGTGAATTTCATTAGGTGTTCGATTTACGGGTAATAACGCTGAATTCGTGTATGACATCACTATTTGACTATAAAAGCAACTTAGCACAGGAGAGCCCCTGAGAAGAAAAGTCAAGAGTAAAACGAATAGTGGTTGTCTAGCGTTGTGGTGTCGCATGTGACGCACTACAGAGACGGGTCATGAACGCCTGCTACGGTCTTTTCCTCTGAAATGTTTGGTGGTAAAGAGGGTGGTAGACGGACGCCAACTCAAAGCTCAGCAAGTAGCTCTAGCTCTGTTTTTTTTTAGTAGTCGGTGCATGAGACCAGAGACGGAGGTTTTATTGCTAATTTATTCTTGGTATACATACTGTTGGATGCTGTATTACTCTAATAAGAACCTATTTATCCTCTTCTACGAAGCGCTCTGCAAAACCCCGTAATCGTGTTCCGGAAACGTCGGGTTGGGATGTATACCCCATGTATACCCTATGAACAGTCGGTATCAACTTATATGTAATATCCGAGACTCGAGTTTCCAGTTCCGAAGTGCCCCACTCCCTCTCCGTTTCACAGAATTGTGTTGCGAGAAATATTTTGGTTTTGTCCTCTTTTTTTTTTGTTTTGTTTTTTTTTTCCTATGCCACCGATTTTATCTTATTCCTAGAGACTGGTAAGGGTCTAACCTGTGCGGTTCTTACGGAAAGTGTGGAACTTAGGCCGGATTGATGAATATGACATTACATTTTGGAAAGCTTCGTAGAACTCTTGCCTGGGGCCAAAACGGTTGGTTTTTGCTTGTCCTCAAGCCAGAGATTGAACAAAGATTGAGAGACGGAGGTTCTGCTTCTTATTTGTTTTTGGTACATTCCTCTGAGCTTAAGAGCATGACAAGTCTACTTATTTGTAACCAGGAGTGTCCCCCTCCTCCTCTTTTCTTTTCAGCTACAGATAATCAATAAACCAACCAAATCTATCCAAGGAGTTAGAAAGGAAAATTAAATTCAAATAGGTAGGTGACATCGCGTAAATATGCGATATCAAGGCTTTCGTAAAATTTCAGGGCAACTCTTTTCGAGAAATAAAAATAATTATTTGACGAACATTAGCTCGTCTTAAAAGATTAAAATCGAGAAAATTGAGACCAAGTGATTTATATTTTTTACTATGTCACATATTTAGTTTTTCGTTCGGAATTTTCATCCTCGTTCCTAATCCCTAAGAGCACTCAACTGGGAAATCGAATTTTGAATTGCATTGTCTGACTTGCCCATATTCAGAATACTAATTCAAACGGTGACTTGCTTTCGACTTTCAGATTTTCAGCAAAAGCGAATTGTCAGTCGATTTAAAAATATGCAAAGTCACAAGAATAAGAGAAGAGTCGCCAATCTTCTCTTCGCACTACAACGAACAGCTATACCTGCTGAAGCATTTAACCATACTACTATATCTACAAACGGTAAAAAAGGATGTGATTTTATCAACCCTCATTAGAGACTGTCTCGAAACACGAAAACTAAATCTGTATTTTATAAGAAACAATTGAGCCACCATTTAAATCATTTGCATTAGATCCTAATGCAGGTTATTTAATGTTTAACTGACAAAACAGCTTATTGTTACATCTGATACTTGATTACACGACTACTTTGACTCATCTAAGAGATTTTGTATTTTTTTCTTCCAGGGTTCTGGTAATAACGCTCAGAATTTACTTTGGTTGCAGGACAACCCAAAATTCATCAAGACGCGGAGAATTTAAATTTCAACAAAAGCCTGCATTAAGTGTGAAAATAGGATGAAGCAGCTCCTACGAAGGGGGTAGGAAAGTGAGGGTAAGATATGTATTTTTACTACATTTGTTACGTTTTCGGCAATGGCTTACCTTCGTAGTTGCTCAACATTTTAATCATAGAGGAGCAAGCAAATAGAGATACCACAAATCCGAAAGAATATGTTCATTCTATGAAATTGATTATCTGTGGATAGCCGAGAAATGAAGTAACTTCGGGGTTTTTGGTTTTCAGGGCTATTTAACTAATAAAATAAAGTGTAACTAGACTTGCAGATCTTAGTCCTATTCAGTTGAACTTTAAAGGCTTTAACTGATGTAACGAAAAATGAGAGAAAATGTCACCAGTCGATATCTAAACTCAGATTTACTTTTTCCCGCCAACGACACCAAACAATCAGAGTAAAGAAAGAAAAAAAAAGTATAGAAACAGACTTACTAAATATGCTAAAACTTATACAAGACTCGAATTAGCAGATGGCTTGTGCAAGAATTTAGAAATCTTACTGAAGAACTTATTTAATTTTTTTTTATTTTTCCGGTAGGTATTTTGCTCATAGGGATACGAATGGTTCTTGTGAATGAAACTGTACCTCTTACCTGCGAAATCTAAACAACAGCAAACCTTACTCGCATTCCACAGGAACAAATTTTAACCTTTCAGGTGTATCGCCCGACCATGAATTGTTGACCATGCACAACTTAAAAAATATAGTTAGCTGTTCGTTGCTCTTTGCTTCTATCGATGATAAATAGTTTTCTTTCTCTTTAATTTTGTGTTCAAAGCTACCCGTATCTCACCCCAGTAGATGATCCCATGGCCACCACAATCTTGTTTTGGACTAGCGTCTTGAAAGTGTCTGACCTAGGCATTACAGATGCAACAATGCTAGTTGACATAAAAGTATTTTATCAGTCCATTATTAATCTGTCGGCTAGCTTCCACTATTTTCGGATCGTCCAAAAACTAATTTTTTTAGACTGAGAAAGTCAAAATTTCGTATTAATTTCGTATTATATTAATTTCGTAATATATTCGTCTATAACAGTATTCGGTCCTAACCCAATTCAAGAGTTACTACTTCTAGTATTGTCAGAAAGAAGGAGGTAATACATATTTGCAGTCCCTTCCACCTCCCCTTCAACGAACATCCCCTGGTCGATCGAGTGAGTCGGTTTTTCTAAGCTCGACCAAACAACTTCTGGCAGAAAAATATTGCACGGGGTTTAAGCAAGAAATGGTCATACTCAAGTCTGAAAAACATGTACCTGTTGCAGAAGAAGTCGCAAGTCCTTGCAGAGAAAGTATCAGTATTATCAAGTAAGTCCTCATCCCTGCATTCCTTGTTACCACTTTGCTGGGAATACTCAAACTGCCTCTGAAAGTCCTGAACTCAATATGACTACCTTATTGTGAAAACCTGGTTTTCAACCTGGGCCTAAACAACTGAATCTTGCGCAATGTCTAGACCTTCCGCCAATCGCAACCTTTATGCAGGACCAGATAACAGGCCACGAAGTTGTTCCATATCTGGTTTACTGGTCTCCAAGTAACAAGCCCCGTTTGCAACGTTGCAAACAGGTTCGTAGGACATCTAGACTTTTTTACCTATGCATCCGTACGACGCCGTCTTAAACCCCCTTCACACTGACTTAAGAAGCTTAAGTGGGCCATTCACATTGACCAACTTAAGAATCTTAAGTCCACTTAAGGTTCTTACGTGATATGTAACGTAAGGAATTTTTACTTAACGTAGCAACTTAAGAAAGTTGAATTTCAACTTAAGACCTTACGTTAAGTTGGAAAATGGATTTTGGTGGGAGGAAAACATCAAGTTTATTTAAGAGAGAGAGAGAGAGAGTTTTTTTGCAGTACTAAGTTGAAATAATATAAGAACAGACCCTTGAAAGTAAATGTATTATGCTTGGGAAAGCTTTGCAAAGAAACTCAGTGATTACCGGTGGAAAATATGTACAGATGGACTTGATTTAGCTATTTTTTTTAATCAGTAGCGAATTTATAGATGCCAATAATTTAGCAGCCATGCTTCACTGTTGAAATTAAATAAAATATTTTCAGTATAGCCTACAGGTACAGTCTACTATGACAAACTTCTGATTTTTGGAAATCCTTGCCAGCCGTCAGGTATATCTGGTATTTAGAATAAATGGCATATGGCTATCCCCTGCTCACCAGTGCTGGCAAAAAGCATGCGGTTTTTGGGGGGAAAGAAAAAAACAAAAAACAAAGATTAGGCCACTTTCAAGGCTAAGAATTCATCTACCTTTTTCCGAAATAATTCGTTGTAGTCCTAGGATGACTGAACGCAAAATATCTTCTGAGTAAACTTGTAGTAACCTGTTTTGAACTAGATGACCCATAGGGTTTGACTAAAAATTTCATACTAGTGGGTGATCTTCAGAGGTGTAATCTCCCAGCACCTTCAGCGGTCATTTCCAGAATGAGTATCTTTAGCCTTTTGCAGAATAATCTCGAAGAAAGTGTTGATTTTCTTTGTTTGATTGATGCTACAGTCAAACGTAACGTAGACTGGACTTGGCCCAGTCGGAGGGGGACTCTGTCAGTGTGAATATGCTACTTAACGTAAGAAACTTAAGCCGTAACTTAAGTACTTAACGTAAGGGGGCTTTATTCTTCTTGGCACAGAGTTTGAACTTCTCAGATTTTCTGACGCATGCCATCATTCAACTGGTTACCATAAAAGAATTACATGATAAAATGTATAATTTTTCAAAAATGGCCTCAAAATATGCTGTTTAAACTTGCTCCAGCTCCGTAATACGGGTAAGCTTTTTGCCATAAATGGTGACATGTTACTGGCCAACCCCTTTGGGGATCGACTTCTACTCTATCCCTTGTTCAATGACACTCGGATTCTCACATTATCATACTAAAAACTAATAATCAGTGAGTGGTTGGTAGTGAAGTACTAAACAGCTAACCCTTGCGAATATTTATAATAACTTCTTCTCCTTTTCTTTTCTTCTAGCTGCTATCTGAAACTGTGATGCGTCGAATCTACCAAGGACCATACGGAGGGGTTTGTGCGAAGCAAAAGCTAAAGATCGGATCAGGAATAAGAAGTCTGGGCTTTGGTAAGGAGGTTCTTAGTCAAAGTCTCACCTTCTATATCCAACAGCTGGAGATACTATTTTCAAAAAAAAAAATATTTTCCTTTGTTTATTCGTTCGATCAGGGGTTTACATTTTGCAACGTCATTACTCGAACCTCGGATGAGAATATTCAAAACCCTTTATAGCGGTAATTTTTTACTATATTCATATAGCCTGTCAGATCTAAAATTAAGCTGGCTTTTAAGTTCAACTTTAATGGCACTAAACGGGATATGTAGGCTGACCTTTTATTTGAAACACAATATAACAGGTTTTTGCTGATACCCCTTCTTTTTCTGAAGCCTGTAACTTATTCTTTCACAAAATTGCTGTATACTATGACAAAAGTTAAACAAGATCAGGGTTTCGATGATATCCCAAAATTTAATATTGGTTCCAGACAACTGCTTCTTGATATCCGGTCTTCGCCATATTCCTTGAACATTTTAATATAAGAATTTAGAAACAGATCAAGGCTAACTGCTGATCATCTGAGGAAACCAAGTTCAGATATGGATTCAGCAAGCGTAGTTACTACTATACGTCATATCTACAGTCATATCATATCAAATGTGATGAAACTTTTCGCCTTACCTTTGCCAAATTTTCAGTTTCGGCCGGATTCCGGGTAACCTATACTTTTCCGGTAAAAAACTAAATCTCTAAACGAATTCAGCATATTTCCTTACCCCTGTATCGAACCTCTAATCAACTTCAAAGAACCTTTAGCTTTTAGCAAATTTTCAGGTTTTGGCATTCGACAACGTTTGTCATGGGGAGAGACAGGAAATGCTGTGTGGCGAAAAATAGTGATATTTATTCTTTGAAGTCCATTAGGTTTCAGCCAATGAATGGCTTGTATAGCCTCGTCTGAACCGAGTCATCAATGGCTTTAATTGTGCGGGTGCTGATGGTTGGTTGAGGTGAGGCTGACACCTGATAAATATTGTATGCATCCTCTTTCAACACGTCAAGCAGACCTGTGGGATGATGTCCATACATAACGGTCCAAACGGTGAAAATCTTTTCGACGCTTCTTTGGATTCGCGGTATGCGCAGAGAAAATAAGGTAGGTACTGGTTCCACTTCTTATGTTAGTCCCTGACAAATTTTCGGAGCATCGATACCAGTTTTCCGTTCAGTCATTCCACAAGACCATCGCTTTCGGGGTGGTAGACGCTAGTCCTGATTGGTCTTATTACAAAGGCCAGGTAAAGCTGATTGATCGCCTTGGAGATAAGACTACTGCCGTTGTCCGCAAGGATTTCGGAAGGTATCCCCAGTCCCGAGAACTCCTTAATCCGCTCATCCGCAATCTTTCCGGGATGCCTTGACCATAGTGGGGTGTCTTCTGGGTACCTGGTACTGTAGAAGCTGATTACCGAAATCCACTTATATCGGGTTTTGCTTTGTTCCAGTGGCCCAACCAAGTCCATTGCCAACCGATCGAACGGTATGTCGATTACGGCGAGTGATTGCAAGGGTACCTTCTCATATTGCCGTTTCCTGACGGTCATTTGGCAATCTTGACAATTTCGACGATGTGCGACATCAGCGTAGACTTTCGGCCAAAAAATCTGCTCAAAATTCTGTCACTTGTCCTCTGGACTCCCATGTGTCCTCCCGTTAGGGAATCGCGCGCGCCAACCGCAGCACATCGTCCATTTGTGCTGCTGGAACTATCAGCGGTAAGGAAGTCTCGCCAACCCAAAGTCAAATGCCAAGTCTCGGAGTCATTTTTTTCCTCTTTCCCCACTCTTTAAAGGATGCCATCTTTCACGACAAAGCTGCTGCGTCTTTCTGGCTCCGTTCCATTAGCTTCCCATAGCTCCTTTAAAGATTCACCTTGCTGCTGAATTTCTGCAAACGACGGGTTTTGGTTTGGCACTGCTAATTTTCTTCTCTAGCCGTCTCTGTCCGAAAGTTTTCCTAATTTTTGCGCTCTTCGAAAACAGCAAATCGTCGAACTCTAACTCACGCTGTTCTACTTCGGTTTCTGCCTTACCACTCTGCTTGGCCTTCGAACGGATGGTCAAGAAAATGTCGACCTGCTCAGCCTTTAGCTTTCCAGACTGTAGAAAATTTCAGCCAATCAGAAACTTCTTTGGGATACTTTTCGAGACAACTACCTTGACCGAGACCTCCATCGAGGCAACATCCACCACAGCCAATGGGTAGCTATGCGTATCGTATGAACGCGCCTCAACTTCAGAGTGTCGTTCCGGCACCAGAGCTCCTCTCGTACACAAATCTGCGTTTATCACTGTGATTTACCACTATCCAGCAGCATCTCCGTCTTTTCTTCGTTGACGTAGCCTTGGGTGAAAACTGCCTGCTCACTCGTCATTTCCCCCGTCTGTCCTCTCAGAGATTTCCGAGAGAAACCTTTAGACTGGTTCTTCCCGACCGGATGCCGCTTCCTTCGACAGTCTCTCATCATGTGGTCCGGGATGCAACAGCCATAGCAGTATTTTCGGTCGGATCTGCGACTGACGCCGCCTTCCCTATCATCAAGCCGGGTTGCGACTTCTCTTCCTGAATTCGGATTCCATGTAGGCTCCGGGTCATCTGCTTCCTTTCGCCACCCTCGCTGGTCAGCTTGATCGATTCCTTGGAGAACTTTCTCGCCAAGGAACTAGCCTCCACAAACGACAAAGGTTCTATCAGTGTCTTGAACTCCCTCTTTCTCTCAGAGCAACCTGTAGAGAAAATGGAACCGATTCCGCGAATTGTTCAGACTGTAGCAGCTCAAAAAATTTTTTACGTCCCACAGTGGCACCATCCTTCTCTCAGGAATGTTGTTGGCCGGATCTGCTCCTATCGAATCCACTCTGGATCGAATTGTTTTCACATCTAACCATCTACTGAAATTCGTTGCCAGTTTTCGCCCGTAATCCATGTAGGACTCAAGCTTTTCTCTTCTCCCTTCCGGAACTTGATAACGGAATACTTCTCAAGGATAACCGCTTTAACAGCATCATAGTCTCCAAATGTGTCACTGCTTACTGGACATGGCTTACCGCGCCGGACCAGACCACACAGGATACAGGTGAGTTGCTCACTGATTTCGGGGGTTGGGCCCGTGGTTACTGTAGACTCGAACATGCTGAGTAATGATTCGATGTCATCATGTTAGCTGAGTTTGATCAGTTTAGGCGTCAGACCAGAAATAACTTGTGCTCCATTCTGCTGTCCTGCTGTAACCACTGGTGTTGCTGATGGCGTAGGCCGTGCCAACAGGCTAGTCATCGTACTCAGAATCTGACTAAACTGATCTGCATCCATGATGAGTGGTTTGCCGGAACCTGATATTTTGCTCAATTGGTGTGAATCAACCTTAACCGACGAATTTTCATACTTACTAAATGCCCGCTAACGTTCTGCGTCGCTCTTCTTACTGTGTGAAGCAGCCTTAAGCTTCGCCACTGCAATCTTGATTTCCCGCCGTATCCGGAACTGTCAATTTTTGACCTTTCTAGCTGGGACGGAAGACGTGCCGTCGAGTAAGCTGTCTGCAAATTTAATGCGTTCTCGGTGCTGTGAATTAGATCTGGTTTATCTTGTCTCCTTAACTAAAAGGCATACGAATTCGTTCTGGCCTACTTTACGGCTCAAAACAGTCGACGGACCAAAATCAAATCGGGTCGCAACTGCTCTTCCACCCATTTGATCGCAAAAAATACTCAGACTTATTCTTCCCCTTCAACGCAATTGCTAGACTACGCTAGACTACCATAATCAAATCCAACCAGTTATCGCTTTGATTTTCTCTGTTTTCAATCGTGTGAAAAAAATCCCTGAGACGAAATATAGCCTCGATATGTAGAGTAACAGCAAAGGGAATACCATGAGAAAACAGGAGCGTTTCAACGGGATCGCTTGAGGGAATAAACATGACTTTCGATTTATTCCAGATCCACCGTCGCTGGAACCAAGAGGCTGGAGATTGTGACGGTGCTCGACACCTTGTCTTACACTTGTTCTTGGTGTCGCGCACTTTGCCATTACACCTCTAGGAGAACTGGGACAACCCTTCCGCTGCTAACCAATGTGACAACTTTTTTCCAGGAGAGATACGTGAAATGCTGTGTGGCGAAAAACAGTGATCTTTATCGTTTAAAGTTCGGGACAATACTGCGGCTATCCAGCCAACGAATGTTTTCTTATAGCCTCGCCTGGACCGAGTTATCAATGTCTTTAATTGCGCGTGTGCTGAAGTATGGTTCAGGTCAGGCTGACACGAGATTAACACTGTATGAAAACTTGAGAGACAGAAGTGAAGAAAGATGATTAACAAAAAGATATATAAAAATCATCACAGACAGATTCTGGGCGAACTATTTGTCGGGGGAGAAAAGAATTTCCATTTACGAATTCAGTACGCTTCCTTACCACTTCGTCGAACCTCTAACCAATTTCAGATGAAACTTTTACTTATAACAAATCTTCTGGCTTCAGCCGGACTCCGGGCAAACTAAATAGATGTCTACGGTTAGAAAACGAATGTCTTATACGGATTCATCATGTATTCCTACGCCTGAATCGAACGTTTCGTCAACTTTACTTTCAACTAATTTTCTGGTTTGGGTCGGATTCTGGGCGAACTACTAGTCCCGGTAGAAAATGATTGGCATGTCTGGATTTAGCATGTCTTCTTGCCCCTAAATCAAACATTTAATCAATTTCAAATAAAACATTCACTTTCAAACATTTGTCTGGTTTTGGCTGGATTCCACACGAGGTAATTGCCCATTCGAGAAAATAGGTTTCAGATATGGATTTGGCATGTTATCTTACCCCCCAGTTGGACCATCTCATTGGCTTTTAAAACAATCTTTTCATTCCATAACTTGAAACCCCTCCCACACCCCTGAATATAAAGCAATTGGGCTCATCTACAACCCTGACTCGTCCTTTGATCCAACGGGTCCTCAAACACAACAAAATATCTCAATCGCTTCGAGAGCTATCGTACTAACAGACAAACGGACAGACGGACAGCTTTACGAAGTCATAGGCATTCCATCACTTATGTTTTGGGATTCGAAAACATTCACTTTTGCCGGATTTTAAAGTGTCCTCTAAACATGTGATCACTGGCCGTCAATCAGTCCCGTAGCTGCTCGTGGCCTGGATTTTCCAATCCCTTCAGTCAGTATAATGAATTATTTAGTAAGCACATACAGAAATTAGTGCCACTCTTATAAACGTTTCATATTCCTAATATTTTGATTGTCTTCTTTCGTTGTTCTTAGCTACGTTTCTGCAGATTTTTGGTGTCTGATAAGAGGGAGAAAAGTCATTTTTGTGGTTATGGAGTATGTGGCCAGGAACAACAGTATATTGCATCCAGATACCACTGTCACGGCCAGAGTAACTGACCGTTGTATCTGTACAAAATTATCTAATTTTCACCATCAGTAACGCAAGAGCCCAGCTTTTTGTCAGATTGATTAAAAAGAATTCTGGCACTAGCCACGTTTGTGGATTTCTTTTCGGGTTATTTCTAAAAGAGAAAGTTTGTCAAATGTCATTTTCGCAAAGCCCCCGTTGTACCAAATAAGATCCAGTTACCATATTAGAAACCATGGTATCTGCAGAAACGTAACTATTATATTTTATTTTGAAATTAGCTTGTGTTAGCAAATGGTTGACTTCTGAAATCTGGTGGACTGGGTATGAAGCAGAGGGCGAGGTGGGATTAAGAATAGGAACGGTTATATTATGGGTGCGTCAAAGATCAGCAGTAGCGTTTTGTATCTGCAAGTAGTATGATTACACGGTAAGCAAAATCACTATGGTTACCAACCTTTTACAGTTTCTTTTATTTTTTAGATGATTCATCCAGCTTACCAGCTTGTGCAATTGTCTTCCGGACATTCCACTTCATCGTTCTTGCTCCATTTATTCTCCTCTCGATTCTTCTGAATTTATTCTTGTCCTTGTTTACTTTAGGAACAAGTTCTGGACGAAATTTCGTCCCACATTTAATTTTCAATCAAGAAAGGTTTGAGGAAATGGTTTGGAAACTAAGGAATGGTTTGGAAACCATTCGTGATACACAGTCGTAGCTTTAGCACTGATGCTAGAATTTTTGAATCGCTATTTATTTAAATAATCTATGTAATTCTGTATCGTCAGTGATTTATTCAAACAATGTTTACAACGGATTCGTCAGCTATGATTTTTCATCAGTGATATTTCGGCCCTTCGTCAGGCTGTCAATCTTCTGGTTCAACTTCGGGGAAGGAAACAAACCTGAAGATTGACAGCCTGACGAGGACCCTTGCCAAGAAGGGCCGAAATATCGCTGATGAAAAATCATAGCTGACGAATCCGTTGTAAACATTGTTTGAATAAATGTTTCAAAGTCAGCTTGGGCTCAAAGAATATTTATCGTCAGTGATGACATGGATTAGGCGTTTTAAAATCATAGCTGACGAATCCGTTGTAAACATTGTTTGAATAAATCACTGACGATACAGAATTACATAGAAGGAAACAAACCTGTCAGGTTTGTTTCCTTCCCCGAAGTTGAACCAGAAGATTGACAGCCTGACGAGGACCCTTGCCAAGAAGGGCCGAAATATCGCTGATGAAAAATCATAGCTGACGAATCCGTTGTAAACATCGTTTGAATAAATGTTTCAAAGTCAGCTTGGCCTCAAAGAATATTTATCGTCAGTGATGACATGGATTAGGCGTTTTAAAGGCCTGGCTACAAACAGCGCAGATTGGGGGGATCCTTACCCCACTCGGTCACGTAAGCAGTATGGCATATAGAGTTCGAATACTCCTTGACTTCAAGTTATTTAGTGCCAAAGCATTCGGATTCACCTCTTCTATCTTACAGAGATCTGACCTGATACAACCCATCACGTCCGTCGCTCTGTTACCAGACATCCCAGAAAACACCTAGGCCACGCATTTCCTCAGGTGTCTCTCGGCTTCAGAAAGGGCGGAGCAAATAAAAAGTCACATCGGGCTAGTGCCAGACTCTCCACCTCTCAGCCCTTCAAAACGGCTTCATGTAGAGCTGAGAAATATGGTCAGGACCTGAGACTCACTAGCAGCTTAGGCCAAGACTTCCCATCCTCCCCCCCCCCCTCTCCACACGGTTTAATTATTCCTTTAAACGTAAAATAAAATAGTGATTTGCCATAACGGCGGGTGCTTTCAAGCTCTTCAAATACTTTTAGTCTTGTACTACGCATTTCAAATCAGCTTTCCTTCTCCTTACATGTTTTTACTATCGAGCAACAAAATTTCTTTGGCCTGCATGCGTTACACCACATGGTAGTTTTCAGCAAGAAGAGTTACTTCTGAAATATAAAGGGTTCCCAGATCGATTCGATCAACGACCTCACCGACAGGATCCATCAACAAAGGGCAAAGAACAGTTACGTTGTAGATCCCTAAGCCTAGATTCAGCACCATGACGGTAAGGTAAACGTGCTCGTTATCCATCTTATTCCAAGCCATCACTGTGGGAAAGACGTAACTGCTGGCCATCAGGGCTAGAAAAAAGCTTCGCGTAAGAAACGAGCGGGAAATGGTCAGACCTAAAAAGATGCATTTTACATAGCTTAAAAATCTCCGCAGGGCCTCAGACACCACCCCAAACTTCTTTCGATCTCAGATAATTCTTCGAAGATGTTGAGCACTGACTGATTTTGCCATGAAGTTGACCCTGCAAGCCACTCATGCACTAAAGGCTGAAGGAATCACGCATCCTAAATCCAATGGGAAGAGCTGGTTTTCCTTTATAGCGAGGTCAATCTCGACCAACAATGACGAGTTTTTCAGAGCAACAGCGGTGAAGTCCCCAATAATGATGATGATGATGATTAAATATTCATAACCCATTTCTATTACAAAAAAATTGTCCTAAATGGAGTATGAAAAGAAGAAAAAAGGACAGAAAAAGCGAAACAACAACTGCAATAGATCTACATCAGCTAAATAAATAAAACAAAAGGATTCAATTACAACATAGTCAAGATATAAACTATGGCTCCAAGTCCAAGCCCACCGCAAAACGATCACGCCGGTCTTTCATCTGCTGATTTGGGTTTGTACTACCGTATTTTCTCGCAACACGGGTTTTGAACTTAACGCACTTAAAATAAATTGAACAGATGCATTTCTTATCAGTCGGTGTAAACTTGGGCAAAAAACGAGAAAGTGCTAGAAGATGGGGATGTACAAAAATTAAATAGAGGCGAGCTTATATTTGATTTGCACGCTACAAGTATTCCATATGCTTTGCGTGTTCTAAGTGATGATGCAAGAAAGATACGAAAAATCTTTCTGAAGTCGACAGACGGACTTTCCAAGATACACGGCAAGCTTGTGACTGTTATCAATTAAATAAAGAGGGACAAAGGTATTTAAGAATAGTATAAACCTGTCACCAGTAGTGATCCCACAGGCTGAATCACCAGCTTGGAGTGGGAAGGAAAGCCCTACCTTAAGTTGCTGACAATACATGACTACAAGCCCTCCCTTGGGTTAACCTCTTCTTAGGACATCATTAGATCTGGTGCCTGCAAAACCATAGGTGTATTATTTATGAGCCATATTCAAGTAGGGCACACCCAGCCGCTCAAGCTCGAAACTCGCAAAATCAGATATTGAAGGAGGAATCTGTAGTTTTTTTTTCCACAAGTTCATTTACCAGCCTGAGCCTGACGGATTATCGTATGCTTTTGACGAGTTGCGGGAGAGTCAGTAAAGAGCCTTGTAATTGCCATCTGAGCTACGAGGCTTAACAGCTGAGGCTCAATTTGAATAAAAAACCATCCGTTTTGGCCACAGGCAAGACTTCTACGGAGCTATCCAATTATTCATATCCAATATTATTCATGAATGCGGCTTAAGGTCCACAATTTCTGTGAAAATCCTACAGGTTTAGAGCCTTACCACTTTCTAGGAATAAGCGGTAATTGGGAGACTAGGAAAACAAGAGCTACGAGCTCATATGGCACTTGTACGAGTAGGCTGTACAAGAACGAAACCTCACTAATCTTTGCATTTGCCATATTTCACTATTTTCCGTGTTGGTTATGCTCCGAAAGAGTTTTCGCGCCTCATGCTACAGATGCGTAAAACCGGTTCTCTGGATCTGGATATTTAGTTTCACTCATTTCTGAGAAGTTCCGGCATCGTCTCGATTGTCTGTAGCAAATGCACATGACTGTTCAAACTTTCATCCCAATAAATCCATTTGTTTGATCCCTAGACGTGCTACACGATTTCCGGTACACACTCTATCTCCACCTACCGTGGACGAGTCTGGTTCGGAATAAAAAAAATCAACCACCTAAAGCATCTTCTTTTATACCATCTATCAAGTTTCACTCGAATCTGAGCATTTTTGGAAAGTTCCGGTATCCCCCCCCCCCTCCCACCAACGTTGTCGGAGCCGGTTCGGGCCCAATCTCTGAATTCCCTGTTCCTGTCCATCAAGTTTTACTGAAATTGGAGCATAGCCTATCTGCAAGTTTCCAGTACCCCCCCTACCTTGGCCGAATCCGGCCTGGAGGCCAAATCACAAAACTAGGCCGCATAAACTCGGCACTGTCGAATTTGCATCTCATTCGGTCCATGCATTTGGTTTTTGTGCATGTCAAAAGTCCCCCCACCCCCAATTCCCCTAATCATGGTCGCATATGGTTCGAACGCATGTTTTATATGTCGAGGCCATCGATTCGTATCACCCATGAAGTTTCACTCGAATCAGACCACTTGATTGCAATTTATAGAAGTCAATTTCCATATTTCTCTTCTCTTGCTCCCCAAAAAATACTCGGATCTAGGAACTAGGGGTATGTTGTGTCAGGTTCTTAAGTCAAGATAATTCGGGTCGCTAATATGCCTGCAAAGTTTCGTTGTCGTTTTACATCTGGAACTATTCTAACTCACGACTACCGGAATTCCAGGAAACCCCCTCCAACTCCCCCCACAGAGCCCCGAAACCATCTGGCTCCGTCAATTTCATCTAGGCCTAATGCTTGTTCCATCCATTAAGTTTCGTCCCAATCCCTCTGCTTTTAGAGTTTCTTGAGTTTTTCACACACCCCCCCCCCATCCCCACAGGTATCGGACCTGACCCGGACGTGACACTGAACGTCCGAGGTGATAGCTCACCAGACAAGTTTCATTCAAATCCGATCACCCGTTCAAAAGTTATGCACCCCACTAGATTCCGGACTCCCCATCCACCCACTCCCCCCACGATCGTCGGGTCGGGGAAATGGCTATTCTCAAGTCAATCTGTTTGGATCCCTGACATACCTGCCAAGTTTCATTGCCCTAGGACATCAGGAAGTATGCCAAACTCGCGGGATCGCTAGATATCAGGACCCCCACCCCAACTCCCCCACAGTGCCCTGATCCGATCCGGTTATGTCAATGACGTGTCTAGGACTTTTGCTTGTTTTTCCCACCTAGTTTCATCCCGATCCCTCCACTCTAAGCGTTTCTCAAAATTTCCGGCTCCCTCCTCCAACTCCCCCCAGTGTCATTGGATCCGGCCCGGATTTAAAGTGAGATGTCTGAGACACGAGGTCATCCTAAATATAAACTTTCATCAAGATCCGATCACCCGTTCGCAAGCTAAAAATACCTCAAATTTTGGCTTCACCCTCCCTCCACTCCCCCCCCCCCGCTGGTCGAATCGGGAATTGACGATTTCCTATTTAATCTGGTCGGGTCCCAGACATGCCTGTCAATTTCCATCATCCCAGCACATCAGGAAGCACGGAACTCGCGGGATCACTACAAATTCGGACTTCTCTCCCCCCCCAACTCCCCCAAAGTGAGCGGATCCATTCCGGTTATATCGGTCACGTATCTAGGACTTTTGCTTGTACTTTCCACCAAGTTTCATCCGGATCCCTCCACTCTAAGTGTTTTCCAAGATTTCCGGTTTCCCCCTCCAACTCCCCCCAATGTCATCGGATCCGGTCTGGATTGAAAATGGAGGGTCTGAGACACGAAGTCCTTCCACATATCAAGTTTCATTAAGATCCGATCACCCGTTCCTAAGCTAAAAATATCTCATTTTTCCTATTTTTTCCGGATTCCCCCTCCCTCCACTCCCCTCCAGATGGTCGGATCGGGGAATCGACCATTTCTAATTTAATCTGGTCCAGTTCCTGAAATTCCTGCCAAGTTTCATCGTCGTAGCTTATCTGGAAGTGCCCGAACTAGCAAAACCGGGACCGACAGACCGACAGACCGACTGACGGACAGAAAATACAATCGCTATATGGCACTTGAGTAAGCTCAAGTGCCATAAAAACCCAAAACACGGCAAAACGAAAGTGTTGTTCCCGCAACACAAAAACCACGAAAAACATCATTAAAGAGCAGTATGAATGCTACCTTGACAGCGTGAACCTTAGCTGAGATAGATGCTCCCAGACCCTGTAAGTGCCATCTGAGCTACCAGTTCTTGTTTGATTGTTTGAAAAGGATGAGAGTTAAGTATAGGAAAAGAACAGCGTTTCTTCGCTGACTTGAAACTTAATATAGGAATGCTCCTCTATCTCAAGTGGTTCTTAGTTCCTCAAGCATTCCTAGAAAAATTTTGCTAAATGAATACGTGAGCTGGCCTTGCTCGAGCATCGCGATATTGCACCATTTCTTAGCAAGGGTCCTCTTCAGACTCATAGCCAGAAAAGAGAAACTGCGATCAAATAAATGAAGATTCTAGAAAATATTTTTTTAACAGAATTAGCTAGCAAGCCCCCTAGCCATGGATGTCACTATCAGGGTCCCGAGACCTTCCTGATAGGTGGGAGGGGGGGGGGGGGGGTCAGAATTTTCCCGGAATTTTTTTAAGTTTTACCGGAATGTGTACAGGTTTTACCGGAAATTTTCTTCTGTGACCATCTCTGGATACACTAAATATAAGGTTTGAAGCCAAGCTGAGCATTCATTACGAAAGAAATAGAAAACCGTGATTTTTGGGTTTTTTCTGATCAGCTAATTGTCCCTCTAGGATGATGTGCGAGGGATAAATATAAATTTGGATATTTCGGTTCCACTTCCGGCCAACTGTCCTCAGTTCCTACATCAGGAAATATTTAACTCTCCAGATCACCCGAATCCTGGACCCCCCTTAACTCTCCCAAAAGTCACCAGATTCGATTAGGATTTGAAGCGAGTCGCCTGAGACACGAGTTTTCTCCAAATATCAAGCTTCATGAAGATCCCATCACTCGTTCAAAAGTTATGCATACTCAATACTCCGCATTCCACCTTCCCCACCACACAATATGGTCTGATCTGTCGGTTCACTGATATGCTTGCAAAGTTTCATCGTCCTAGCTTTTGCGGAAGTGCCCGACCTAGCAAAATCCGGACCGATAGACCGACGGACGGGGAGAAATTGAGACCACTAAAAACTACCGGAGTATGGTCGTAACAAACTAATGATGCTTGGAAAACCGTCAAAACGTAATATTTGACTGTTCTAAACAGGTATGTCAAACTTATGGAAGTCAAGGGTACAAGGTGAAGCTAGAAAAATCACAACCGTGTTCCATCAAAATCAAGCAGTTAGAATCATAGGGTCTACTAGTATGATATAAACCTACAATATTGACACATTCTTACAGAACATTTTAATGAACAAGATATAGTACGTTGTCTCAATTCCAAGAACAGTCTACCTTTAATTTGGGTTTTTGATTGTTTCGAATTTTTTCTTCTTACTCTTTCAAATTGTTCACGACTTTATATTAAACCGATTTCTGACATGTCCAGGATGATTTTGTTCCTCCTCCCTCAACTGTATCTAGAGCCATTGGCATTTTTATCGTGAGTATTCTGAGAGTGTGTATTTTGTGAACCATCCTCTTCTTCTGTTGATGTATACATTAAACATTCCTCTCCCACTCCAAATAAACAAATAACCGTCTAAACCCTTTAACTTTAGATAAATGGTGTTTACCGCGTCTAGCCAATTGTTTAATATAATTTTGTTACGTATTTTTAATTTATATAGAAACAATAATTTAAATTGTCTGCACAAACTGATGAGACATATATATCATTTTAGATATTTAGTTTTTTTTTGTTTGTTAGATGTGAAATGACTCTCAAGAAGTACTTTCACTCAAGCCCATTCGAATAGACTTTGGGTTTGCGATTTATTGTGTAATTTGCACTGATTGTTATTATTATACACACTGCAATTGTTATTAGACCCATCTCTCACGTGTAACTTGACACGATCGTTCTTATGAGCTCAATCCAGCGGTCGAACCAAAGAAGTTCTCGATGTTCATGTTACGATCCCATTAATTGCTTATTTGCAGGTTCAGCAACCCATTATACAATCGACGTTCTGAAGCACAGTTGCATACATTTTGGGGGTGTGAATTATTGTGTTGTTTGCACTGATTACAAAGATTATTATTACTGTACAGACTGCAATTGACACTAGACCCATATCACATATAACTCGCCCTGATCGTTTTTTTGTGAGCTGATTCCCGCGGTCAAACCAAAGACAAGTTTTTCATGTTCATGTTTACAATCCCACTGCTTCTCAGGTTCATCGTCCCATGATACAATTGACCCTCCAAAGCTCATTTGCATAGATTTTGGGGTGTGGTATAGTTCATAGGGTAGTGCTGATTAAACAGGTGAAAATTAATATACAGAGGCCAATTGGCAATAGACCTTTTCAACGGGTAACTTAAGATGTGGATGAAACACATTTCATAAGTGAATTCAGGATTCATTGACCAGTTCCAAGTTTTACATCCAGTAGCAATCTTGACACCTCTGTGGCATGAAATGTGCCAAATTGTGTCGATGTTTTCTGACACATGGAGTTTTCTATCCATAAAATCGTTTGCTTGCTTGGTTTCCCGTCATTTATCTGAAGAGGAATGTACGACTGAGGGCTTATCGTACCGACTTATCATGAACTTGCAGTATCAATCTATGTCGTGATTCCGATGTTAGTAGTTTTCCAGTCTAGTCCGACAGCCAGGTCCTGAAAATATGACACTCCCCTAACCCAAAAGGCACATTAGGTTTAAAAGTGGACTCCGACCAAATCGAACACGCTGATTCCGAACTGGAACTGGAACCGGAAACAATGGCTTAAAGTAGAAATGAATCCCGATGCCGTTCCATTATTTCCTCTCAATAAGAAGTTTCGCTCTAAAACACATTACGTTGAAAAATGGATTCCGACCAAATCGAACCCGCTGATTCCGAATATGCCGGGTTCCGAAAATGGTGTCTTAAAGTAGAAATGAAGCCTGATGCTATTCCATTATTTCTTCTCAATAATGAGTATAGCTATCAAATACAGTAGGTTGAAAAATGATTCCGACCAAATCGAACAAGTTGATTATGAATATACCGGTAATAAATAAAGTGGACCTGAAACCTTATAAGTTATTCTCCTCCTTAGTAGCACGTGCCATCATCACAATCGGCAGAATAGTTTATTCTAACCAAATTGAATCCGCAGAGTGTTTGCCAGGGATAGTCACTATTTGCTTAAAGGACCCATGGCACTATTACTCTTCAACTTACAGTATTTTAAAATATTTGAATACTTTAAAACTAGGCTGTGCTTTCAACAAATAACCCACGGTTATAACCGGTTTTACGGTGGAAAAACTTCTCGAAGACAACAGTCGACGGCATGATTCACATCGAAGGTAGCAAAATACAGCAAGTGAGAAAATCAGTGTGATTTTGTTAGAGGGGTTAGAATGTACCGTGCGAAATTGGGGTCTCCGGTTTAGAAATGTCTGGAGTGAATATGGAAGTAGGTTGCGTTAGTATTATAGGTAAGACAGGTCCTTTAAGGGTGTGATGATGTGATGAACTTTGTTGGAAGGAATCAACGACTACAGGGATTACAAGTGGTTCAAATGATATGCTCGTGTACTGAAATGTCTCAAGAAATATCTAAAGCACAAAAAGACGGGTTAGTTGGGACACATGAATCTCAAGCTTTGCCAACATTAGTCGCGTTTTTTGCAATCGCTTGGAAAGAAAGTTGCCGTTTTTTGCGATCGACTGTCGACTGGAGGTCCAGTCGATCCGTTTTTTGTCGCTTGACTGGAGATCGACTGGGAACAAAGTCAACAGTCGATCCGATGCACCTTTCTCTTGGAGGTCCAGTCAAACTTGGTGCCAAATTTTGAAAACTGAAACGTGTGGACCCAAAAACGTACAATTTACACCTCAGGAAGCGCCAGTACTGCAGCAGTTTCAGAGACTGCCGAGGGAAGAGTTGTGGGGATGGACTGATTTATTGACTGATTTAGACCGTTTTTCGAAGGCTTGTTCTCGCTCCCCTATCAAGCGACAAAAAACGGTCAACTGGATGAACCCGGGAACAAGTCCCAATCGCCAGTCGATCTGTAAAAAACGCGACTATTGCTTAACAAAATCGAATTCTCTATTTTTCATCCGAGACTACAGAACACCTGCCCCCACACGAACAAAGTAAATCGCACTGGCTTCCTAAAGCGCAAGCACAACGTGCTGAGCACCAATTTCTTACAAAAACATGAGCTCGGCACATCCTTAACCCTTTCGAACCCGAATTATTTTCCTTCGAACTAAAAATTATTTTCCAACGGATTTCGAGTGTTAAGGGGTTCACTAAGAACTTGTGTAAGTTTCATTCACTTACGTCAATGGATTCTTAAAAATCTAGGGGTCTGTCAATTGACGTGGCCGGGCATTAAGAGTAAAAACCAGGGTTCTGTCAGATGACGTAATGAGGTTTTGAGGTCACAGTTTTCATAATCGCGTCATGGTCCAAAACAAAGGAAATTTGCACAAAATGAAAGTCTACTGACAGTGGTACTTTTATTGAGGCAAAGGACAACATCTCACTGTGAGCACTTGATACTTGATCCCTATTTTGGTTGTTCTAGAACCTTTCTCGTACCAGAAGAGTACTTCTGAGGCCGTTAGTGTGGGTCTGGAAGCGATTCAACCTGTCATGTATTATGTTTTGATTTGGCAAAACGAGAGTTGGCAAAAGAGAGTTGGCAACACTGCAAAAGAGAGTTGGCAACACTGTTTGGAGAGAGTTGGCAACACTGTTTGGCTTAACAGGTGGAAATTATAGAATAAATAATCATTTTCGCAGATCCAAGAAACCTAGAGCAAGAAGAAATTTGGAAACCTGATATACTGCATCTTGAAGAAAACGGGGGGTCATTCTAGTACCCCCCTCGCCCGTAAGTCTTCTTTTCGTGACTTTTCCCGAACATTTATTCCGGCACATCCATTCAACACATTGCTGACATCGCAGTGGCGAAGCCGCAAAGATCTCGGAAAATACAGCGGAAACAGAACACCCCCGTAGCACATCGCTAACTACACTTTTCTGACGTTTTATTCGTAATTGGCGCCGATAGCGAAGTGCCGATGCACTGTTTTTCTTACGGTCACATAGTGCAGTATTGCTGGCCCCTGCCTTCGTTTCAGATACGCCGGGAACAGCGTTGCCCTTCGACTGGAGTCACAAAAAGCCGAAGCGTCACCCGAAAGTTATCAACAGAACATCACGGTCAAGAACGAGAGGGCTGCCACCAGCTAGAACATTACTAGATTCAGACGCCAGAAACAGCGTTGCCCTTCGACTCACGTCACCGGAAAGTCGAAGCGTCGTGGGAAGGGAGAACGCCAGCACGGTAAATTACCAAAGAGTTGCCACCAGTTAGAACATTACTAGATTGAACGACTTTCTGTATCAGCAATGGCTAACACCTGCCCATGCGGAATCTGTAGTAAAAAAGTAACTTCGGCAAACGGTGGTGGAGTAAAATGTACTAAGTGTACCAAGTGGTTCCACCTAAGATGTCTAAAGCTCAGGATTACGCGAGATTTGGAAAAAACATTTGTTTGTCCATCATGCAAGAATCAAAGCACTAGCTCGCCACATACCGGTACGATAAAACGAAAGCAGTCGGTTACCCCAGCACCAAAAGGTGAGCAGCAATGCACCCAAAGCAACACAGTTGAAGATGGTTTATGCTCAACGCTAGACCCCATTACTTTGTCAGTTAGCCCCCCTGCCCCTGTCACAGATCCGTCAACTTCGCGAAACAAAGAATCTGAGAACATATTCCAATGCAGTCACTGTCACTCACCAGCAGAAGACAAAACTTCCATCTGCTGCTTCTTTTGTGGCGAGTGGAAAAACACGCAGGCTGCACTACCATGCATTTGGACCAGTTCTTGGCGATAAAGCTGCACGACGAGGCGTCCCGGCTGTTCAAATACGAATGCTCAAGCTGTAGCAAACGAAATGTTGCTCTTTTGCAGCTAAAGGTGACAGAATCACTACAGCGAACTGCCACAAGTCAAAGACAACCATCCACAAAACAACAGCTTTGGGGAACAGAAGGTAGACAGTCGCCGGACAGCTTTGAGCCAGCCGTCGCTACAATGATCAAAGCAGAAAGAGAAAGGAAACTTCGAGAAGATAAGGGCGCAAATTTCGTCATATTCGGCCTTCCCGAGTCAAAGAACAGAACGGATGTAGAAAACGTCATTCAGCTGACTGCAGAAAACGATGTGGGCGCCCAACTACAGGCAACAGACATACTGGAGACAGTCAGGCTTGGCCAAGCTCGTGATACGGGTTTTCCGAGGCTACTGCTTGTCAAGGTCGAAAGAAACTCGATCGAAGTTCGTAAGAAACGATCGCAGATCTTAAAAGGTGCGCCAAACCTTCGAAAGTCAAAGAACGACACAGTACGTAAGCAAGTCTACATCAACCCGGATCGAACACCAATGCAGAGGGCCCACCATGCCCAACAGCGTCAGATCAAGAGACTCAAACAAGCGGACAACAGCTCTACTCAGGAAACTCCATCAAGACACTGACAAAAGAACGGCCACAGCTTCCAAAGAAAAAACTACAATGGCATCAAATTTCTGTATTTTAATGCAGACTCTCTCTTGAACAAGCTCGATGAAACCAAACTACTGATTCAAGTGGAAAAGCCACACATCGTGGCCATTGTTGAGGTGAATCCCAAAAACTGTCGCTATCAGCCCACATTACCAGAATTCCAAATATCAGGGTACAAACTTACCGAGGCAAATCTGGAAGAAAACTCTGGTAGAGGGATTTTATGCTACTACAAGACAGAACTGGAAGCAGCTCTAGCACCCACTAGTCAGAGCCCTCCAGCTGAAAGTCTGTGGCTCCAGATAAAATCAAACGCATCACCCCATCTTTACCTTGATATTTACTACCGTAGCCCAAGCAGCAGCCCAGAGAATGACGTCAAGATCTTTTCCGAAATAAGAGAATATGCTGAAAAGTACAAGGACAGAGTGATTATCATTGGAGACTTCAACTTTCCTAAGATCGACTGGTCCAGGCGCTACACAAGCATATTCAACTCTAACAGTCCAGAGAAGAACTTTCTGGGAACAATTGATGACTGTTTTCTCGACCAGCTGATATCCGAGCCCACAAGAATGAGAGGGACTGATACACCGAATCTCCTCGACTTACTTCTCGTGGAGGAACCCGAAATCTTAAGTGACATTCGCATCCTCCCGCCTGTCGGAAAATCAGACCACGTCTGCATAGCCTTCGCAATAAGCACAGATATCTCAGCAGCTAGTGCGAAGCCAAGGCGAAATTACTACAAGGGTAATTACGAAGCGATGCGCAGCGAAGTTAGTCAGATAAACTGGTCACAAGAATTTGATAATGACTTTTCCCTGGATGAGATGTATACCAAGTTCCAGCAAATTATACTCTCAGCCGAGGCCAAATTCATACCGATATACATTGACAATAAAAGGGCCGCTCTTCCTAAAGCTACAGTCGACCTCATCAAAGAAAAACAAAAAGCGTAGAACGAATACACGACCGACCGCGATAGCCCCGAGAAAGGAGCAGCCTTCCGTAGACTCAGAAACAGGGTAAGAAAATCAACCAGACGTGAAGCCAACGTACGAGAGAAGAACCTCGCTGACAACATTAAAGAAAACCCAAAAAACTTCTGGCATCACGTGAACGCGAAGCGCAGATGCGCTCCAGCATTCCCATCTCTGATTAATCCTGTCACAAACACCTCTGTTGACGACCCGAAGCTGAAAGCTAATTTGCTGAACGATCAGTTTTCATCAGTATTTACAAGGGAGCCTGACGTCTCAGACCCTTTACCTGACATAAAAGACAAACAGGAGGAAGAAATCGATCACCCGCAGATAAACATCACTGAAGTACTGCAGAAGCTAAAACAACTCGATCCGAGCAAATCGCAAGGTCCAGATAAGCTTCATCCGAGAGTACTGAAGGAACTCGCTGGTGTCATAGCCGAACCGCTGACTGCCATCTTCAAAAAGTCGCTGGAATTGGGGCAACTGCCCTCTCTGTGGAAGAAAGCAACTGTCAGTCCAATATTCAAAGCAGGAAAGCGCAGCGACCCTTCAAACTACCGACCTATCAGTCTCACATGCATCCCCTGTAAGATAATGGAATCCATCATCGCGAACCACTTCATAGAGCAACTCCTAGCCAGAAAAATCATCACGAAAAAGCAGTATGGATTTTTGAAAACGAGAAGTGCTGAATCCCAATTACTTACTGCTGTAGAAGACTGGAGGTCCAAAATAGATAAAGGCTACCAGATTGACCTAATTTATTTGGATTTAAAAAAGGCTTTTGACAAAGTCCCGCACAAGCGTCTGCTTCACAAACTTAGACAGTATGGGCTAGGATCACTGGATACCCCAAATAGCTTACTCTCCTGGATACAAAGCTTCATCTGCGGAAGATCTCAGTCAGTTGTCGTCGATGGTGCCACCAGTATCACAGACGCGGATGTCCTCAGTGGAGTTCCTCAAGGCTCTGTTCTAGGCCCTTTATTGTTCAATCTGTACATCAATGACCTTGTAGACGGAATAGATTCTACTATTCTGCTGTATGCTGATGACACGAAGCTATACCGAGTAATCGAATCCCCTGAAGACTCACTGCAACTACAGGCTGATCTAGATAAAATCAATCAATGGATGACAGTCTGGCTGATGGAAATTAACGCAACGAAAAGCCACCTGATGACCCTAGGACGAACTAAATAGCCGTCATCTTATAAAATTGGAGACACCTTCCTAAGCAGCAGCGATGAGGAGAGGGATTTGGGTATCACAGTCGACTCCCAAGTAAGCTTCCACAGCCACTATGAACAGACCATTTCCAAGGCTAACAAAGTTGCCGGTTTACTTCGAAGATCTTTTCAGTTTCAGAACGAGCATATGCTTACCACACTGTACACCTCGCTGGTAAGGCCCATTCTCGAATATGGGCACTGCTCAGTTAGAGCCTTTTACAATAGAGACATTGATGCCCTCGAGACTGTTCAGCGGCGGCTCACGAAATTCCCGCCTAAACTGAGACATCTCCCATACCAGCAAAGGCTTGAAAGACTGAAACTCCCTACGCTGGCATACCGTTTCCACAGGGGAGACCTCATTCAGACATACAAGCTATGCCACGGTATGTACGAAAACGTCGAAGCTGACGACATCCTCAACTTTAACTTCAACAACTTACGCGGTCATAGCCTCAAACTCACCGCAGAGAGGTTCTGCAAAGATATTGGTCGGTGGAGTTTCAAAAACCGCGTGCCACCCCATTGGAATCAACTGCCCGAAGAAACAGCAAACTCCCCATCAATAAGACAATTCAAGAAAGAAATTGATGGAATGTTTCTTTCCGAAATGTACGACCCTAAATGTTTCAAAAGAACTTTGTAGAGGCTTTGTGGCCTTTTTTTTTTGCAATATATTATTATTATTATTATTATTATGTTTTCTTTTCTCTAAGTTGGCGTTTATGTTGCCGCTGAGGTAGCAGGTAACTAGACCCCGATCCGTCGTGACTACTGAGATCATTTCTGTATGGCGGACCACGCCGTCGTAACGGAATACTTTCATAGTCACAGCGGATCAGTACTTGGGCTATGTTATTTCGGAACTTGAAAAGAAAGACGGGCTTGTAGGAACGATGTTGATGCTCGACAAATCAGTGCTCAAGCCACGATTTACCAACATGTAAACAATCAACGTCACTGAAATGAAAGAAGGTCGTCAATGTCCGTTTTCTGGTTTTCATTTCGATCCTGTACGAAGCGAATCAGGTAGTCGAATTGTTGACACCCCGATGTTACGCTTGTATCCTTCAGTGACATCAAGACTTTAACCTTCGATGTACGTTTTCTTCTCACTGCTCCAGCGTCTTACAACTTCCCTTGGACAGCTCCACCGTTGTTTGAAGCCAGAGTGAATATGCTCTTGTAGTACCCAAGAACTCAGTGAATCCCCTTGTCCGACTCGCAAATCTCATTCCATGCACCCCTCCATTTCTTCTTCAGCTCTTTCTCTTCTATCAGCTTTGCTTTACCAAGAGTGTCCTTCGTCTTATACCAGCTGCACGAAGACCGTCTGCGTCTTTTCGATGACGTCGGTGAGTGAACTCACCGAAGTTGCACTCACTCACCACAGCTTCGGTGGGGAAAAATATAGAAGTAAACATGCTTCTGTAATACGGAGTATAAGACGCGGTTTGGTCGCTTTTCGGTAGCGTTGGGATGCTCGTCAAGTCGAGGTCTTACATTGGTCGTATCCATGACGTCGAGGCGCTACATCTGTAGGCACAGCATGTGTTCCGTTTTGACTCAAACATCGGAACCTCAGAGGCTTTAGCGGGAGCGCCCAACTCCTCGCTTCCACTCGAACATCTGCAAGATCCCCACCATACCCAAACGTCTCATGCACAATTACTCCCGGAACTTCACGTCTTTGGCACACAAATTTCGTAAAATCAACAGCGATCTATTTGCGTATTACGCACAAATCTCAACATTCAATGTCCGTTTCCTTAGGCCAAATAGTTGCCGATGTCGGGGTTTCCGACAATGCCTAAGCCCACCGAGCCCTTGCTATGGACAATTTTACCCCCTACCTTATGGGCGTCTTCTCTGAAACACATTTTTTTTCGTTTCCTCAATTGTTCTCTCAGCTATCTATCCATTTTAACCCTGTTATAATTAGTATGTATTTTCGGGTTAAACTGGACAAGTTAAACAAATAACAAACAGGAGCCTACCAAAATTCTACCGGCGAATTATATCCGTCTTGGCTAAATAACGCCTTGCCTGTTTATTGACCTAACATATTGCCAGGTGCCATATTGCATCCAGTTCAGGCGTTTTACTACAAATATTCTTAGAGAGAGAAGGGTTTATCGTTTATTGTTTAACGTTTTATCCATGCGTCATCAACTCCGCCGTTCTTCTCTAACATTCAAGAGAGGATTTTTCCACCTGTGCTTAAACCCTATGGGCACCAACCGCGTAATCCGAACTATCGTTAGAGTTAGCTGTCAGAATTGTCTGACTGGATTTAACGGTTCTGGTATTATCGCACACGTACGCTGCCTCTGAGGGAGCAACTGTTAGGTGGTTATCGCCTAGTATTGTTTCTAGTCTAGTACTTCCTCTGACAATAAGTAGAGGGTATCCCGAGGGTATTTACATTAGTACTTCCTCCTATAATAAGTGGAGTGTAGCCCAGCGTACCATATTGGTCCCGCTTTGCCTCCTTTCGAGCAAATCGTCCTTCAAGACTTACAAGCAAAAGGATTTCTGGGGAAAATACACGATTTTTTTTTTCAACCAAGGGAGTAAGTTATATGTATGTATGTATGTATGTATGTATTGTACATGGAAAGCCCAACGGGCCATGGTACAAAAATATTATGCAAATCAAATACTAACTACAGATTCAACACACTTTCTGAATACAAAACAAAGAAAACTAACTACACAGTTAAACACTTTAAAAGAACAAAGACCTGTGTCTCAGCCCCACCTGAACAAACACTGCCAGGTTTTTAATAGTAGTAAATGATCGACCCCCCATCAGACCATTTAGCCACTCCTCATCGCCTGTCTGTCTCTGGAGCTGCTCCAACCTTAAATCATTGAGTTCCTGGCAATATGACATGAAGTGGTCCACACTCTCTTCCGGCTCCCCACACATAGGACACGAGTAAAGACCATCTACCGCACGCTCCCTCCCCAGGTATTTCCTTCTTGATCCCAACGGCAGAAAATTTCCCCTTAAACCCATATAAGATTTTAGCTCTTCTCTCTTAAGGCCCGCTTTAAAATACACTTCTTCACCCCACACTCTCTTCCACTGTGAATACGACTTGAGAGACAGCGACGCTGAGACCTCACACGTCCACTTTTGGATTTCTTGACACTCAAGAATCCATTGCACTTGTGTAGCTACTGTCCCGACCACCTTACCTTCCCCTAATCCAGCATTCCACAGACCTGATAGCCCGCAATTATTCAATACAGCCCTTACCTTACTCTGCCAAGCATCTTTCCTGTTATCATTAAGGTCCTCAAGCAGCGCAGCCTTCACTAGTCTATTATCTGGCAAACTTGATATCCGTTCCCAGTACTTCACCATTTTTACAATTCTCTTACCTCTTAATGAATGAATACCTAGGTCACCTCTTAGTACTAATCCGTTAAACTTTCCACTTAACCCTATCAACCTTTTATAATGACTTAGCTGCACGCGCTCAATTTTCTCCCCCTTTTCATATCCCCACACTTCCGCTGCATATGATAATATTGGACTTATTTTTGTATTGAATATTACTTTTTGAATTTTCATCTCTCCTGGGCCTAAACAATTTATCATACTTTTCATTACCATCCATGAAGCTTTCTGGCCTTTCGCCGCTATACTGTCCAGCTGTGCACCCCACTTCCCCGTAGCTGAAAATTTACAACCTAGATATACAAACTCTTTCACTATTTTAAGTTCTGTCCCTTTAAAATAAAATCTTTCATTGCATTCCTCATTTTTACCGAAAACTAGTATAACAGATTTCGCGGTGTTTAATACTAGCTTTTTCTTATCCAGATAATCCTGCAAAATACCAAGCAGCCTCCGCAGATCATCTGCTGTCTTTCCTAGAAGAACTATGTCATCTGCGAACAATAAACAAAATAAATTAAATGCCATCAGTTGCAGCCTGGGGGCTCCACTCACCGTAAAATAATCTTCTATATCATTTATATACAAAGAAAAAAGCCTTGGGGACAGCGTGCATCCCTGTTTGACACCAAGCCTACTTATTACTGCTCTAGAGTATTCTGACCCTACCTTTACTATTACCTTAACTACTTCGTACATTCTTACTATTATTCTCACAAAACTCGGTGGGAGCCCAAGCTCCACCAAACTAGAAACTAGTAACTTCCTAGATACTTCATCGAATGCCCCTCGTATATCCAGGAATGCTGCGAACAGTTTGATATTTTTTCTTCTCGTGTATTTTCTAACCAAAACATTCAAACAAAATATCTGGTCAACTGCACTATAATTTTCCCGAAATCCTGCCTGACATTCTATAAGCTTACTCTTCGTTTTTAACCAATTATCTAATCTAGAACAAATTATCCTACAAAACAACTTACTGAGACTATTACCTAGTGTTATGTTTCGATAATTTTTATGCTGGTGCCTTTCACCTTTCTTGAAAAGCGGGATAACCACAGATGTTGTCCATTGCTCAGGCCAATGGGCCAAATTAATCATTGAAGAAAAAAGAGTTGCGATTATTTGTAACACCCAAACTCGAGTAAACTTCCAAAGATTCGTAGGGATACCATCAGTACCTGGTGCAGATCCTCCTCGCATACCCTTGAGTGCCTTCCAAACTTCTTCGTTAATGTTCGACTAATCAATCAAGTTTTATTTCTTGAATATCGTACAGTCCTCATCAAGAAGACCAGCAGTGACCGAGCTCACTCAAGGTTTGTTGGTGCATGACGTCACTGTACGATACATTTCCGTACCTTAAAACAGAAGGGATAATACCCAATCTAGGTTTGTACGATCGGATGTGAACAAGTAAGCGACAGTTCATGACGCTGTTGCTCACCTGGCTTTCATTAGTTGTGAAAACTTGTATCCCTATTCTGATTCGCGAGTTAGGATTGGAATTTGGTTGTCAATAGCATTCAATATTTTGCCCAAATGTATATCATCACTTGCGTCCATTCCCGCTTGATAAAAACTTGCGAAACTTTTTTCGTTCCTAAGCCAACTAGCTTTTTTTTGGTGTCTTCTTTCTTTCCAGGCACGATATTTTACTTCCGGAATGCGGCAAGGACCGCGGTTCCCTGCCGCAATCTGGTGTAAAGGATCGTTTTTATTTTATTTTTATGTCTCTATCTCCCTTTTGGGTAAAACTGTGTCGGCTTAGACTCGCTACCTGACTTTGTTCCATATTTTTCGGGGGCATTCTCTGGTTGAGTGTGGTTGGATTTCGTGTAAAAACCGGTCAAACCGGTCATCTTTGTCGTACTGCTGGTGCATCATCTCTAA
This sequence comes from Branchinecta lynchi, assembly GCA_023053575.1. Taxonomy (NCBI): domain Eukaryota; kingdom Metazoa; phylum Arthropoda; class Branchiopoda; order Anostraca; family Branchinectidae; genus Branchinecta; species Branchinecta lynchi. The sequence continues at coordinate 13,071,977 of JAKZAP010000015.1, forward strand.
GCAGAGCGCCATCGAACCTGAATATGTTCTATGACGCTGGGGAACAAAGTACAGACTTAAATCCTCAGATGGCGGGCATGCAAGATCAGTTAAACACTGGTAACAAAGACACTACCAATCAGGACCTACAAAAGACAATTTTGCGTGATCCTCAAGCTGTTGTTACGGCCGAAGGCAACTCTGGTAGCAACGGGAAATGGACTAGAGTCGTGAAGAAGCCAAGACGTTTTGTTGGGGATAAAGCCAACACTAAGACCAAAGTGAATCTGGAGAAACCCAAAAACTTAGTTGTTGGGTCGTCTCTAAGAACTGGTGCATCCGGAGTCAGGTCTTCCCTGTCTAATCAGACAAGACATCTTTTTGTCTCTCGTCTGGCTATAGACTCCGATGAGTCAACAGTCCTACAGTTCATTGCAAGGAGGTTAAACTGCGCCCAGTCCGCAGTGTCCTGTGGGAAGATAAATGGTAGAGCCCGGAATAGTTCTTCTTTCAAAGTTTCATTTCCGGCTATCTACCACGAGAAGGTGATGAGACCTGAATTCTGGCCGATGGGAGTCTATGTCCGGCGTTTTATCGAAGCAAAACCTGCGGCACTAAATCCTGCTAGTGAAACAAATGCGCAAAGTTAAGTTTTGCACGTATAACTGTCGCTCGCTGAAGTCAAATTTACACAGCCTTCAATATTTGTGTAACGTGGCGGATGTTATTTTCCTGCAAGAGTTATGGCTGTTTCCGTCTGAGCTGAGCCTTCTTCAAAATGTGCATAGTGATTTCAATGGTGCGGGTGCTACTCCTGTTAAAGAAGGCGAGCTGCTCACAGGCCGGCCTTACGGTGGAGTAGGTATTTTGTGGTGAAAATCGCTGGGTCCAGCCACCTCGGTACTTAACCTGAGTGATGATCGTCTATTTGCTCTACGCATGTCGCTCGGTGGTGAGTCGTTACTGTTAATTAATGTTTATATGCCCACTCAGTGTTACGAAAATGAACAAAAGTATGTTGACTGTATTAGCAGATTGCAGTCCATTATTGATAGTGAATACTGTACTAGTGTTTGCATGGCAGGTGACTGGAACGCAAACTCAAGACTAGGCGCTTTGTCTTTTAATCACCGAGAGATGAGTAAGTTTGTATGTAATAATGGAATGTTTACTGCGGATGAAGAGTTACTGCCTATTGATACATCTACGTACATTAGTGATATACGTATGGGTAGTACATCATGGCTGAATCATGTTGTTTTATCGTCAAATCTTAGAAATCGAGTGTCTGACCTTTCAGTAGGTTACGAATTTGGTCCAGATCACTTGCCTCTGTTTTTTAATCTTGTGTTTATTGTTGGAGTCCCGCCTCTTGTAAAAGCTGCGGAATATGCGGTTACTGGATCGGTTGGGCTGTCGCCCGATTGGGATTCTGCAAACCCTGAGCAGAAGTTAAATTATTTAACTCTTACTCGTGAAGGATTTGATGAGATTGATATTGATTGTGAGGCCCTCCGATGTACAGATTTCAATTGTTCTAGGCCTAGTCATGTGTTACTGATTCTACAGCTGTTTCAACTTTTTTGTGAAGTGCTGAAGCGGTCTTCAGCTAAATCGATCCCGCCTAAAAGGCTGCATTCTGAGCGTCGTGGTTTTACTACTATTCCCGGTTGGAACACTTACCTCCGAGACACTTATATAAAGTCACGTTGTGCGTTTTTATGTTGGGTGAATGCTGGTAGACCTTTGCTGGGATATTTGTTTGATAAAATGAAAAGTATGAGGTCACTGTTTAAAAATCAGTTAAGGGATTACAGGGTCTCTAATGATCGACTAAAAGAAGAGGGACTAGCGGAGTCGCTCCTTAGAGGATGCACAAAAGATTTTTGGGTGAAAATAAGAAAAATTTTGAATGTAAAGACAGTAATCTCCAACCAGGTTGATGGTGCTAGTGGTGATGGTGATATTGCGCAGCTATGGAAGTTGAAGTTTGAAAAACTATTTAAGAGTGTGAGTAGTGATTGTTCTTCTTTTGGTCAGGTGGATTGTGGAGGGACTTGCGAACTTATCAATGAATCTCTGGTTGATAAATTCATTCGTGAGCTTGATTTAAATAAATGCGGTGGTGGTGACGGAATAAGTGCTCGACACCTCAAATTTGCATCGGAAAAGAAGTCAATGATTTTGGCGAGTCTTTTTAATGCTTTTCTAGTCCACGGAATTGTTCCTGATAGTATTATGGAGGTGATACTTGTTCCAATACCAAAAAACCGAGCGGGTGACCTGACTTCTTCGGACAATTACAGGCCGATTGCGCTTGCTACATTAATTTCCAAGGTATTCGAAAAATGTATTGCTTCCAAAACCGCTGATTGGCTTGGTACTTCTTCTTATCAATTTGGTTCCGGTGTAGATTTTGCTGTTTTTCTGTTAAAGTGCATCGTTGAATATTTCATGGTTTTTTCCTCCCCGGTTTTCTGCTGTTTCATTGATTCCACTAAAGCATTCGACCGCGTTAACCATTATAAAATGCTGAAAATATTAAAGAGTAGAGGTGTACCTCCCCCTTATGTGAGATTACTTGCTTTTTGGTTCCAGAAACAGAAATTCTGTGTACGATGGGGGTCAGTAATTAGTGACAAATTTAATTTATTTAATGGTTTAAGGCAAGGTGGTATTCTGTCCGCGCTCCTGTATGCAGTGTACATTGATAGCCTATCAAAGCGTCTGTCGACGTCTAGCTTTGGTTGTTATATTGGGGGTAAGTGTTTCAACCACATACTCTTTGCGGACGACCTTGTAGTACTAGCGCCCAGTGTGTTCGGCCTGAATCAACTCCTAAAGATTTGTGATTCTTTCGCAGTGGAGCACGATGTACTTTACAATACGAAGAAAACTTTTGCGATGGTTTTTAATAACAAGCGGCATAAGCTACCGAAATTAAATGTTTTACTATCAGGTCGACGCATTGAGTACATCTCAAATTTCCGTTACCTTGGTTACATCCTACGGGATGACACCAGAGATGATTCGCATGTAGCAGACCAAATTGCTAGTCTCTACAAGCGTGGGAACCTACTACTTCGAAAGTTCTCGACTGTTGGTCCGGGAGTGAAGCTACGTTTGTTCAAGACGTATTGCTACCAGATGTACGGTCTTGAAAATATTTCAAATTGTCCTGATGGAGTGTTGGATCGCCTAAAGATTGCATACAACAAGGTTTTTCGCCGTATGTTTAGACTGCCTAGATTGTGTAGTGTCAGTTCGGAAATGGTTACCCGAAATTGTTCGACTTTCCAGGAAATTCTTCGAAAGGCCAAAGCGTCGCTTTACCTAAGAGTGATTGAGTCGGAAAATGATCTGATTGCTTTTATTGCTAGTCATGTTTTCCATGAATTACCATCATGGAAAATCATCTACCGGACGGCCCTGGCCAAACCGTAGAAATTGTTTGTGTTATTTTTGTTTTGTTTTTCTTGTTAGCGTGTAGATATATGGCTTTTGCTGAAATAAAGTAATTCATTCATTCGTGTAAAAAGGTCAAAACGGAGAGTGCGTTTCAGGTCGCTTTTCAGGCTTTTCCGTTTTGCTTGGTTCATGGCTGCTGCGGCGCTACTTGACGTGGGCTTGCATGTCCTTGGTGGGTCATCCGGAATCTCGTCTGGCTGCGGTAATTCTCCCCAAGGGTCAAAACTGCTGCCGCCGTGTTCCTCTTGTCTGGTTAATTGGGTGTCTTGCAGTGACGCGCTCTCTATTGCCGGCGTGCTTGTTCCGACAGGTGAACTAAGCTTCAGTTGTTCTTTTGGGTATGGTTCTTCAGAAGAGCTGCTTGAGGCTTTTCGCCTTTGGCTTCTTCTAGCCCATTGACTTTGAAGGGGTCCTCCGGTGAGGTCATACATCAGATTAGGTATATAATCCGCGGATCTTCTCCATCCTTTTTCTCTTGGGAGGTATTCATCGGACACGGATATATTTCTTAGTACTTCGGCTGGTAAGTCTGGGCGTTCTATTTCACTGCGTATGTACTTTCTTCCGTCATCTTCAACTTCTGTTGGCTCTACTACTTCGGTATCACTATCTTCGCTTTCTGTTTTGCTCTCTGTGTCTCTAGTGGCCGGGCTTCGGGATGGGTTCCATTCTGGGGTGTTACTTCCCGATGCGGCAGCCATCTTCTTTTTCGGGCTGCTGCTGACGTACTGTCTTTGTTCGTATTCCTTGCCTTCGGCTTTTATGTGTGTGTGGTAGCTTTCCGCGAGGGGGCTTAGAGTTGACGTAGTTTGTATTCCAGTACTTGTTCTTGAAGGAATCGTCGGTCTTTCGTTTGTGGAGTGTAGGTAATCTCTAAGTTCCTGCTCCTCGTCGGAATCATAGTTATGATAGTGCCAATTGAAGAGACGGAGGCGTGCTAGAGGGTTTCGCTTCGGGTCGGGGAATAGTGCCTCTGTTATTTGTTCATCGTTGTCTGATTCCGAGTCGGATAAGGGTACAGCCTGCCATGGGGTTTTGAATACGTTTGGTTTTAGGCGGTTCATATGTACGAGAATATCTCTTTTCGTGCCGTCAATATGACGAGTTTTGTAGGTGACGTCATTAGGTAGCCTTTCTATAATTCTCCACTTTCCTGAGAATTTATCTTCTAGTTTCTTTCCTGCGTCTTTCACTTCTTGTCGTAACCATACGAGGTCTCCGACTTCGTAGATTTTGTGGCGTTTGGCTTTGAGGTCGTATTTTTCCTTCTAGTTTTGTTTTGCATGTTCCAGGTTTTCGCTGACCTCGTCGTAAGCTTTGCTCATCCGTGTAATGAGTTCTGCTTTATACACGCTGGGAGTGTCGTGGCCATCGTCGTCGATGATCTCGGTTATCGGTAGTCTGTCGTCCCGTCCGTACATTAGAAAGAAACTGTTGTCTCCTGTTATAGGTGAATGGGCCGTATTGAGACTGTGACACAAGTAGGGTAACTGTTCATCCCATGTTAGTCAGTCTTCCTTTGTCGTAAGGCTGAGGATGTTGTTGAACTGCTTGTTTATAATCTCGATGTTTCCGTTTCCTTGTGGATGGTAGCTCGATGTTTTCCACCGTGATATTCCGAGAAGTTTCGCCACTTCCATGGACATTTTGGAGAGGAGTTGCGATCCCCTGTCACTGTTGACAGTAATTGGTTTGCCGTACGCTAGGAACAGGTTCGTCAGGGCTCGGCATGCTGTTTCAGATGTTATATTCTTCAGTGCGATTGCCCAGCAGAAGGGCGTGAGGTGGTCGATCGCGGATAGAATATTCGTGTGACCTTTGGTTGACGTCGGCAACGGTCCAACTATATCAATGGACAGGATGTCCATCGGGTATCTGGCTATGGGTAAGTTTCCCAGTGGTGCTGTCCATGGGTGTGGAGGTGCTTTCCGTCTTGAGCACTCCTCACATGCTGCTACAAAATCCTTTACCTTTTCTACCACTCTCGGTATGAAGTGGTTACGTACCATTGCTAATGTCTTTAACGTGCCCAGGTGCGCACTCAAGGCGGCATGACAGTATCTAAGGCCCTCCCCTTCTAGGCTTTCTGAGATAAGCGGTACTATTTTCACGTCTTTTTGTCGGTAGCTTTGGGTAGGGAAGGTTATTCGACAGATTATTTATACGTTGCTTTCAAATATGAAGTTGTCGATTTTCTTCATGTACTTCTTATATTCGGAGCCGAGGGGTTCGTCATTCATAAGATATTCCCTTAGAGCCGTACAGAGTCCATCCTTTGCCTGGTGTCTTGCTATATTTTCTGGGGAGAGGACTGGTAGTGTCGGATCTGGCGTGCTGGCTCTTTCAGTCGTGTTTAATTCGTATTTTCTGCTTAAGCAGTCTGGTACTCTGTTTGATTCTCCGCTTATGTGTTCTATGTAGAAGTCGAAGGCGAGTAATTTAAAGATTCAGCGACTTAGTCTGCCGTTTGGGTTGCTCTGTGGTTCTTGCATCGTTTTCAGGTATTGAAGGGATTTTTGATCCGTTCGTAACAAGAACTTTCTCCCTTGAAGGTAAGCTTTGAAGTAATGTGTGAAGTTAACAACGGCCAATAGCTCTCTTTCCACTGTAGAATAAGCCATTTCACTTTGTGTCAAGTCACGGCTTCCGTAATGTATAGGGTGGAGTCTGCCTTCTCTAGTTTGACTGAGCACTCCACCAATGCCAGTGGCGCTGGCGTCGACTGATAATACTAACGGTTCATTCAAGTCGGGTAGGATCACGGTTGGTTCCGAAATGAGTGCTTTCTTCAGGTATTCAATTGCTTTTTCTGCTTCTTTTGTGAAGACGACGGGCAAAGTTTCGAATGTATTTGCGGAACCAGGAGCATAATCCTGTGATGCCTCGGAGTTGTTTTAGGTTCTTGGGTGGTTGCATATCCTGTACTGCTTTAATCTTCTCTGGGTCTGGTCGGACTTGTCCTTTTTCTATTAAGTGGCCCAAGAATACACTTGATGGGTTGAGTATGCGAAATTTCCGGGGTTTGAGTTTGAGTCCGGCTGTTCTGAATCTGGTCAGTATCATGCGTAGGTTCTCAAGGGCATCATTTTCCGGTTTTGCCCAGGTTAACAGATCGTCTAGTTAGCAGATGAGGGACTTGAATTGAAGGTCCTTAAAAAGTGTGTAAACCAGTCGTTGGTAAACTGCTGGGCTATTAGCGAGGCCAAAAGGCATTCGTCTGTATGCATAGGTTGCTCCATCGGCAGTTATGATTGCCGTCTTTGGTTGATCTTCTTTCTTGATTGGTACTGCGTGGTATGCTACGGTTTGATCCACCGGAAGTGAAGTATTTACTTTCCGGTGAGATGCAGTCCAAACATTCATTCAGGTTTGGTACCCTGAATTGTCTTTTCCGGGTTACAGAATTCAGCTTCCGGAAATCACAGCAGCGTCGATAATCCGCGGGCTGTCCGGGTTGTGTCCCATGGGCTGTCACAGGGATACAACACTCCTTGTTCCACCAGTTTGTCTCTTTGGTCTCTTAGCCAGGGGCGGAGTCCCCCACGGTGCGCGGTATGGTGCTTGAGCTATTGGTGGTGAATCTCAGGTGTCGATTTCCATTTCGATTAAATCGGTCTCCCCGAAATGATGGTCGTCTACGCTGAAAACGTCGCGTCTACGGTCTTCCCTAATTTTTCCTTCGTCAATTGGTTTAACTTAAATTGCGATAGGAAGTCATTTCGTGGCATTGGATAATCCTCACCTTCTTCGGCTGTCTTGTCACTTCTGTTGCTTACGCTACTCATCTTCTGGTTCAGTGGAAGGCTCTCTGTGTCCAGTGGGGTTAATGCCAGTATGTGTGCTATCCCCTCGCTTGCTTCTGTGATTTGTTCGTCCAGTTCCAAATCCTTGAGCCATGTGTTCTCTGTCAGTACGATACTTATGGTTCCTTCACACTCGCTATCATCACCGAAATCCAAGGATACCTGAATTCTTTCGTACGTGTATGGGGCGATTGTTGTTTTCCAGATCGTTGTTGCGTTGCCTTGAGTTTGTCGTGATACAGGACTGCTGGCAGCTTTTTCCTCTTCCGTTGCTCTCTGATTTTCTTTCAGAATATTTACGATCTGTTGAATCTGGTCCTTGGTGCTAGTTCCTCTTGGCGTGCTGGTTTCCGAGAGGCGCACCGCACTGTCTGCCGGAGTTCTCTCTCCGGTCGCCTTACGGAAAATGCTGGCTCTGAGAGGTGCTGGGCGCGGGGGCGGGTCCTTGAATACGCGTGTGGTTGCTCTCCTGTTTTCCATTGGCTTGGCTTTACCGACGAAGGCGACACCGTTTCTGTGGTGGTGTGCTGAGTCTGGTACATGGTTACTGACGTAATTTGAACATTTTTGATTCGTATCTTTCTTGCACGTCAATGTCATATCAGAGGCGTCAAACACCATCATATTTACTCTTAAAAAGAGCATACCCAAGATCGCCTGGTAGGTAAGGTCTTCGCAAACCACGAAAGGTACTAAGAAAGTTTTTCCCCCGTAGGCTACTTGTAGTTTTAGCCCATATTTGGCCTTAAGGTTACGTCCAGTGACGCTAGTGAGTGTACATCGGGCTTTCCTTGCTACTTTTTTTGCCGTGTTTGGAAGTTTGTTGTAAATACTGGTACATAAAATGTTTTGTTGCGCTCCCGTGTCCACTAACCCGGCAAATTTCACGCCATAGGTGCTAAACTCTCTAAGAACAGGTAGGTTCGAGTAACTATCATTGATATTAAGCATTTCATTGAATTTCTACACTTGGGGCTTAAATCTCTTCGTACAGTGTAGCCGGTTCTGGGCCCGTTCAGAGCCGGCTGTTGTCATTTAAAGTGCCTGAGCTACGTTCGCCGCTAGGGGTATAGGTTTTCCTATACCCATTATCGTCTGTGGTTTGGTCAAAAGTTCTACGTCGGGGGAGTCCCCTTCGTTGGTTTCCGTTCCTCTGCCTACAGTTACTCGCAAGGTGCCCGAATCGCGAACAAGAATAGCATTGCGTGCTTGCGTTCCGTTCCCATTGGTCCCTCTTTCAGTCCTGTCATAACTATACGGTCTGCACCTAAAGTCCGACGCGTTCCCTTGTCTTTGCCTCGTTGGCGTGTGGTCCCTGGGACTGAATCCGCTTCTTCTCGGAGTCCCGTCCCTTCTAGGTCGATTGTCTTCACTCGTTAAACAAACCTGTCTTCTAACCATCTGTGGGGAGGGGTTTGGGGGAGCAGGACTAGTTTTTGGGTTCTGGGTAACCATGCAAATCTGTTGTGGTTCTTCTACTGAATTTATAGTCAGCCGTTGTTGAGCCTTGATGATTTCATCAATTGTCAGCTCGTGTTCAATTAGCAAAATCGCCGCTTCTAGGTCGGCTGGTTGTTTTGTCAGGACTAGTCTCAACAGTTTTGGTCCGAGCCCTGCTTTGTAATTTTCAAACACTGCCCGTGTGAACTGGTCGTTGACCCCCGTGGGTCTTCTGATTTCTCCGCCGTCATGAGCTGAACCTTATCCGTAAATTCTCGGATACTTTGGTCCGCCTGTAGCTGGACGATCTCATATTTCAGTCGATTTTTGACACTCGTGCTAGCAAACCGAGCTCTAAATCTTTCGAGTAGGTCCGCGGTCGTTGCAATCTGAACTCCAACTAGCGTATCGAGGAATGAGATTGCCGCACCTCTCAATCTGAGGTAGAGCATTTCCCGGAGGTCCTTGACGGTGGTTATCCCGGTTATCCCCCGAAAAAGTAGGTCATGGTTGATATGAACACGTCAATATCACCTTCGCCACCGTACTGCGGAATTAGCTTTGCCAATTCCGTCCGGGAAACTTTGTATTGCATCACGGATTTTTGTTCTTCCCTGACTGACATTTTGCGTTCGTGAAAGCTCGGGATGGGTGGGGGTCTATCTCCTAGGGCATGTAGAGTTGAACAAACTATGGTTAAAATATATTTTATTATCCAATGCACTTGCAGCTCAGTCGGTTCCAAGTAGACGTTAATCCATACGTAGACAATCCTCAAATAACGATATGGCAATTACTACCAATTGTACAGCAACACTGTTAGTCTTAGGCTCGACTGATCTCCTTTAAACGTGGAGAACCTTACTTATATACATAATTAACCGATACACTAAAACCAGGCACTAGCCCACCTGCAGACTTGCCAATCTTGCATTCGTCATCAATAAAAACTGTCTTCATGGTATTCTTGGAGTCGGTAAATCCAAGTGAGCCGGTCAGGACTCAGTCCCACGGCTATGACTCACGCTCGATAGCTCGCGGTTCTGAGAATGGGAAAGTCGGCCGGTGCGCATTTGTTCAGAGGTATCAGAGTTACAATCGAGAGGCGTGAACTACGTCAGTACACTTCTCTATTTGTTCGACAAGCCTGGGGACCAGAGCATCTTCCACAGTTCCATTCATACTTCAGCTTCTTTACGAGCTTCGCCGATGTGGGTTGTTTTTCCTTGGTAAACCTCAAAAGCCTTGCATAATCTAGACGCCTCACAGGGGACAGGGTTCTACAAGCCACAAGGGCGAGGGTTTTATAGAATATATTTTTTCATGTCCGTCTTCCTTTTGACAGAAATGGTCTGCTCGTCAATGATGATACTCAGTTCTTTGGACCATTCGGAGTTTGTTTTAGAGTTCAGTTCCTGCTGAAACTCTCGTTCCACTTCCTCCAAAAAGTTGCCGCCCCGGTTAACCACTTTCATCACCCACTTCGCAGCTTTCTTCTGTGATCCAGTAATCTTTTGGGTCGCTATACGACAAGTCAGAAAGGCCCGGATCGTCACCCAAACGGAGCAAAACGTCAGTCAAGATTCTAAGCTTCTGGCAACCAGAAATATTTCCACGTTGAAGGACTTCTGGGATTCGAGGACCCCATTTCTGGCTCATCTGTATCCATTAGAAATAATCTGGCTTTTCCAGAAATGTGAACATAAACTTGAGTTGGAAGATATCGTAGATTAGAATTTAGGCCCACCCATCAGTATCTTAAAAGTGCGATCATAGCCTATAAGTACTAATGTCAGTAGTCTTCATAGAAGCCGCATTATGTCATTTGACGACAACCTCAGTCTTACCTGTCTGTCCTGGGTGTATCAATTGCCATGGTAGATGTTTCAAATATTCTCACGGCAAACTTATTGAAGATTACGGTCCAGCTATAGTCTTGATGGGTATTACTAAAACCTATTATGAGGAACAAGCAAAAACAGAAAACTAAAACTCGTTAATTTTCCTGTATTTCTAATTAGAAATTATCCCCTTTTTTAACCCCTACGAGGCCCCTTTCTTTCAAGCTCTGTCTACCCTTGAAGTTGTTATCCTAAATGAATGAATGATACCTTGATCGAACCGTAAGGACCTCTAGTTTTCAAATCAGATTTTATCTTTGGTGACTTTAACGCCAGATGGCAGCCAAGTAACGGAAAAGAGTGGATTGGCAAACGACGGCGATAGGGTCGTAAGGGTTAACTGTCGAAGAAGCGTAGAAGTTATAGGAACGACGCCATCTGAATGGCTAAATGACCACCCATAATCGAAAGGGTTTTGAATAACTGGCTGGGCTTCTGTAGGGTTAGCGGCGATTCTTGCTTGTGAGCACTACCTACACTCTAAAGTAAAACGCAACGTTTTTTATAGATGCAACGCTGCCGGCCCTATGAACCAGTTAACTCCTATAAACCGTTTTAGCGAATCCGTTTCAAGAGAAAACGTACTGCACAAGAATATGTTGCAGGAGAAAGCGTTTCTATTTGCAAAAGCGTTTCTTAGAAAACTGGTTCAAAGGGTGGCAGCGTTGAATCCTGAAGGGTTGCAGCTACATTACGTTTCATCGCAAAACTGGTTCAAAGGGCCGGCAGCGTTGCATGCTGAAGGGTTGCATCTACATAACGTTTCAACGGAAAACTGGTTCAAAGGGCCGGCAGCGTTGCATGCTGAAGGGTTGCAGCTACATAACGTTTCATCGGGAATTCGTGCCAGAAGTACACGTGAGACATTATAATGATCCTATGAAACACAAGCTTCCTTCTTCTGATTTGGATAGTCTTCTGCGCGATACATTAGTTAAGAGACGATAAAAATCAATGACCGATGCAAACGTCTGACTTCCCCGTTTGAAGATGCCTCTCCTATCCCTATCACCATTACCATTTATATGCATGTATAGTGAACAATAATGACTTTATAAGCTAATATTTTATTCATTAACAGTTTAGAAGACAAGAGCTACAAGCTCATATGGCACTTGCAACGCTGTATCAGAGGATGAAAATAGGAATTTGCAAATTCGTGCATTAGTTGTGTTCATTTGTAAGCACACCCCTTGAGATAAGAATGACCATGGGTCCTTTGAAATCGTGAGAATGGATCGTTCTTAAAAATTATTCTATTTATGCATTTGGCTGTGATGATGCTCACTTTAAGGGCGCTAGAACATTCATCCGCAACGAACACTCTTGCACAAATGATGATAAGCTCATCGAAATCATGACAATATGTATTTTGCTCAAAATAAATGTTTATACTTTCAGGAAATCACAAAACCCTTGAGGCAAAACGGATCATGGGCCCTTGGGAATCACGAATATAATTATATCTTTTGGTCAAAAGTGTTTGTTTTACTTTTCGGTAAGATATGTAATTAAAGGGTGCTAAAAATTCATTTCTTGGCAAAATCCTTGAGGCATAAACGATCATGGGCTAATGGGGATCATGAAAAAGTATATTTTGCTTTAATAGTACTTCAAGGGATGGTCGAATCTGAGAAATGACAATTTCTAAGCCAATCTTGTTAAGTCTCTGATGTTCAAAGTCGAGTTTCATCGTCCTTGCGGATCTGGAAGTACCTTAACTCGCGGTGACCGGAATTTCGGACCCACACCCCTTACAACTCCCCCAAAGTTGCCCGAATCTGGTCCGGTACTGTGACGTATCTATGGCTTGTGCTTGCTCTTCCCGCCAAGTTTCATCGCTCCACTCTAAGGGTGTCACAAGATTTCCGGTTCTCAACTCCATCCACCCCCACCCCACATTCATGGGATCTGGTCGGAACTGATCTCGGAAATTTGAGATCCGAGGCTTTTCCAAATATCCAGTTTCATTCAGATCCGATCACCCCTTCGAAATTTATACATGCCTCAAGACTCCGGATTCTCCACCCCCCCCCCCTTCCCACGATGGTCAGATTGGGAAACTGACTATTTTAAGCCAATCATCTCCAGCCTCAAATGTTCAAGCCAATTTTCATCGTCTTAGCCCTCCCCCCCAGGGTCCGAATCCGGCCCGGTTCCGTCGCTGATTTATCTAGGGCATGTGCTTGTTCTTTCCACCAAGTTTCATCCCAATCGCTCCAGTCTAATCGTATCACAATATTTCCGGTTCTCCCCTCCGACTTCCCCCCCCCCCCCACACATTCATCGGATCCAATTAGGACTCGAAGTGGGAGATCTGAGACACGAGATTGTTAATGTAAAGTTTCATTAAGATCCTATAACCCGTTTGAAAGTTATAGATGCCTGAACCCGGATTCTCCATCCCTCCATTCCCCCCTCGGTTGTCGGATTGGGGAAGTGACTATTTCCAAGTCAGTTTGGTTGGGTCCCTTATATGCCTGCCAAGTTTCATCGTCCTAACTTTCTGGAAGTACCCTAACTCGAGATCAGTGAACTGACAGACCGATCGACGGAAAAGTGATCTGTATATGGCACTTGAGCGAAGCTGCAAGTGACATAAGAACTGAGCTATTCAAGAAACCATGGATTTTAATAGTTACATATAACTTTGGATGCTTTGGAAACTCGTAAATACGGCATCAAGAAAACAATCAAAGCAATCTTCGAAATAACTCATCAAGAAAATAATGACAGTAAGCTTATAAGCATAAAGATTGAGGTCAAATTGGTTCTGGAAAGGGAAACAAATCATAGTAAATCACATCAAGTTAAACTCATGGCACAAATAAAACAACAAGAAAAAAAATCACAGTAAGTACTTCCACTTCCAAGCGGACTAGTTTCTATTATTCCCCCTATGTCTCACCATCAGCACATCTGACAGACATAGTAAAATAGCTCTCAGGTTGACGAGTAGAAAATCTGGAATCTGCTCCCTGCAGGTAGTATAGAAAATGTAAGTTACCCATTACCCTATAGACTCGACTTATAAGTATGTCTATAGACACACATAAGTGTTCGTGTTGATTTTGAGACAATGGGGACTAACAGAATCTAGTCCACTTTGAATGCTGTGCCAGAATAAGAAGAATTGATAACTTGAGACATTCTTTTTAGAAAGAGCATCAGTATAACTGACAGTATTTGAAACCTTGTACTTCATTCCTTGAAACTACCAGGATAATATTTCAGGATCTCCCATCATAGCATACAGATTTTCATGTAATTATACTCTGTACCCACAGCATTCTCTTATTTCTTCCTTTCCACTTGATAAAACTCTTTTGTAAAGCAATATGGTCAAACTGTTGGTAGATGTAGGTTGCAATGGTAAAAAACAATTCTCTCATCCTTTGAGTCCAGCCTCTCAAATGGAACATAAACATAAGCTTCTGGGTCAGAACCAGAACAATGTGCTTGACATAAAGGTTGAAGTTTCTGAATTCCAGCAATAATAGCTTTCTTACTGACTGTGTGGAGATATTGAAGCTTAATACTGAAGATTAAAAAGATGAGATCATGTTATTTTAAATATGCGAAGCACCTGCTCCACTTAACGAAATTATGTCATAATTGACGGAGAAATTCAAGATGCAAGTGTGACCCTTTGGGATGTTTCCTCATTGCTTTCAAAAATCATGGACAAAAGGGCCCAACCAGCGCACAAAGTCGTCCACTGCTTCCTGACTGAAGATTAAAAATTAACTAGCCTATCTTTTTTCTGCGTGTTTATGTGTTTTGTTTATTTTGTTTATTTTCTTCATTTACTCTGCCTTTTCAAAATGGTGGGTCATACATAAATTACTTACTTAAGAAAAGCTTTGCTTCTTCCTGCTCAACTGTCACATCAGGAAAATAGAAAACAAATATGTTCTCCAATATCAGTATCATCAACAACAAAAATTGGGAATTGAGATGGTATGGGAGGCTGAGCGATAGGTAAAGGGTCAGGAAGGGATGCAGTGTCAGATGATGAAGTAGGATTAAAAACCCCAAGACAAGACCAGGACAAGACAATGGGGGATTCACAGTATCAGAAGGATGAACCAACTGGACGTGGACATCCAGACTTTACTTACAAAACTACTATACAAAATCTTTTCTGACAAAAAAAAAGGCAGAAAGCGTATCTCGATCAATCTCCACATGAACGAGACACCTATCGCCTAAAGTTTCTCAAGAAACAACTCACTGTAGAATTTATAACCACAGTATTTACACCTCAACCTTTCAGGGGACATTCACCAGACTAGGCTAAGTTCTAATACTGATTTGCTGTGTTTGGTCAGGTAAGTTAGTCAGGTGGAAGTAAAACTGATTGGTATTAAATTAGATTGGTACAGGATTGGTATTAGAAAGAGTTCAGAAATTATTCACAGAATTATCAAAAGAAATTAATTAAGGGAATTAAGAAATCACTTCTTCACCAAGCTTATGCAAATAGGATTGAAGCTTATGAGCATTCAGTTGGTCTGACACAGGCTAACTAAGAAAAGCTTACGAGCATCCAGTTGGTCTGAGACAGGCTAACAAAGAAAACAAAAACAGAAATTAAGTTATTTATTTACTCTGGCAGAACTCCAGAACATCTTTGTTCTTTTTGACAAATTTATATAATGATGTGACTCCGCCATAATGATGAGTCATAATTCGCGCACTTTTCAGTTTGAAAGATGGCACGACAAACAAGATGAAAACGGAATTTTCTTTCATGGAAGGGAGCTAACAAAATGAGTTTAACAGCGGGAGGTAAAGGACTTCTGATTTAGATTCCCGAGTTAACAGATACTTATCTGCGTATGATGACAATTATGAGCCTGTTAATGGTAGAAATGTTGCCAACTAGTTCAATAATATTTTTGTAATAGAGTTGTGAAAGTAAGATGTTAATTGCTTTTTTAAAGAAAAAATTAGTCTTTTCTACTTTTGATTGGCTATGACGCTTTATGCAAAACCAACCAATAGAAAGCATAATTCGCTTTTGTAATAAGCGTTTGAAGACTTTAAGCTGTAATATCAAACACCTATGCGAAAATATAATCAGACGATCAAAAAAAAGTTAGGATACCTTTTCCGGCCAATTGCAGGTTCACAAACGCCTTCACTTAAGACGTGTTCTCGTTGTTCCCTGAGGTCTCCGCTTAAGGAGTAGCTGCGTTTTTGTTTGTCCCGGGGAACCACTCAAACTATTCTCCCGAATCCCCACGGGCGGGGATTGCTCTGATTATCGTCACCATCGTCAAAAAGGACGACAAAAAGGACAAAAAGCAGCAGGTTTACTCAAGTCATTTTCGTACCTGAGAAGGTTTGGCCTCAAGAGAAACACACTACTAACATGCTTTAAAACATATGTGAGACCAAGTGTCGAATACGCTTGTCCTGTTTGGCATAGTGCCCTTACTGTCGATCAGAGTGACCGAATTGAAAATATACAGAAACGTGCCTGCAAAATTATCATGGGAAACGAGTACGTCGAGTACCAGGCAAGCCTCGAAGTCCTAAAACTACAAACGTTAAAGGAAAGACGTCACGAACTAGTCATGAATTTTGGGAAAAAATTACTAAACTCCGATGATCACAGGGACATACTACCGGATTTCATAGAGCGGGAAGACGTAAGGGCCACAAGAAGAGCGGCTAAACTTGCTAGTAAACCCCAGCTGAAGCTCCCTCCATCTCAATCATCTGAGCGATATCTGAAATCTTTTGCGCCATATTTTACTCGCCATTTTAACTCTGTTTGATTATATTGTTGTTATTTTTATCAGTTGTGACCAAGTTTATATTTGTTTTATTAATAGTGATTTCAGTGTGTTGTTTCTACACGTAGTCATAAGTATTTGACCCGATGATAGGAAATTATTGTAACAGAAACAAATTGTATATAATATTAGCCAAAATTGTACCAAAATTGTATATTGCACGAAGTTTTTAGTATAGTATGTACTTGTACGTTAGTGAAATTTTGTTGACGTTTTCCTATGCTAGTTTTTGCAATGAAGAATTTTTGGATAAATAAAGTGAATTTGAATTGAATTTGAAAGGACTCCCTTTCATATTCGGAGGGGAACCAATTTTTGCCAGTGTTTGTGCAATGTAAAATTAAATAAAAAGAATCAGAATAAACAAATCCCAAAATAAAGTGGATCTAGTAATTTCTCAACTGCACATTCTTTTTTTCGAACAAAATCCATTTTAGAAGCATTCTCCGTGTTCTCGTTGTTTTCCTAGGCGGAGTCCTTGTGGAGTGCCTCCCTCTATTCTCGCCGTCCCCGAGAACACACTTTTAGGAAGTACCGTATCTCACAGTGTTAAGTTATTTCGTTTATGCCCTTTTCTGTTTTCGGAAAAATTTGATAACTTCGACCGTTTTTTACGGTTTTTATGTTTCCCTAAATTATATATAAATTATTTCCTGCTGAATGACCTTGGTTGTCGACCAAGCTACGCTCTTTTCTTGGCTTTTACCTCATGAATTTTATCTATTTACCCCAGAACCCAATAAAACATGGATAAACAAAGTGATGTTGTAAAGGTTAAAAGCAAAGCAATAACAAGAACAACAATCTAGACCAGGGGCACCACGAATGGGGGGGGGGGAGGTTGTCATTCAATTTGTGGAAATAGTCAAACGGATACAGTCAATACAAAAACAAAGTTTTCAATCTTCAAAAAGTCGATTTTTCGTCAAAACATGCATTATTCTTAAAAACTGTCGGTGTCTCTGCTGAAACAGTCGGTAAAACGACCAGCCAGTTGGGAATTACCTTCCCCCCTTCCTCGAAATATTTTGGCTAGTAATGCCTCTGATCGAAACACATAATTTTCCTATGGTAGTTTCCGATTGTAGGGTTTTCTGAAACTGAATTGACGAATACATAGCCTTCGCAAAAAGTTCGAACTCAGGGTTCAAGGTCCATAAACGTTTATTGCAGAAATGTTTATTGCAGAAACGTTTTTGCAACCTATACTTTGTTCAACGGATCTTAAAACAGTTCTCAAAACAGTTTCTTTTACAAAAACGTTTCACATAAAATGTTACAACCTAGCCATCAAGCTGAAACTCTTTTTGTAAAAACGTTGAAGTGGGCAGATTCTTTATTTTTTTCAAGAGATAGACCTTCAATTAAACCGAAAAGGAGTCATTTTGAGCCTTCATGACCATATCGTAGCAGAGGAGAGCCAATAGAATTCGGCGACGCAAGTTCGTGAGAAAAAAAGACCAGGGTAATGTTTTTGTTTGAAGAGTTTTCCAGTTGAAAATCGAACGAAAATAAATTTCCTTTTCTAGCGTTATATGTAACGTTGCCTTTACTCTTACAAGTACCCCCACAGTCCACTATCTTTCAACCTGATCTGACGATGTGTGCTCTTTCTAAAGCTCACAAAGTAAAGCTGGGCAAACGGAATCCGTGTCATTTGCAACGTATTTCACAAAAAGAGTGGTATTTTACTTTACAGTGTAGTGAGCAATTCTCAACTAAAACAGGTACTTTTCGAGAAGGGGTCTAAAACTTCCAAAAGTACAAGTATAAACGAAAAAAAACTGTTTTTAGAAGTTAAGCCAGCGACGGATACCACCGTTCCAAGCATATTCTGAATCAGGATTTTCTGTCCTATAAAATGGTATTGTCAGACTGACTGTACCTTTTGGGTCGGGTGTTTTCGAAATCCAGATCGAGTTGGAGAGGAGAAGGGCTGCTAGTAAACCTAATTATGTTGCGTAGAAACACTTGCTACTGTCCCGTTTTCCGCCGATTTGTTCTCGATGCTAGAAGATGGTAAAGGTCCGACTGTGGACGTTTTC
This sequence comes from Branchinecta lynchi, assembly GCA_023053575.1. Classification (NCBI taxonomy): domain Eukaryota; kingdom Metazoa; phylum Arthropoda; class Branchiopoda; order Anostraca; family Branchinectidae; genus Branchinecta; species Branchinecta lynchi. Next base: position 13,090,417 of record JAKZAP010000015.1, read on the forward strand.
ACGGTAAGTCTGGGCTTGATTAATTTCAAAATATATCTTGAAACCTTCGTAAAATCATGTCTGGGACCAAAAAGGGTTTTTTTTGTCGTGCGAAGATCCAGAGTTGTAAAATAGATGTCAGTAGGAATGTAGTGTAGTCTATATGTCAGAAAGGAATGTCTCTAGATATGCAGCCAAGCTTCCGCTTTTTCAGACAATGTTTCTGTTTTGACTGAATATCTCCGTCCTAGCTGGTACCGCAGTTTAAAGTTACAGGTAGACCAACACCTAAATATGCTGATTATGTGCGATCTCCCCGCCCCTAGACTTTGCATGTCTACTCTACTCATTGTTAAGGAAATTGATCAACATACATCAACAGTACGGTCAGATAGCATTGAACCTACCAAAATATTTGACCCTACCCTCTGAACCACCTAATCCTCTTGACAAGGCCGTATCCAGGGGGGGGGGTAGGGGTTGCCTATCTGACACGCAGGCACCCCCCCCCCCAAGAAAGGCACCCCCTCCCCCCCCACCAAAAAAAAAATTCCTGGATACGGGCCTGCCTCTTGATGATGCAAAATTTTCTGGCAGCGGTGGAAATGCGGTAGCGGTGGAACACAGTGGGCCACCCACTTCGGTGAATAACCATCTATGAAGGGTAGAAACTGCCCAACAATTCAGACTTTAATAGTTCTTGAGTAAACATGAACACGAGTCCTTCATTATTCATCTAAGCGAAGCTCTTAACCACTGGAAAATTGATGTCTCAATTATGCATACGGAGTCCGAGTTCATTAGTGGTTTGAATGATAATATAGTGCATGATTAGGCCATTGGCCCTTGAATATCTCACCGAAAACAACAGCCCTGAAATAATTTTCCAAAGAAGCTATCTAACCAGTCTTATGACACTTCCAGCTTCGCTCAAGTGGCGTAGCGATCACGTTTCGGTCGGTCTGTCATGCCACCGTTCTTGAGTTCGGGTACTTCCGGAAGTGTTAGGACGATGGTACTTGGCAGGCACATTAGGGACCCTACCAAACGAACTTCAAAATAGTCACTTCCCCGATCCGACCACCGTGGGAGAGTGGAGGGAGGGGGAATCCAGAAAATTTACGTATTTATAACCTTTGAACGGGAAATCATATCTTAACGAAATTTGATATTGTAAAGACCTCGTGTCTCAGATGGCACACTTTAAGTCCGGAATGGATCCGGTGACTTTGGTGGGGGGTTGGAGGGGGGAAACTGAAATTGTGTGACATGTTCAGAGTGGACTGGTCGGGATAAAACTGGGTGGGAACCACAAGCACAAGCCCTAGATATATTTGACAAGACCGGACCCGACCCGAGTACTGTGTGGGGAGCTGGAGGGAGGGTTCTAAATCCCCGGTGATCCCGAGTTAAGGGGAACCCGTCACTACGCCCACCCGTCATTTCGCCCACCCGTCACTTCGCCTAAAAAATCCGTCAGTTCGCCCACTTTTTCCGACAGTTCGCCTAAACGTCAGTTCGCCCACTTTTTCCGACAGTTCACCCACCCGTCACTACACCCACCCGTCACTTCGCCCACCCGTCACTACGCCCACCCGTCACAACGCCCACCCGTCACAACGCCCACCCGTCACAACGCCCACACGTCACAACGCCCACCCGTCACTACGGCCACCCGTCACTACGCCTACCCGTCACTACGCCCACCGTCAGTTCACCTACCGTCAGTTCGCCCACCCGTCATTTCGCCCAAAAATCCGTCAGTTCGGCCAACTTTTCCGACAGTTCGCCCACCCGTCATTTGGCCCAAAAATCCGTCAGTTGGCCCACTCCTGAAATCCGTCAGTTCGCCCACTCTTGAAATCTGTCAGTTGACCCACTCTTGAAATCCGTCATTTGGCCCCCTCCCCGTCAGTTCGACCAATTTTTCCGACAGTTCGCCCACCCGTCATTTGGCCCAAAAATCCGTCAGTTGACCCACTCCCGACATCCGTCACTTCGTCCAATTTAAAAATCCGACAGTTGACCCAATTTTGCAGGATCATTAAATCCACGAAAAAGTGCCGCGACCCCAGGGGAATAATCAGCTCAACTCGGCCCTGTCAGTAAAAAAAAGGGACGCAATCCCAAAAGATTACTCAAACAGAGGCGACCTTCCTCGTTCAATTAGGTCAACATGAGATGCCTATGGATGCAACTTTTATGTTTACGTAAAGAAGGATATGAAGATGGGTTCAAAAAAGGTATTATATGAAAAAGCACCGAGACCCTAGGGGATTAATCAGAAGGAGCCGACAATTACGTTTAGTCAGAAACGTGGGGAGCTTTGCGAGATTCTGTGGCAAATTCAGTTGGAAAATCTAAATGAAAAAAAAGGAAAAATAGAGTAACGAGCAGTAAAGGGTTATGATTGGTAATACGATTTAGAGTCGTTCACACGGAAATGGAAAGTAAAAGCATAATAGAAATAATATAATGCAGGACTTTACTACCGAGCTTCCGTGTACTATTTCCGAGTATATTCGCAAGCTATCTGCAATGTATGAGTCTCTACTCTGTACGGAAAGTGAAAGTGTGTGTTCGCCGACGGCTTTCAACCCAGCAAACCCGAATATTCAAAAACTTTTCCAAAATATGATCGTAGATTCGTACAGAACAGCTTTTCCAACCTTGAGTCCCTTGTGCTGTTGACCAAGGACACACCCAGGGTTGCTTACTGCAATATCTACTGCCAGTTTGGGGCCACGGGTAGCCCGAAAGGGGGGGGGGGTGAGTGGGGGTGACATCTGTCAAACACAATTTCCGAGTGGTTTGAATTTTTTTTTTAATATCATCGTAAATCCGTCCCTGTCAAAGGCAAGCCGAGTCGTTTAAATCAGGTTTCAATACCCCGTCAGGGCGGTGACATGATTATTTCTCGAACGACGGGTACCATTGCATCCTTGTTTTAAAACCTGTTCTAGTCGTCTATGATTTGTATCTATCGAATCAACTTCAAATAAAACTTACACGTTTACCAATTATTTCCGGTTTTGGCCGGATTCCGGGCGAAATACTCGGCCGGGTAGAAAAGAGTTATCATGTACGGATTCAGCACGTGTTGTTGCCCCTAAACCAAGCGTTTAATCAACTTAAAATAAAACTTTTACCTTTAATAAATTTTCTAGCTTCGGCCGGGTTCCGGACGAACTAATTGTTCGGCGAGAAAATAAGTTTCAGATTTGGATTCAGCATGTCTCCTTTCCCCTATATCGACTATCTAATTTGCTTTTTAAAACATTTTTTTGTTGTCCCTTAATTTGAAACCCCTCCCTGACCCCTAGGTATGGGGCTACAGAGCTCATCTACGAACTTGACCTGTACGTTGACCCAATAGATCCTCATACCAATTTTCAAGGAAATATCTCTACCCTTTCAAGATTTATCGTGCTAACAGACGGACGGACGGACAGAAGGATAACTTTTGCGAAGTCGTAGGCATATTTATTCAAACAATGTTTACAACGGATACGTCAGCTACGATTCTTCATCAGCGATATTTCGGCTCTTCTTGGCAAGGGTCCTCGTCAGGCTGTCAATCCTCTGGTTCAACTTCGGGGAAGGAAACAAACCTGTAATCTATATTACAGGTCAGGTTTGTCAGTTCTCATTCAGCGCTCGCCCTGACAACACCCCGAGCGAGCTCTAATCATTCCACCAGTGAACAAGTTTAGTGACGTCACATGATCATTCGTCCGTGGCTTGGATACTAGTTATTTGGTGATCAAGTACGCGTAAGAAAACCAGCTTTTCGGGATTACGTGTGAAATGGAAGATCAAGGACCGGTTTTAAAACTTCTTGGAGAAATGAACAGTAAAATGGAGTTAATCCCTCCGCTCTCTGATAGTGTAGCAGCTATCACGGCCCAGCTAACAGACCTGAAGGAACAGATAGCGGCTCATAAAACAGCGAACGAGGCGGTTTCACGCGAACTGTGCTTGGTGAACCAAAAACTGGACGAATCAAACAGGAAAATGAACCTCTTAGAAGCAGAAATGAAACGGTCAAACATCATGATCTTTAACTTCCAGCCACGAAGAGATCCCGCTAACAGTTCACTTAAAGCGGAACTGATGGATTACCTGAACTGGCGGCTTCCAGCGCTTCAACTGACCAGAAGCGACATCAGAGATGTGTTCCGCCTTAGGACAGGCCCAGTAGTGCTCAAACTGAATTCGACAGATACTCGCAATTACATTCTGAAAAACGCACAGGAACTGAAACGAGATGGAGTTGGTGTAGCCCCTGACTACACGTTAGCAGAAAGAGAAGCTCGAAACAGGCTAAAGCCCGTGATGAACAGAGCAATATCCGAAGGAAGAAGTGTGCGTCTCAGAGGAACCAAGCTCATCATCGATGACCGCGTGTTTATTTTTGATGGCATGGTGGTGGCTGAAATGCCTGAGAATAGAGGTGTTCAGCAACCTCAACCCCGGCGGCCCGCGTATGAGCCGAGAGCCTCTGCATCTCATTCTCGTACCAACATTGACATTGCAACGGATACTGAGACCCAAATGGTATCAGATGATGAAGCAGACGACGAAAGCGACAGAAATTCGTCTTCAAACACTGTGGTCGCAAACCCGCAGCCCCAAATCCCTCAGAACCCTCCGTCTAAGTTAAACGAAGCTTCAGTAAACGCTACAAACGGCAACAACGCTAGCCGTGGCACACACAGAAAGATAGGAGAAATCATCAGTCCAGACGACAGGTTCCGTTCTGACAGCAGAAACACTCGACAGATGACAACAACCGTTGAAGAGAGAACAAGGGGGAGGAGAGTGCGAAGCTACCAAAGAGGCGATCAGAGACAAAACAGTGGCAATCAGGATTACTATCGTCTAAACTTTCCGCCCCTTAGTAACCAAACCCATGTCCCCTTTACTCTAAACGACGAAAGAAGTGATTCAGTGTCTTCAAGCTAGGATGCCCAGGGCCATATTACAACGAGATCTTTTGCAGCGTGGAATGTGCAAGGACTACAAAATAAACTTGCAAGTGTAGAGGAAGAGATAAAGAAGTTAGATTTTTTGACATTAATTGAGACATGGCACGATAGATCAAATGTGCCTTTATTTGATGATTATTTTGTAGAAGATATAGGTAGGGATAAAGCAAAGAATAACCGATTTTACGGAGGAGTCATAGTGTTATTGAGGAAAAAATCATTTCGTAGTTACTCGAGAGTAAGCAGTATTTCGGAGAATTTGGTATGGATAAGGGTAGAACTGCTAGAAAGAAAATATATTACAGTAGGTTCTGTTTACATACCGCCACAAAATAGCAAGTACGGGAAGGAAGACACGTGGTCTATATTAGAAAGCGAAGTGCAAGAATTGCGTATGCGAAACCCACAGGACCATTTCCTAATAATGGGTGACTTCAATGCATATACAGGAAATAAACCCGAACTAAATGATGTTTGTATTCCAGATACTCCATGTTTAGTCCCAGATGCCTACAAGATACCAAGAAACAGTATGGACGAAAAGAGATCAATCAATGTTTGGGGTAGGAGACTCCTGGCACTCTGCGCTGAAGTTGGTTTGGTCATCGGAAACGGAAGGTTTGGTAATGATAAAGGCAGGGGTGAGTTTACGTGCTTGGCTGGGCTTCGAGGTAGCGTTATCGATTATGTACTGGTGGATGTTTCCCTCGCTAACTACGTGAAAGACGTGGAGGTCCTTCACTGGCCTGGATCTGATCACCTCCCGGTAAAAATTGAAATTGAGTTAGAACAGAGGACAAAGAACCAGTTACGATATGACCCAAAACGCGAAAAGGCAAGAATAACGAGTACAGAGGTATCAGGTATGTTGCAGTTACGGGGGGAGTGGAGTAGGGAAGAAGAAACAGAATTAGAAAAAGCTTTAACAAAAAAAGAAGTGATAGATAGGTTAGAAGCTCTTAAAGATGATAAAAGAGAAGTGGATGTAATAATAGATGAGTTAAGTTCCCTGATACAGGTAGCGGCGGAGCCAGTGATAAGTAAACGTCAAAGTGTTAGAAAACGGCAATTCTTTGACAATGAATGTCAAGAAAAAAAAGAAGAAGTGGTAAAAGCATTAGACTTGGTTAATAGGATAGAAAATAGCCAGTCACATAGAGAAGAATTAATGAAGAGTTATAGAATAAAGAGGAGGGAATATAAGAAGTTAATAAAACGAAAAAAACTAGATGAACGGAAGCAAGAGGAATTAGAGGTGGAGGCATCATATAAAAAATCTACAGGCCGGGAGTTTTGGAAGAAAGTAAGAGAATCAGCAAACAAAAATAAACGAAAAAATAAAGAGGGCCCTAGCCTGGATTCATGGCCGGAATATTTTGAAGAGTGTGAGGGAGTATGCGGAAATATAATGGATTGTAAGGATGAAATGGAAAAAAGTAAAGAAGAGAACGTGTTCCCACAAAAAGAGAAAGATTATGAGATAGTAGAAGAAATAAAAGAATATGATGTGAAAGAAGCGTTAAAACAGACAAAAGGAGGCAGTGCCCCGGGAGTAGATGGTATTCCATCACGAGTGTATAAAGCTTTTCCGTCAGTTTTTATAGCGTTGATTGTTTGTTTATTTAATCGGATTCTCAAAACCCAGGAGTGGCCCGCGACGTGGAAAATATCAATTGTTTTGCCTCTACTGAAGAAAGGAAATCCAATGATCCATGGTAATTACAGACCGATAGCGATAATGTCGGCATTAAGCAAGGTGTTTGAAAAAATAATAGATAAAAGACTAGGGAGATGGCTTGATTTTTATAAGGTAATACAAGAAGAACAAGGGGGATTTAGAAGAAGTTATAGTACGTCTGACCGGATGTTCGTTTTGAAAACACTAATAGAAAAATATGGAAAGGGAAATAAGAAACTGTTCGTAGCATTTTTAGACCTGCAAAAAGCTTTTGATACAGTAGATAGGCTATTGCTTGTAAGAGAATTATTAAAAATAGGGTTACCGGCAATTTTTGTGAATTTGTTAGTTAGTATGTATTCGTCAACAAAGGGGATAGTTAAAATAGTTGATAAAGGAATATCACGAAGTTTCGAGAACAGAAAAGGTGTGAAACAAGGAAGTATTTTATCCCCAAAGCTGTTCGGGATATTTATTAATGATTTGATAGAATTTTTGGAAAAAAGATGGGCCCCGACAGTAACCCTTGGCAAAAAGGCGTTTTCGGTGCTTCTATTCGCCGACGATACAGCCCTGGTGGCGAAATCAGCAAATGACCTTCAGATCCTGTTAGATTTGGTGGCTGAATACTTGGATATGAAAAAATTAGTCCTTAACAGTAGTAAAACAGAGATAGTTACTTTCACATCAAGGGTAAGTAAAGAGGAAATTCACGAATTTAAGTTTAAAGGAGAGAAACTAAAAACGACGAATAAATTTAAGTATCTTGGTTTTATACTGACCCCCAACGGAAGTTGGAGTACACATGTGAAGGAAATGGTGACACGGGGGCGAGTAGCTTCCGCAGCAATATTTCAAAATCCAACACTGATGGGAATAAAAACATTAAAGATACACAGACATATTTTTACTTCAAAAATAATGCCGGTATTCCATTATGGTGCTGAACTTTGGGGTTTTGAGACAGCTCCACAGATTGAAACCCTACAGCTACAGTACTATAAGAGAGTCTACAAGCTTCATCCAACAACCCATTCGCAAGCATTAAAAGGGGACCTTGGACTATTTACAATGCGAAAGCAAAGACTAGTCCAAATCCTACAATTTTGGCTAAAAATTATTCAGATGCCTGAGGATAGACTGCTAAAATCTGCTTATAACGAGCTTCTTCTAATGGGGAAAAAACGGTCATGGCCATTCCAAGTCAAAGCCCTCCTAGATTCGGTGGGCCTATCGTGTGCTTGGAACAATGGATTTGGACCCACATCGGAACCAGCATCCCTGTTAAAAGAAGTGTTAAGTGTATTAGAAGATCAAGAAATACAGAAATGGGCATGTATTGTTAGAGAATCGGCGACACTAGCAAGTTATAAACTGGTTAAAGAAAGTTTTGGACCAGAATTTTACATGAAGCTCAACCTACCAAAAACTTACCTCACGCTCTGGATCCAGTTGCGAGCGAACTGTCTGCCAGTACACGGGAAAAGTAAGTTCGACAAGAAAAAAAGTGTTTCCCCCAGTACGAACAGCCCCTGCTCCCTCTGCGGTGAAGGCGATGATGACCTAGCCCATTTGGTTGCACTGTGTCGCGAACTCTCGTTTTTAAGGGAATCTTGCTGGGGGGTAAGGGAGATACTGTTTCCTGATATATTGAAGAGCACATCTCCAGGAGCAATTAGTGCGTTATGTAGATTTGTGTTGCAAAGTGTTAAAGTAAAAGTTGATCGGGCGAGTGCAGTTTAGTTTATGTAGTGATATATTAGAAGTAATTATGAAGTTTCTTTGTTTTGTTGTATGTATATGGCCCTAAGGCTTTAAATACAATATTATTATTATTATTATACTATATATAATATTTGTCATAGGTATATGACCATATGACCATATTTGTAAACTATACGCAAAGGTCAGATTTGATACAAGAGAGTATTACTGCGACAAGTAAACCAGAAGTTAATGCTGGATTGTACAAAGGCCCTGCCTTGGTTTATCAATGATCAATCAATTTAATACAAATTCTACTTCTGGTTTATTTGTCACCGTAAGAGTACACAGTTAACCACATTTACAATAAGCTTAGCAGAAATGATAGTGCTTGGCCTAAACATAGGGGTTTCTTACCTATGAATCCCTCGTACCCCAGGTGTCAGTCAGGTATGCATAGTAACTTTGTAGAATCAGTAGGCTATATCGGCCTGCCGGGTGATGATCCACCGGGTGCTGGAGCTTTGTTGAGGATATGCACGTGATCCATGTTACTTTATTTTACGTATTTACCTCTTTTTTTAATTGAAAGCCTACTGTTGTAGTCAATAAGGTAAGAAGTGGAACGATATTAAACAAGACCAAAGGTTTCGATTGGATCCCAAAAGTTCAAATTTGATCCAGACAATTGGGTCTTGTCTTCGCCAGAGCCAGTTTTCGCCAGACTCCTTGAACACTTTTACTATTAAAGTTTAGAAAAAGATTAAGGCAAAATAGCTAATCATATGAGAAAACCAAGTTCAGTTATGGATTCAGCATGTGTGTTTACCCCTTTAAGTCATATCTATTTTGAAGAAGCAGATCGAAACTTCCTGCCTTACTTCTGCCAATTACCGGTTTCGGCGGAATTTCGGAACTACTTGTCCTGCGAAAAAATAAAGCTCAACAAGAGCTACGAGCTCATATGGCACTTGTACGAGTAGGCTGTACAAGAAAGTAGATGAGAACGTCACAAAATACACCCGCCATCCAAAAATGCGGTTCGAAAATAGAAATAGGATATTTATCTTCACTCATTTCTGAGCAGTTCCGGCATTGTCTCGATTGTCTGTAGCAAATGCACATGACTGTTCAAACTTTCATCACAATAAATCCATTTGTTTGATCCCTAGACGTGCTACACGATTTCCGGTACCCACTCTATCTCGACCTACCGTGGCCGAATCTGGTTCGGAATATAAAAAATCGACCACCTAAAGCATCTTCTTTTATACCATCTATCAAGTTTCACTCGAATCCGAGCATTTTTAGAAAGTTCCGGTACCCCCACCTCCCACCAACGTTGTCGGAGCCGGTTTGGGCCCAATCTCTTAATTCCCTGTTCCTGTCCATCAAGTTTTACTGAAATTGGAGCTTAGTCTATCTGCAAGTTTCCAGTACCCCCCCCCTCCCCCTACCTTGGCGGAATTTGGCCCGGACACCAAAGAACAAATCTAGGCCGCATAAACTCGGCACTGTCGAATTTGCATCTCATTCGGTCCATCCGTTTGGTTTTTGTGCATGTCAAAAGTCCCCCAACCCCCAATTCCCCTAATCGTGGTCGCATATGGTTCGAACGCATGTTTTACATGTCGAGGCCATCGATTCGTATCACCCATAAAGTTTCAATCGAATCAGACCACTCGTTTGCAATTTATAGAAGTCAATTTCCATATTTCTCTTCTCGTGCTCCCCAAAAAATGCTCGGGTCTAGAAACGGAAGTTTCCGGGGGTATGTTGTGTCAGGTTCTTAAATCAAGATAATTCGGGTCGCTAATATGCCTGCAAAGTTTCGTTGTCGTTTTACATCTGGAACTATTCTAACTCACGACTACCGGAATTCCAGGAAACCCCTCCAACTCCCCCCACAGAGCCCCGAAACCATCTGGCTCCTTCAATTTCATCTAGGCCTAATGCTTGTTCCATCCATTAACTTTCGTCCCAATCCCTCTGTTTTAGAGTTTCTCGAGTTCCCCCCCCCCTCCATCCCCAGAGGTATCGGACCCGACCCTGACGTGACACTGAACGTCCGAGGCGATAGCTCACCAGACAAGTTTCATTCAAATCCGATCACCCGTTTAAAAGTTATGCACGCCACTAGATTCCGGACTCCCCATCCACCCACTCCCCCCACGATGGTCGGGTCGGGGAAACGGCTGTTCTCAAGTCAATATGTTCGGATCCCTGACATACCTGCCAAGTTTCATCGCCCTAGGACATCAGGAAGTATGCCGAACTCGCGTGATCGCTAGAAATCCGGACCCCGACCCCAACTCCCCCACAGTGCCCTGATCCGGTCCGGTTATGTCAATGACGCGTCTAGGACTTGTGCTTGTTTTTCCCACCAAGTTTCATCCCGATCCCTCCACTCTAAGCGTTTCTCAAAATTTCCGGTTCCCTCCTCCAGCTCCCCCCAGTGTCATCGGATCCGGCCCGGATTTAAAGTGAGATGTCTGAGACACGAGGTCATACTAAATATAAAATTTCATCAAGATCCGATCACCTGTTCAAAAGTTATACACGCCACTAGATTCCGGACTCTCCATCCATCCACTCCCCCCAGTATGGTCGGATTGGGGAAACGACTGTTCTCAAGTGAACCTGTTCGGGTCCCTGACATACCTGCCAAGTTTCATCGCCCTAGCACATCAGGAAGTATGCCGAACTCGCGGGATCGCTAGAAATCCGGACCCCCCCCCCAACTCCCCCAGAGTGCTTGGATCTGGTCCGCTTATATCAATGACGTATCTAGGACGTGTGCTTGTTCTTCCCACCAAGTTTCATCCCGATCCCTCCACTCTAAGCGTTTCTCAAGATTTCCGGTTCCCTCCTCCAACTCCCCCCAGTGTCATCGGATCCGGTCCGAATTTATAGTGGGACGTCTGAGACACGAGGTCATCCTAAATATAAAATTTCATCAAGATCCGATGACTTGTTCGCAAGATAAAAATACCTCAAATTTTGGCTTCCCCCTCCCTCCACTCCCCCCCCCAGATGGTCGAATCGGGGAATTCACGATTTCCTATTTAATCTGGTCGGGTCCCAGAGATGCCTGTCAATTTCCATCGTCCCAGCACATCAGGAAGCACGGAACTCGCGGAATCACTACAAATTCGGACTTCCCCCCCCCCAACTCCCCCAAAGTGAGCGGATCCGTTCCGGTTATATCAGCCATGTATCTAGGACTTGTGCTTGTACTTTCCACCAAGTTTCATCCGGATCCCTCCACTCTAAGTCTTTTTCAAGATTTCCGGTTTCCCCCTCCAACTCCCCCCAATGTCACCGGATCCGGTTTGGATTTAAAATGGAGGGTCTGAGACACGAGTTCCTTCCATATATCAAGTTTCATTAAGATCCGATAACCCGTTCGTAAGCTAAAAATATCTCATTTTTCCTCATTTTTCCGGATTCCGCCTCCCTCCACTCCCCTCCAGATGGTCGGATCGGGGAAGCGAGTATTTCTAATTTAATCTGGTCCAGTTCCTGATATGACTGCCAAGTTTCATCGTCCTAGCTTATCTGGAAGTGCCCGAACTAGCAAAACCGGGACCGACAGACCGACAGACCGACTGACGGACAGAAATTACAATCGCTATATGGCACTTAAGTAAGCTCAAGTGCCATAAAAAACGAATTCAGCATGTCTCCTTAAATCCAACCTCTAATCAACTTGCAATTAAATTTTACTTTTAACAAATTTTCCGGTTTCAGCTGGATTCCGAGCGATCTATACGTCCGGTGAGAAAATAGTTGTCATATGCGAATTCAGCTTGTCTACTTACCCGCAAATCGAACATCTTATCAAATTTAAATAAAACTTTTACTTTAAACAAATTCTCCGGTTTTGGCCGGATTCCTGCCGAACTAATTGTCCGGCGACCCCTCCATCAACTCCCCCATAGCTGTTGAATCCGCTATCATAAGTTGAGATGAACCATTTGATAAAAGTGCTTTCCGACTTTGCAGTTAACATGCGCACTTTAAGGGAGCTGGAACTTCATTTGTAAGCAAAACCCATGAAAATGCATATTTCGCTTAAAAGTATTTTTCTTACTTTACAATCAAGATTGGTACTTTAAGGAATAGTCGGATTTGAAAAGTGGCGATTTCTAAGCCAATCTTCTCGTATGTCTAATATTCCAGCCAAGATCGTCCTAGCACATCTAAGTGCCTTAAATCGTGATCACCGGAATTCCGACACCCCCACCCTCCCCTCAAACTCCCCCCACAATCGCCAAAGTCAATCCAGTTGTGAAAAAGATTTATCCAGAGCATCTTTTTCTTACTCCCAGAAAGTTCCATCCCAATCTCTCCAGTATCAGCCTTTCACGGATCCCCCCCCCCCATCTTCCTGACATGAAAAAGATCCCCAGAGACATGTCCTTTGTTCAATTATGAAATTTCACTCAAATCCATCACCCGTTCCAAAGTTACGCATAACTCGATATTCCAGATTCCCCCTCCCTCCAGTCCCTCACGTCCTAGCACACCTGGAAGTACCCTAACTCGGAAACGTGTGAAAAACTGCCCTAATTTTCCAGATTCCTCCGCCCCTACTCCCCCGCAGATGGTCGGATCGAGAAACTGGTTATATCCAGGTTAGTTTGGTTGGTCCCTGATAAGTCTGCCAAGTTTCATCGTCCTAGTACATCTGGAAGTACCCTAGCTCGAAAAAGTGTGAAAAAAAACCCGGACAGACCGACAGACGGAATTACGATAGGTGTATTGCATTTGAGACAGAGGTTACAAGTGCCATAAAAAGAAATTTAGACAGGTCGTATTAGAATTTCAGTACCTCCATTTAATCTTGCGAAAATTGTGAATATTCCTTGAAAAACTGTGAAAAATTACAAAAAATTAGAGATAAAGTTGAAAATAAGACGTTGAGCTAAAATGTGTTGTTTTTTACAAGTTGTCATGTGTCAGACAACAAGTGAGGAACTCACTCAATTCCCTCACTCACCGTGTATAACTGACCAGAATCATGTCCAACAAGTAGTCCAGTCTTGTTACATTTAAAGCTCGATTTTTTTTTACATGTAATTTGACGTTGCCATATGCACTAGACGAGTGAGTTTCGAGTCCCGGTGTCTCCAATTACGGATATCGAAAAGATCTAGTACAAAGTCGCTTTTATTGAAATCGAGACTGGTCCAACTTTCGCGTATGAATGCTTCCTTTTTGGGATCCCAAAACGTAAGTGGAGGGATACCTATGCATCGTAAAGTTGTCTGTCTGTCCGTCCGTCCATCCGTCTGTTAGCACGATAACTCTCGAAGGGTTTGAGATATTTTGATCAAACTTGGCATGAAGAGTCTTTAGGTCAAAATACAGGTCAAGTTCGAAGATGGGCCATGTAGCTCTATATTTACGGGTGGGGGAGGGGTTTGAAATTAAAGGGAAGACAAAATACTTTTTAAAAGCTAATGAAATAGTCGAATTAAGGGTAAGGAGACATGCTGAATCCGAATATGAAAATTTCTTTCTCGCCGGACAAATAGTTCACCCGGAATCCGGCGAAAACCGGAATATTTGTGAAAAGTAATATGAAGTTGATTGGAGGTTTGATTTAGGGGCAAGGAAACGTGCTGAGTCCGAATATGAAAATTATTTTCTCTCCGGACAATTAGTTCGGCAGGAATCCGGCCAAAACCGGAGAATTAGTTTAAAGTAAAAGTTTTATTTAAATTTGATAAGATGTTCGGTTTGCGGCTAGGTAGACAAGCTGAATTCGCATATGACAACTATTTTCTCACCGAACGTATAGATCGCTCGGAATCCGGCTGAAACCGGAAAATTTGTTAAAAGTAAAATTTTAATTGCAAGTTGATTAGAGGTTGGATTTAAGGAGACATGCTGAATTCGTTTTTTTAGCTTTATTTTTTCGCAGGACAAGTAGTTCCGAATTTCCGCCGAAACCGGAAAATTGGCAGAAGTAAGGCAGGAAGTTTCGATCTGCTTCGTCAAAATAGATATGACTTAAAGGGGTAAACACACATGCTGAATCCATATCTGAACTTGGTTTTCTCATATGATTAGCTAGTTTGCCTTAATCTTTTTCTAAGCTTTAATAGTAAAAGTGTTCAAGGAGTCTGGCGAAGACTGGATTGGCGAAGACAAGACCCAACTGTCTGGATCAAATTTGAACTTTTGGGATCCCATCGAAACCTTTGGTCTTGTTTAATATCGTTCCACTTCTTACCTTATTGACTACAACAGTAGGCTTTCAATTAAAAAAAGAGGTAAATACGTTAAATAAAGTAACATGGATCACGTGCATATCCTCAACAAAGCTCCAGCACCCGGTGATGTTGCAGACCGATATAGCCTACTGATTCTACAAAGTTACTATGCATACCTGACTGACACCTGGTGTACGAGGGTTTCATAGGTAAGAAACCCCTATGTTTAGGCCAAGCACTATCATTTCTGCTAAGCTTATTGTAAATGTGGTTAACTGTGTACTCTTCCTGTGACAAACAAACCAGAAGTAGAATTTGTATTAAATTGATTGATCATTGATAAACCAAGGCAGGGCCTTTATACAATCCAGCATTAACTTCTGGTTTACTTGTCGCAGTAATACTCTCTTGTATCAAATCTGACCGTTGCGTAAAGTTTATAAACAACAGTTTATAAACTCTGAATTATGCTTATGGTCATATACCTATGACAAATATTATATATAGTATATTACAAACCTGTAATATAGATTACAGGTTTGTTTCCTTCCCCGAAGTTGAACCAGAGGATTGACAGCCTGACGAGGACACTTGACAAGAAGGGCCGAAATATCGCTGATGAAGAATCGTAGCTGACGTATCCGTTGTAAACATTGTTTGAATAAATATGCCTACGACTTCGCAAAAGTTATCCTTCTGTCCGTCCGTCCGTCTGTTAGCACGATAAATCTCGAAAGGGTAGAGATATTTTCTTGAAAATTGGTATGAGGATCTATTGGGTCAACGTACAGGTCAAGTTCGTAGATGAGCTCTGTAGCCCCATACCTAGGGGTGAGGGAGGGGTTTCAAATTAAGAGACGAAAAAAAATGTTTTAAAAAGCAAATAAGATAGTCGATATAGGGGAAAGGAGACATGCTGAATCCACATCTGAAACTGATTTTCTCGCCGAACAATTAGTTCGCCCGGAACCCGGCCGAAGCCAGAAAATTTATTAAAGGTAAAAGTTTTATTTGAAGTTGATTAAACGCTTGGTTTCGGGGCAACAAAACATGCTGAATCCGTATATGATAATTCTTTTCTACCCGGCCGAGTATTTCGCCCGGAATCCGGCCAAAACCGGAAAAAAATTGGTAAAAGTTTAAGTTTTATTTGAAGTTGATTAGATAGATACAAATCATATACGACTAGAACAGGTTTTAAAACAAGGGTGCAATGGTACCCGTCGTTCGAGAAATAATCATGTCACCGCCCTGACGGGGTATTGAAACCTGATTTAAACGACTCGGCTTGCCTTTGACTGGGACGGATTTACGATGATATTAAAAAAAAAATTTAAACGACTCGGAGATTGTGTTTGACAGATGTCACCCCCACTCACCCCCCCCCCTTTTCGGGCCACCCCTGGCCCCAAACTGGCAGTATATATTGCAGTAAGCAACCCTGGGTGTGTCCTTGGTTAACAGCACAAGGGACTCAAGGTTGGAAAAGCTGTTCTGTACGAATCTACGATCATATTTTGGAAAAGCTTTTGAATATTCGGGTTCGCTGGGTTGAAAGCCGTCGGCGAAAGAAATTTATAATTCTCACATACCTTGAATCACATAACGTTGATGAGCAGTTTAAATTTAGTTTGTGGGCTACGTAAATTTAGGAAAAAAAGTTTTCCCACTGACAAGAGGACACTTTCCGTACAGAGTAGAGACTCAGACATTGCAGATAGCTTGCGAATATACTCGGAGATAGTACACGGAAGCTCGGTAGTAAAGTCCTGCATTATATTATTTCTATTATGCTTTTACTTTCCATTTCCGTGTGAACGACTCTAAATCATATTGCCAATCAGAACCCTTTACTGCTCGTTACTCTATTTTTCCTTTTTTTTCATCTTTTAGATTTTCCAACGGAATTTGCCGCAGAATCTCGCAAAGCTCCCCACGTTTCTGACTAAATGTCTACGTAATTGTCGGCTCCTTCTGATTATTCCCCTGGGGTCTCGGTGCTTTTTCATATGATACCTTTTTTAAACCCATCTTCATATCCTTCTTTACGTAAACATAAAAGTTGCACCCATAGGCATCTCGTGTTGACCTAATTAAACGAGGAAGGTCGCCTCTGTTTGAGTAATCTTCTGGGATTGCGTCCCTTATTTTACTGACAGGGCCGAGTTGAGCTGATTATTCCCCTGGGATCGCGGCACTTTTTCGTGGATTTAATGATCCTGCAAAATTGGGTCAACTGTCGGATTTTTAAATTGGGCGAAGTGACGGATCTCGGGAGTGGGTCAACTGACTTATTTCAAGGAGTGGGTCAACTGACGGATTTTTGGGCCAAATGACGGGTGGGCGAACTGTCGGAAAAATTGGACGAACTGACGGGGAGTGGGCCAAATGACGGATTTCAAGAGTGGGTCAACTGACGGATTTAAAGAGTGGGCGAACTGACGGATTTCAGGAGTGGGCCAACTGACGGATTTTTGGGCCAAATGACGGGTGGGCGAACTGTCGGAAAAGTTGGCGGAACTGACGGATTTTTGGGCGAAATGACGGGTGGGCGAACTGACGGTAGGCGAACTGACGCTGGGCGTAGTGACGGGTGGGCGTAGTGACGGATAGGCGTAGTGACGGGTGGGCGTAGTGACGGGTGGGCGTTGTGACGGGTAAGCGTTGTGACGGGTGGGCGTAGTGACGGGTGGGCGAAGTGACGGTTGGGTGTAGTGACGGGTGGGTGAACTGTCGGAAAAAGTGGGCGAACTAACGTTTAGGCGAACTGTCGGAAAAAGTGGGCGAACTGACGGATTTTTTAGGCGAAGTGACGGGTGGGCGAAATGACGGGTGGGCGTAGTGACGGGTTCCCTAAAAAATTGGGCGAACTGACGGGTTTTTAGGCGAAATGACGGATAGGTCAACTGACGGATTTTTGGGCCAACTGACGGGTAGACAAACTGTCGGAAAAATTGGGCGAAGTGACGGATTCTTAGGCGAAATGACGGGTGGGTCAACTGACGGATTTTTGGGCCAAATGACGGGTGGGCGAACTGACGGTGGGTGAACTGACGGGTGGGTCAACTGACGGTGGGCGAACTGACGGGTGGGAGTAGTGACGGGTGGGTGAACTGACGGGTGGACGTAGTGACGGGTGGGTTAAGTGACGGGTGGGCGTAGTGACGGGTGGGCGTAGTGACGGGTGGGAGTAGTGACGGGTGGGCGTAGTGACGGGTGGGCGTACTGACGTTGGGCGAACTGTCGGATTTTGGAAGTGGGCGAACTGACGGCTGGGCGAACTGACGGGTGGGGGTAGTGACAGCGACCCGAGTTAAGATGCTTTCACCTGTGCTAGGAAGAAGAAACTTGGAAGGCATATCAAGGGCTCAACAACTTCAACTTAAGAACAACTGTTTCTCCAATTTGACCATCATGGGAGGGAGAGGAACAGAGGGAATCCAGAATCTTGAGGTATGTCCAAATTTTGAAGGGGTGACCGGATTTTAATGAAACTTGATATTCGGAAAGAACTTATATGTCTCAGATGTCCCATTTCATGTACGGGCAGGATCCGATCAATATGGGGGAGTCCCAGAGGGGGGGGGGGGGGGAGATTTCATGACATGCATAGAATGTAGGGATTGGGACGACACTTGGTGGTAAGAACAAACGTCCCTCGATACATCAGTGACTAACCGGACTAGATTCAGGCACACTGAGGGGAGTTAGAGCGATTTAAGTTTTTTTTTTTTTTTTTTAGTTTGATACTCTTTATTATACAAACCAACTTTTACATGGTAAACTACATGAATACACCTTTTTTAACCCTCTTAACATGATTTTACATGTAGCTGATACTTCTGACTGCAGGAAAGCCCGAATGGGCCTATTAATTTTCACATACTTTTTCGAAAAAGAGAAGAAAACTCAAAGACGAAGAACAAAAACAAATGAAGTAAGAAAGCAAAGAAAAAAACAACAACAACAAACAGTAAGTTGGAAACTATGCCGTCGTACTAAAATCAACCAATCAACTATACAAACGGGTTAAATTTTGTTTTCAATTTTGGTCTGTCAAGAAATGTTTCTTTACTCGGTCTCTGAACTGAGCTAAACTTACCGCATTCTGGATTTCACAAGGAATCGAGTTCCAATCTGCGGTTCCCATATGCTTTATGATGAAGCCCGAACGTGTAGTGTTTCTCGCTTGGCTCGCCAGTAGTTCCACATTTCTTGTGTCATAGTCATGATTAAAAATGATCATTTTGAATAAATCAGAAAACATTTTTGGGCCAAGTTCGTTAAGGCACTGGTATACAAACGTTCCAATTTGGTAATCTCTAATTTGTCCAACATTTAAAATTTTATACGTTCGAAATACAGAGTCAGTACTCACAACAGTTCTTTCATACTTACATATTGCCCGTAGAGCTTTGTTTTGCTGTATCGGTATTTTCTTGTAATTTCCGTAATAATTGCTAGCCCAAAGTGAGGTGTTAAGGTGTTATCAATGAATAGTATAACAGAATAAGAACGGTGGTAGGAAATATGTTTTTGAAACGCTGCAGCATTCAAACTCCTCTTGATACTTTAGAAGACACAACATCACTGTGCTTTTTCCAAGATAAGTTATAATCTTTTATATAATCTAGTCCATTTCTTTTTTTTTTTTTTTTATGGCGTAAGTTGACAGAAAACTGATTGATTGATTGATAAATCCAAGATAACGTGTTTCTTCTATTCGTTCAAGTATCACTCCATTGAAAGTTAATGGCTGTGGCGGTTCTTCATGTGTTCCAGTTCTTTTGAACACCATATAATTTGTGTTTTTTGCATTCACTGCAAGTAAACTCTTGGACACAAAAACATGTAGAACTCGGAGCGCTCTCTTTGCGTTGTCTACCAGTTCCTGTAATGTTTTCCCTGTAACTAAAATTGCAGTGTCATCCGCAAAAGATGTCAGGAGTCCTACTATATAGAATGTCATACAATCTACATAAACCAAATACAGCAAAGGGCCTAGGACTGAACCTGTGGAACACCACACGATACATCAAGAACACTCGATATTTTGTTCTGTGTACAAACACTCAATCTTCTTCCATGCAGGAAAGTCCAACCATCTAAGACATGTTCCACGAACTCCTAAACCACTCAACCTATTCAACAGTAAACTGAAAACCACTGTATCAAATGCTTTTTTAAAATCAATAAAAAGAGACAAAACATGTAATCCTTTTTCAAGAGCATCATTCACAGCATTTACCAAATTATGTACAGCATGAAGTATTGAGTGGTTTTTGCGAAAACCAAACTGCGATTCAGCCAAAAATCCATTTTGTGTAAGGTGTTCATATAACCGTTTGTGCACTACTTTTTCGTAAATCTTTGAATTTAGCGGTAGTACTGATATGTGTCTCCAGTTAGAAACATCCTTTAAGGTACTGGATTTCGGGAGCGGGATTCCCTTAGCTAGTTTCAGAGGATCTGGAATTCTACCGAATTGAACTTATCACTGTTTTTTACTTCTGAATCGTTACATGGTTCAAATGACATTTCACGTCCATCACCAATGTCTTCAACAAAAGTTTGGACTGGAACAGAACGCTCAGGCGAAATTTCTTCAAGAATTCCCTCACCAACTGTGAGTAGTATAAGAACGCCGATCCTAGACCAGACGCACCCAAATAAAATAAACCCCTAATAACATGAAATTTACCAGTTATTTTATATCAAATTAACCCCCTTTTCAAAAAAAAATCGATTTTCCTAATTTAAGAATATAGGCCTTCAGAAATGAAAATATTGCACTTTAATCTCAATAAACTATTGATGTATGTACTATAAAAAAATAACGGTATTCTACTGAGTAAACAGTGATAAATCCACTTATGTTTCTTTGTTCTTGTTTTCCCGTACAATCGGTTGAAAAACTAGATTTTTCTTTAAAAGTAATTCGTTGGGAATAGCATTATATTTCTGAGTTAGAAGCAAATCACATGGTTTGTCCTTATGATTAATGACTAAACCAACTTATCACCGTATTTTGTTTTAGCAATTCTCATTTTATATACATTGTATTTCTTTCCTAATACCAATGATTCTTTTTTTATTGTCTCATTGTATTTGTTTATTCTAATTGTATTCAAGACTTCCTTTGTGGAAAGGAAGCGGAAGCGGTGATTAGCGGATGATTTTATTAAATAAAAATCCAAAATCACAAACTCACATACATATTTTGATTGATAATATCTAATGTAGCTTTTCTTTCATAATATAGAACACAGTAAACTTTATATGCTACAGGTTGAGCGTCTTTCAACGTTAAACTTATTTCAATATCAGCAGTTGTTCCATTATATATACTTGATTCGTGTTTGGAAACGTCGAAGCAGAATAGTGGATACACTTCTTTAAATTCTTCTATACTAACAACACTACCAGTATCAAACGCTAATTGTTTATAGCCCATATGTATGAATCTATTGTAGAGATTCGAGTATTTGCATTTCCTTTCGCTAAAAATCACATTTGAGTGGTTCTTCAGGATATTTATCCCCATTAGTTCTAAGTTCTATATCTTTTAAATTTAAATCCAACACCATTTTATTCATTAAATGATTGTTATGCTTTTAATTTTTCTGTAACAATACAACTACTTTGTTGGATTGTTTCTCTCGGAAATAACTTCCAAGTGTGTTCTTTATTTTGACTAACATCGCTTTAATAAGTATTACATACTTCCCACATCAGATTATGCTTTCTGTCCTTTGCCAATCCCTTTTCCATTTCACTCATCATTTCAATACTAAGAGGTACGATAGGGATCTTCCGAGATAAATACTCGATTACTACTTACAAATTAGTATTTCCGTTTCTTATAATCATGTTGTTATCATTATTTCTTCTTAGAAATATTTTATGCGATGCACCTCTGAAGAATTGTTTGTTTCCTTTCAAAAATCCAAACAGTTCTGATAATGGTAAATACATCTTTACTAGTTTACTGCTCTTTGCTCTGTTATATCTTTTTTCAAATCCTTTATTATAATTACTATTACTTGTCAAACTGACTGTTCCAGTCCCTGCTACTGCTGGATTTGCAGTAAACGAAGCAACTACAGGATAAATTTCTTTCCCTTGATTATAATCTTTATACCAGAAATGATTTCTTGCCGCACTTCTAGAATAATTATCAGAGTATTCAATCAACTTTGTAACGGTAGTTGTAATACCAACAGGATTAATTTTTTCAACGGATTCATCGTTTATTTCATACTAAGCGGTACTGAATAAATTAAATCCATTATTCGTTAAAGTAGCAACATCGGTTGCAGCTATTTTAGTCCCGTTTTCTTTTACTATTCTTACACTAACATCAAGATAACTTTCACTCGGTTACAACCAGGAATCTAATTTCTTTGTTACGAATTCAAACTCTGATTTATTAGATACACTCATATCTGTTTCTCGAATTTCTTTAAATGCATATTTAACCACTGTATCATCCACAACCGGTTCATCAAAAATGTTCCATTGCTGACTGATAACTTTATTTACTGCCATTTATATAAGAATGAAATTATTAAATAAAACTTATTTCAGAATCTTTAATCCGTTTCCAGTCATTAACGTTTTGATCAAGTCCTGACTTCTTTGATTTAAAATCCTTTTATTTGTACCTATAAGATCCTTCATCGATTTTTTGTTTCCAATTACATCAATGAGTTCGTTCTTGTTTACATCGATCAGATCTTTCCCATATTCTATTGCTCTGTTTTTCAACAGCTCTAATCTCGGTTTAGAAATATTATTATACATTGACAGAGCCCCATCTTTTATTTGTTTTGCTGACGTTTGAAATAACTGGGAATTAACAATGTTTTTGAATACACTACCGATCCCACTTCCATACTGCTTTTTATAAAGTAATCGTTTATTATTAATCAACATTTATAGGTAAATAATTTAATTTCACTAATCCTTTAAGCTTTTCTTAAATGCAGTACGTATCCAACGTTATCACCATTCAAATCGATAGGTCTTCCCAACTGATCAGTAATTGTCATTCTCAAGGAGTAAATAATGTCTTTTGTATTAATAGTAAGATAGATTAATTGTCTAGGATTCTCAACAATTTGACAACCTGGTTCTGTATTAGGAAGAAATGTGCAAATGACATCTGATTTACTTTTGTTTACGATAGAACTGTTTACGAGAGAGAAGTGAATTTGAATTTTATCAACGCTTCTTGTTATATTCAGAAGCTTTGTACCTTCATTGATTTTCTTAGATATCTCACTATCCTTCTCAAAACCGAAAATCTGACACAAGTCACTATTAAATCTAAACACATATTTTTCTTGTAATAGTATGACAAATCTCATAGATGCTGGATTCGATGAAATTACAATAGGACATTTATCTTTCGGTGTATCAGAATACTGACACAAAAAATAATTCAAACAATCATCGTTATACATCCCATTAGGAATAACAATATTCATCCATCCCCCCTCTTCACCTTTCCTGTATTGAAATGTATTATTTCCAAATGTATCACTTATATTATGCCACGAATACCATAAAGTACACTGATTCAAACCTATTTCATAATCACAATTACGATTCAATTCGATTGGTTAACTAAATGTTATATCAATGATACTTTCATTACCTTCAATATTTAACAACACCATTTATTATAAATATTTTTTATATATTGAATTGTAATCTTTCTTCGTAAGAAATTTATTTCGCATTAACGAATCCAAAAATATCAATAGATTCATTCCTCACCTCATCAGATGTATTTCCGTTTACTCTGCTACCTATCAAAGTGTATAATTTTGAAACCGTTTCATCACAATTCATATATATTCCAGTTCCTTGTTGTTTGACTAATCCCAAATTATTTTGAATGGTTCTTAACCTATCCTTGTAATTTGATCATGGCTAGAGTAACCCTTACCACCATTAATTTGAGTTATTTTTGTTAAATGATCCAGAGCCTCCTCTATATCCCTAGGATGACTAATGTAATACATAGGCATTTTAAAATAAGGATCATTGCCACCCCGCGATACTGCATGTTTTGAATTAATCTGATTTAACAACTCTTGGTAATATCCTTATTCATTTCAATGGATAGTGGTCCTAAATCGTGAGAAGGTTCTAAAGGAGCCGATGGCGCTCGACTCAATTCCTCTGAAGCTGTGATCTGGTATGGATGAGTTGTTTTAAATGTTTCACCTAATCTTTGAAACCGTCTTCTGGAATTATTATTCGCATCATGTCATTTCTTAATGATCGCTTCAGTGTTTTTATTTTAAGAAATAACAACTCGAGCGTTAAATTCTGAAGCATATTCCCGAAATCCTGCATTCTCCATCTCATATTCTTGAACCTTTCTTCTCTGAATTTCTCTGTTCTTCACTATATCCGATAACATATCACGCAAGTGCCTTGAATTCATTTTATTTTTAATTTTTTCATTTTTCTTGAATAATTTTATTTCATAATAAATTTTGAAAGATCACTTTCATAAGACCCTCCTTGAATTAATTCCCCACTTTTGTCAGATATTTCATAAGTAATGGAAACGGTAGGTCTGATGGCTGCTATTTGGAATACTTCATTCGTATAATTCGTTAAATATCCTTTATCAAAAATACGTTTTTCTTTTTTAATTCTGACTAAATCTCCTACTTTGTATTTTCCTGTGATTTTGTAGTCATCTACTGAAGAAAACAAAGCATTGTAAACCTTTTTCTGATTTACTTTTTTACTAGCATCAATTGGTTTCATTTGTATTGACGATGGTATGAGTTATTATAATTTCTAACAAATAAAGGTAAAATATCAATCCATTTACTAGTGTTATTGTGATTAAATTCTTTCCATAACTTTTCTTTCAGCGTTCTATTGTACCGTTCAACGATTTGCGATTTCAATTTGCTTTCAGATGCAAGCCAGTGTATGTCGTTATTTTTTCAAAAAAGATTGAACTTTTCTCATTACAGATTCATTACCTTTATCAGTTTCCAAGTTTCTAGGAATTCTTTCTTTAAATATATGACTGAATGCATTTATTATTTCAGCACCCGTTTTATCTTTCAAAGGGACACACCAAGAATATTTACTAAAGCAATCAATAACAGTCAAGATGTAATTTGTTTTATCATTCGCTTTTTTATATTTCTGCATATCAACTAAATCAGCTTGCCTTCTTTGTCTGCTTTCATATTTGTTTGCAATTTCTGTGGAAACTTTTGTAATCGTTTTAACGAAAACTTCTGTAGCATCTTCACCGAAATAGTCATAGTACTGGTTCTGGTTTGAATCAAACGAACAACATACCTGAGATCCGTATGCAAATTGCTTCTGCTCCGGCACTTTTATTGTTTTCTTTCCGTGTACTTAATTGTATTTTTCGTTGTAAGACTCAAAGTCTGCTATTATGGAATAAGGTACTTTCAGTTGTTTTGCAATATTTTTATATTGTATACTTGAACCTATAGGAGGCATTATAATAATAGGATCTTAGCAATCATTTTTACTTTCATGTTTTTCAAATTGTTTTTCCTTTATGAAATGCATTCCACAATAAGTGTTGAGGTATGTTTTCTTTTGTCTTGTAGAGATTTGAGAACTGACTAATTTGCTCAGATCCTTTACCAGTACATAATGATTATCGAAATATAATAAATTAATAACATGTTTATTTGTTTTCCCATTGATTGTAGTTTTTAGTATATGACTTCTGATAATTTTCTCTTTTTCAATTCGAAATAAACAAATCCTAATGTTGTATCTATTTTCAAGTTTGTGTATTTCTTTTGCATCCATTGGGAAGTTCGTAATCCCTTTAAAATCGAACTCGTGTTCAAGTAGTTTATAATTGGATAGTCTATCAACATGATCCTTAGCCGGATATAGATTTGCTAAGATGGACCAAAGGAAACACTTCTGGTCGTTATTTTTTTATATTTATACACGCTTTTTTATTTTTTACAAAATCCGGTAGTGTTTTAAAAGTTCCACCCATGTAGGATTCTATTCGAGTCATCCGATAATCAATTCTTTCGTATCGACGGAATTGTAGTCCTGATCGAGGGGTATTACTTAAAGAATTAAGTCTCTTGTCATTTTCATCTAGATGACTATGAAGAAGTACGCTATTTTTATTTAAAATCCAAGAAGTAGTATTGTAAAATACTTCTACTTCTTCGTCATTTTCCTGCCGATAGAAAATAAGACGAGTTACAAACTGAACTCTATACTGAGAATTTTCATTCATTCTTCGTTGTAAATCTACGAAAGTAAAATCAATAAGAGTATGTTCATCAACTCCATTACCTTGAATTGAAACATTTACAGTATTCATATTTTCACTTTCACTAAAAACAGTAGTTTGTTGTTCATCGTCCGTTCTAAACAAATAATCAGGAATAGATTTTTCTTCTTTGATTTGCTTCTTATTATTAAAGAGAGTTGATAAATCAGTTACTTTGTCTTTATTCTGATCACTCCTTTCTACTACTATCTATTGTTTCTATTATTTCTATTTCTATTGTTCTTTCTATTTTTCTGTATAGATTCTTCCTGTGTTTCAATATTACTCTTATAGTAGTCTCTAACCCTTTTTAGTACTTCTCCTCGGTTTCCGGTAATTGATAGGTTTTTAAGTTTTTAAAAATCGTTTTAATTCACTTGTATATTTTTCGTTTATTTTTGTTTTCTCTTGTTTTATTTTTGTAATAGTGATATTACTTTCTTTTATCTCATCTTCCAGAATTGTTCCTAATTTCGGTTCTGGCTTATAGTCAGATAGTCTATTCTTATTATGGATCCTTTCGTCTCTTCGTAGGATATTAATTAAATCTTCAGATAGTAACATATTTTTATTAAGGTAATTTATAACACTACTTGTTATTTCATTTTTCTTTCTTCCATTTATTTTTATATTATTAAGTTTCGCATATGTTTGGTTCATTATGCGTGTATTGCGGTAACCTTTGTATAATCGATTCGTTGTTAGATTTAAGCCTTTTAAAACGTTGGATTTCTTCTGCAATGTTCATCATTTATTAGGAAATGAATTTATCTCGATTGAGAAAACTTCGATGTGAAGAAAATCATTCGATCGATATGCATTACACGAGGTAGACGCTATCTATATTTCGAACTTTGACGCAAAAGATTGAGAAAGTCATTCTGCAAATGTTACCTAGATGGCGTAAATGTTGGTGTTTAGAAGTCATTTAGTCTGGAGATACCCTCAATAAATAATTTCTTAAACAATTTCATTATTTTATAAATGGAAGAATTAGAAAAGAAAATGTTTGTATATCGCCGAAGCTACAAGTAATAATATTAGGAATTGCTTACTTTTATCCAAATTCCTTTTTTCGACGGCTGGATTAAGTGCCTTTGTTCTATTACCTCTTGCATCGTTCTTGTGAGTGATGTTCATAGTTGCTCCACTGTCTACCAGAAATGTCGCAGGTTGCCCCTTGATTACTCCGTCGTAATAAAATCGGGTCGCAATATTCCTCTCTTCACTCGGGCTTCTGGCTAAGAAGGTCTGCTTCTTTGGAGAAGGGCATTCCTTGACCCAGTGCCCTCTCTTTCCGCAGTTATAGCAAATAACTGGACCCCTCTCGGCTGGCTTCGATGTTGCTGGTTTCTCGTCTTTATGTTCAGCCTTCGGGTTTCCTGTCTCCTCTTCTTTGAATGATTTCCTGTCCTTGGGAGGTTGCTTTGTGGCGGGCTTTTTCAAGTCTCCCCGCTCATCCTTCCTAGCTAAGAAAAAGGAGTCTGCAATACGAAAAACTTCGGCTACGCTTAGAGCGTCTAGTTCCTTTAAGCGTATCCGCAGTTCTTCGTTCTTGATGGAGCTGATGAACTGCTCAACCACCAAGTTACACAGTATGTCGATGATACATGCACGAAGTACATCTGGATCTGTCTACGATACATAATCTTTGCAGTCTAGCCATTTGATTAGAAGCTGCTCCAGACGTTTGCCATAGTCAGAAAATGATTGTTCTGATTCTTTCTTGCAGTGTCTGAATCTATGACGATAGGTTTCGTTTGTGATTTGAAACCTTCTGAGGATAGTTTCCTTGACAATGTCGTAGTCGTTGCCTTCGGCAGTTGGCAAGAGAGAAACAGCATCTGCTGCTTTGCCTGAGAGCATGGCTTGTAGGCGCACTGCCCAGGTTCCTCTGTTCCAACCGTTTTGCGCTGCAGCCGTCTTATCAGCAGGGTCTTATCCCTGCTGCATTATTTCTGGATCTGAAAAAAGCGTTTGATACGATTGACCACCAAAAGTTACTTTTGAATTTTGAGTTACTTTTTGAATTACAAAGAATTGGTGTAACTGGTGTGAGCCTTAAGTGGTTTGAGTCTTATCTGTCTGAGCGTAAGCAAGTTGTATCAAATGGCTCAGTGTTGTCTCATCCACTTCCGGTGAAGTGCGGCGTACCCCAGGGATCCATCCTAGGCCCATTGTTGTTTTTAATATTCATCGACCGAATAAAGCTGTATCTGTCACAGGCTGGAATTATCCTATTTGCAGATGATAGCTTATTGCTTGTGGCAGCCCCATCGACTGAACTTCTATTTTGTAAAATGGAAACAGCACTACTGGAGTTTGTCCAGTGGGCCGATTATAATCTTCTTACTTTAAATTATAATAAAACAAATTATATAATATTTTCGAGGATAGCTACCGTTGATACAAATCTGTCGCTGAATGTACATGCAAATAAAATCAATAGAGTTCGGGAAACGAAATATTTAGGGTTCATCATAGATGAGAATTTATCATGGAAGGAGCACGCTAATACCATTTCACTTAAAATATCAAGATCCCTGGGCGTGCTTCGCCGCATTAAACATTTAGTGACCGAAAAAACTATGAAAACAATTTATTTCGCTATATTTTATCCATACGTGTGCTATGGTTGCTCACTATGGGCAAGTAACTTTATTACGTGTTATAAAAGAATTCAGAAAATACAAAATAAAGCAATAAAACTTCTTTTTCACAATGATGTTAATAATTCGACACCTTCTGAAATTTTCTTTAAAAATAAACTCTTTGATGTTTCAAAAACAAGGGATTATCAAATTAGCATTTTTGTTTACAAATACTTTAATAATTTACTGCCTTCCTCTTTTGCAAATTTTTTTTCTACGAATAGTGATTACCACAATTATGAAACAAGGGGGTGTGGGGATATAGTTCATGAAATCCGGCAAACTACTCGTGCATCGTTCATTATTAGAAATTTTGCTACGAGTGTTTGGAATTCAATCCCAATTAAAGTCCGTGAGGCCCCGCACCTTGCTGCATTCAAAGCCACAGTGAAAAGGTTCTTCCTCACAAAAGAGTAAGCAAGAGTCAGTCGCTTTCTTTCTTTTTTTTCTTCTTCTTTTTTTTTGTTTAGTATTTGGTTTAGTAATTAGTAATTAGAAATGTATTGTTAGTAGTAGTATTTATTTTTCATTAGTAGTAGGATTTATTCTTCATTAGTAAATAGATGTGAATTTTGTTTTTCGCCTGTTATTTAACAAGTCCCCCGGGACTTTCCCTGCAGGTGATGCAGACAAATGTTACGCGTTGGTTTTATATTAAACATAATCTAATCTAATCTAATCTAATCTAGCCCGTACAAAAGTTGATAAATATGCGTCATCTGTCTCTTCTGTGTAATTGGAAATTCGAATCGTTGTATTGGTTGATGTTGCTGGGGTGTTCTGTCAGACTGACTGAGTAGTTTGTAACGCTTGGAAGAGGGGTACCAGCTGTGTGGTCAAGGCTTGTAGCTGTTGGTTGCTAGCTTGTCTCTCAGCAGCCATGGTATCTTGCAGTGCCTGCATATTCAACTTCATACTTGCCTGGAGTAGTACTATGATTTCTTCTTTGTTGATTTTATCCTCTTCTTGAGAGAGATCGATACCTGTTCTGTCTGAAAGGTCGTCTAGATCTTCGTAAGGAGAGTCGTCGTCCGACAAGCCAGTCTTCAGATGAAGGGGAAACTGGACGGCAACTTCTCTTTCTGGTTTCACCGATTGCGACGGCCCCTCGGCGTTGTACCCTGAGACAGTAGATTCCAATGAAGAAGTAGAAGAGGTACTTAGACGCGGATCGGCCGTTAAGCGATAGAAATTGTCTTGGAATTCGGCGTCTTGCCTTTTAGCGAGGCTTCTTGTCTTTGCTCCAACGGTTCTCAAAGGTGTTTGATCGCCTTTGGGAAGCCTATCCTTGTTCATCTACAAGTTTACGTAGCTTAAAGATGACTGCGAACTGCTGTAAAGCTACGTACTACGTAAGTACTGGTTATTTGCTATATGAAGGAACAGTGTGTGCTACGAAGCACGTACGATTGTGCTATGAAGCACTGCTATGTGTTATGAAACACTTCTCTGTGCTATGAAGCACTACTATTGTGCTATGAAGCACTACTTTTGTCCTATAAAGCACTTCTGTGTGCTATGAAGCACCTACGGTTGTGCGCACTTCTTTGTGTTATGAAACACTTCTGTGTGCTATGAAGCACCTACGATTGTGCTATGAAGCACTTCTTTGTGCTATGAAACACTTCTGTGTGCTACGAAGCACCTACGATTGTGCTATGAAGCACTTCTTTGTGTTATGAAACACTTCTGTGTGCTATGAAGCACTTACGATTGTGCTATGAAGCACTTCTTTGTGTTATGAAACACTTCTGTGTGTTATGAAACACTTCTGTGTGCTATGAAGCACCTACGGTCGTCTATGCAGCACTACTGTGGGAAGGGAGCTCCAAATATGCTGAAAAGCCGCACTGCACGCAGACGCACGCAAAAGCCAAGTCTATTGTCCACGATGTAAATAAAACTAGCTCGATCCACTCTCAGCTGTGATCCACGAATAACAATTGTTTACTGAACCCTTCAACACTAAAAGTTTTTGTCAATATTAACTTCTTATTCGATTCTCTACTGTATTTTCCCGTTCAATACAGCCGCGATACCATCAATATCCTCGATACTCCGACAATTGTCCAATACTCGTTCTTTCCGGTCGCGATCCGATGTGAAAATCACGTGACGATATTGAACCAATCCGCGCACTTTTTACTTTATTTCATTGGACCAATCAGGCAACAGCTCTTATAATCGCCGATCTCCGGGGAAAGTATTTCATTCCAACACTTGTAACGGGAGGTGAAACAACTCGGAAAAACGAAAGAAATGGTTCTAAAATAAGAATCGAAAACAGCGATATCTGAAGGATATATCACTGGGATATTATAATGGTTACTGTACAAAATAATCCCGCCGACGTGACTACAATTGCCTCACAAAATAACCGCAGAATCAGTACGTGAAAATATTCGGTTTACCTCGCTCGGTGAAAGGCAGGTCACGTAATCCAAGCGTCTTATGGCACTGTCTCACTAGAAAGTATTGCGTGCAGGATATTTGACCCAGTCACCAGATCACCAGATATCCCAGGGAAACTTGCGTCTTCTTCACTTGCGTCGTTCAACGTATCCCACTTCTTTACACCAAATTATGTCGTGAACTTCCTAAAATCTGCCGAGTGCAGTTCACCACATAAAACGCTGTTTAATAAACTGTTCTTATATAACAACCACCAACAAAAACTCTTAACTGCTTCGGATGTCAGTCCACTTGCTACTAAATACTAAATACACCTGATTCATTTCCTTCGTGCTCGATGCCCGAGGGCGTGATATGGTTTACGGGAACGCGGTGTACAGAAAGGTACAGTGACACGTTAAGGGGATTCACGACAGTGCTCTTCATCAACCACTGAAGAGGCTTATGATTCGAAGCAACGATGAATTTTCTACCCAGCAAATAAGGACGAAATGACCTGATGCAGTGAATTATGGCTAAGGCTTCTTTCTGAACCGCTGAATGATGAACCTCGGCGAAGTTGAAAGTACGTGACGTATACTGCAAAACCTTTTGCCTCCCCCCTTGTTCCAGGGTTAAAAAGCCTCCACACGCCTTATTGCTGGCATCGCAATAAATTTTCATCGGTTTCGCGGAACGACCAAGATCTGGAAGGCCGAGTATAGGTTCTTCTAACAATTTAGACCGAAGCTGTTCAAAATTTGATGCATGATTCGACTGCAAGCTGCAGGTGCGTTATTAAGACCAAACGCCAGCTTCACGTATACGTATTGCTCGTACCCAGGAGCTGAAAATCCTGTATATTTCCAACTTTCCTGATCGATCCTCATCTGCCAATAACCACTCAAACAATCAAGAACAGAGAAAATCTTCTTGCCATGCAGTTTGTCTAAAATAGCAGCAATATGGGGAAGTGGGAATTTGTCACTAACGGTCACGTCATTCAGGTGGCTAAAATCGTTAACAGCACGATAACTTCCATCTTTCTTTTTGACCAACAACAACGGAGCAAGTGAAGGCGAGGCGGCTGGCTCTATAGCCTTGCACGCCAACATACGGTCGATTTCTGCCTTTGCAACGGGTTCAAGATGGAGTGGAATGCGATAAGGACGAATTTTATGTGGAGGTGCATTACCGACATCGATGACAAACGGCTGTATATTGCAAGTTCCCAAATCAACATCGTCCTTCGCGAAAACGTCATGACTGTCAGTGAGAAGTTTCTCTACTTTTTTGTTTTCGAACTGGGTTTTTCGCGAGATGATCTAATTTGAACATTTTAAGAAACGCATCCACTTCATTGACTGGCAGCAAACCAGAACCCGAATTGAACTTCGTTGGTTTTAATGTGTCAGAAAGGCTCATACAAATATTTTCTTCCTTTACCCAAGCTTCAGCATTTGCCATGTAAAAACGGGGTATTTTTCTAGTTTTATCCGAATAATTTTCTAGAGTACGTTAAGCATGCCATCCTGCGTAGTTACAAGTTGCTCCTGTAAAACCAAATCTGGAAATCATTCACTCACTCCCTTCGTAGGTGAATCCAAAAACAAGCCATCCGTATCGATTGGCCCCCTACTGGTAGATAACAAACAACATTTAGGGGTCTTTCCATTAACACTAGTCCTAGAAACGAGTTGAAGCCGGTGTATGCGTCTCGCAGGTTTTTACCGTTTCAACCGACCCAATCTCAGACTTTTTACCTTCACTTTCATCATAAGAACTTGAACAAGGACAACCAGAACGAGATAAATAACTACAGGACCGACAGAACAACAAGGAATCGACGGTGGACCACAAGACTGACTTAATGTTTAGCATCAATTAATAAGTAGTTTTTTTTTCAAGAACCATAACCAACAATCATTGGATTAAGAAATTAAGAAAGTCTCAAAATGTTCATATTCATCACTTTTTACATTCTCTGAAATACATCCAATAATTTTATTTTTGATCTAACTAAAAAGGGAAACTGAACAAACATATCATGACTAGTAAGTGACACTGAAGCACCAGCATCGCCAAGCGTGCGTAAAGGAATACCACATATTGAAGTGTTAAAATACGGCAAAGCATTGCAATTCACTCCATTGCAATTAGCAAAATACGACGCAATAAAATCTTCACCCATATTATTTTTCGAATTTGCCGGGACACGATGCGCATCATAATTTACCGAAACCTGATCAAGTGCGCGTCCTCTCACAAGCTTAAACCTCTAAATTTTTCTGACATATGGCATTCCCCTGAGAAATGTCCCGGCTTCCCAAAAGTAGAACAACTCTGGGACTATATCCAGTAGATCTAGTGCGACAATGCCTTTACGTGGCGCGCGACATTCACGTAGAAAATGACCGGCTTTGTTGCAATTGAAGCAATTCTGACTAAATGTGCCCGGTTTTCGAGACTCCAACCTCCCACGGCGACTTTCTCGAACATTCTCACTCCCTCCCATACCGCGAGATCTGTCCCTAAAGCTGCTTGCGTCATTTGACAGTCGGTCATTTTGTGACGACTCCCGACGGCGAAATGTCGAGCGACTTGAACGCCAAAAAATTGTGCCGTCGCTACACATAACTGGGAGGTTTTCCCGCACCATACCATCTCGTGAGGTTACATATGTTAGTACACTGGGTTTAGTTTCAGCTGAAGCGGAAACAGTAGCAGAAAGCATATGAGGCAATTTGGATTTAGCAAATTAACTTGCAAGGAAATCATTTATCAGAAACTGTGTGGCCTCCTCAAACTCTTTGGGACACTTAGTGACTACTCTCATTCCCAGTTAAGGAGAAAGACTGTCTAGAAGAAAGTTTTTCAAGAGATTTGAACAGCCAATAAAACTTTCTTCGGTTGCCGACGGAACTTTATCAAAACCCATGAGTTTCAAAGTCTTTAATTTCAATTTTCCGAGAAACAGAAACGGATCTTCGCCCTCATTAAGACGGAGAGATTCATGAATCAAACTTGCTCTAACGGATGTATGTTCGAACTGACTGGAAAGAGCTTTCTTCAAATCGTCGAATGACTCAAATCTCACGTGGCTGGTTAAAAAGTTAGCTGCATGACCTGTCGTCTTCATGAATGTCAAACGGATAAGCTCATCGCTCTGAATAGATTTATCCCAGAATTTCAGATTCGACCATCGAAGGTAGCGAATTGAGATGCGATTTTGCAAAGCGTGCCAAATGGCATTCTTGCTGCTTCTTCAACAGACATGCTACAAACATAATAAACAGTATATACTATAATATTTAGCCTATGATTCCCTTCCAAACGAAAGACAACGCGTCACCATTGTAATATCCCACCGCTGCCACCAGGGTAATAATGTGTTTTTGCCCACTCTTTGAACCGATGATGTTATTACTCTTTACTTCCGAGTTCCCGCGATGGACCTGTCGTTGCCGGTTCAATGTCGTTACTCTGACAGTGAGCTAAACCCAACTTTCGAACATAACGATAGCGTGTGAACGGGGGATTTTTCTCGACTACTTCAAAGGCGTATTTGGGATCGTAGTCTTTCGTTTGGTGGTTCGAGCTGACTTACTGTATTGACACTTTCAGTTCACAAAAACGTCCAGAAGTTTCTAATTCACATCTCAATCCATTCTCTATCACCTCTGGTCTCGTCTCAATTCTATTCTGCGTCAAAACCGCTCTTCCGTTCCTGCTCTCCGTTACCACAAACTTCCGCTGTTCCACCACAAAGGATATTCCTAGAAACCTAAGTACCCCGGATGCTTTACCAAAATCTATGTTTTTCCAGCAGAATATCCAAACCTCAGCTTCCAGGATATTCAAACCAAAGTCTAAGTTTCCAAGGGGAAATGGATATTCTTACGTCTTTTGTATTTTCTGAACTAAGAATAAAATCGCTTCTGCTAACTAATTACGAATGACCAACCCAATGTCACAAGCGATCGGGATGAGACTTCGTGGAAAAAAGAAGCACAAGCTCTAGGTACTTCGTTAACGGAATTGGAACTGTGGGGGAGTTGGACGGGGGGCCGGAATTGCGGTGATCCGGAGTTAAGGTACTTCCAGGTGAGCTAGGACAATGAAACTTGGTAGGCGTAAATCGGGGACCCGACCAGATTGATTTGGAATTAGTCAACATCCGGATCCGACCATCGTGGGGGGAGTGGAGGGATGGGAATCCGGAATCTTGAGGTATGTATAACTTACGAACGGGGGATCCGGTCATAATGAAACTTGATATATAGAAATATCACATGTCTCGGATGTCAAATTTCAAGTCCGGACAGGATCCGATTAAAATGGGAGTGGTGGGTGTCGAAAGGGGAACCGGAATCCTTGTGACACATTTGGAGTGGAGCTATCGGAATGAAACTTGATGGGGAGAACAAGCACAAGCCCTAAGTACATCAGAGACAGAACCAGACCGGACTCGGGCACTGTGGGGGATTTAGAGGGGGTGGGGGGTCCGGATTTCTGGTGATTGCAAGTTGAGGTACTTCCAGACGTGCTAGGACAATCAAACTTTGAATGAACATTAGATAATTGACGTGATTGGCTTAGAAATGGTCAGTTCCATGATCCGTCCATTGTGGTGGAGGATTGGAGGGAGGGGGAATCCTGAATCTTGAGGTATGTATAGCTTTTTAACGGGTGATCGGATCTTCATGAAACTTGATATTTGAAAAGACATCGTGTCTCAGATTTCCTATTTATTCAGACGTAATCTGATGAATACGGGGGGGGGGGGGTGGCTGTAGGGAAGAGCCGGAAATCTTGTGAAACGCTTAGAATGGAGCGATTGGAATGAAATTTGGTTGGAAGAACAAGTACAAGCCCTAGAGACGTCAGTGACAGAACCGGACCGCTGTCGGGCACTGTGGGGAGCTGGAGGGGGGTCCGAAATTCCGGTGATCGGGACTTGAGTTAATTTGGCTTGAAAAATGGACACTTGACACGATTCTGACCATCCCTTTAGGTATTAATTTTAACCTCAAAATACAAAAATACTTTTAAGCAAAATAAACATTTTCGTGAACTATATGAGCCCATGATCGTTTTTTCCTCTAAGGTTTTGCTTATAACTGAATTCCTTGAAGTACAAAGAACGCTTTTGAGTAAAATATACATTTTCATGCTTTCGATGAGCTCATCATTATTTTTGCTTCAAGAGTTTTGATTACAGATGAATTTCTGGTGCCCTTTAAGTGCTCATCACCACAGCCAAATATATTACAAAACCATACATTCTCGTGATTTCTAAGGATCCAAAACATGATCATTCTTATCTCAAGGATTTTGCTTACAAATGATCACACCAAACAGCACGAACTGACCAATTCCTACTTTCATCCTATGACCCAGCATTGCAAGTGACTTATGAGCTTCCAGCTCTTGTTTATTTATTTTTTAAAATTTTCATAAGATAAATATTGTTAACATCCTTCATTTTTCTAACAGTCACGTTCTAACAGTTCTTCCCAGCATTAGAACATCGAACTTATTTTTATGGCACTTGCACCTTCCCACACGTGCCATTTACCGATCACTTTTCGGTCGGTTAGTTGGTCGGTCGGTCGGTCGGTCAGGCCACTCATCTCGAGTTCGGCTACTTCCAGAAGTTCTAGGACGATGAAACTTGGCAGGCATACCAGGGACCCTAATGAACTAACTTAGAAATAGTCACTTCGACGATTTGACCACCGTGGGGAGTGTAGAGAGGGGGAATCCAGAATATTGACGTATTTTTAACTTTTGAACGGAGAATCGGTTCTTAATGAAACTTAATATTTCGAAAGACTTCTTGTCTCAGATGTCACATTTCTAGTCCGGAATGGATCCGATGACTTTGGCGGAAGTAGGAGCGGGGGGGGGGGGCGTGGGCCGGAAATTGCGTGAAATGTCCAGAGTCTATGGATCGGGATGAAACTTGATGGGAACAAAAAGCACAAGCCCCAGATACATAGTTGACAAGACCGGATCGGATCCGAGCAGTGTGGGGGGAGTTCGAGGGAGGGTTCCAGAATTCCGGTGATCCCGAATTAAGATGCTGACACATGTGCTAAAACAGTGAAACTTGGCAGGCATGTCAGGGACTCGAAAATTCGTGTCTCCGATTTGACCATCGTGTGGGGAGTGGAGTGAGGGGAAATCTTGAGAAACACCCAACTTTTGAATGGGTGATCGGGTGTTAATGAAACTTGATATTCCGCAAAAACTCATGTCTCAGATGTCCCATTTCCAGTTCGAATAGGATCAGATCAATGTGGGGAAGTCGGGGGGGAGGGGTAAATTTTGTGACACGGTTAGAGTGTAGCGATTGGGATGACACTTGGTGGGAAGAACAAACGTAAGCCCTAGACACACCGGTAGCAGTACCGGACCGGATTCGGGTACTCTGGGGGGAATTGGAGGGTGGTCCAGAATTCCGCTGATTGCGATTTAAGGTAATTCCACATGTGCTAGGATGACGAAACTTGGCTTGAACATTAGAGACTTGACAAGATTGGCACAGAAATTGTCACTTTTCAGATCCAAAAATAATTTTAAGAAAAATCTACATCTTTATGATCCCCATGCGCCCATGATCATTTTTGCCTCAAGGGTTTTGCTTAGAAATGACTTTCTAGGATGCTTAAAGTGCGCATCTTAACCGAAGAGAAAAATAACTCCAGGTTTTTTGTTACAGATGAATTTCTAGCACCCTTAGTGCGCATCATCACAGCAAAGTGCGAAAGAAAATACTTTCTACCAAATGATACGGTCTCATAATTTCCAAGGGCCCATCGTTATTCTTACCTCGGGGTTTTTGCTTACAAATAATCACAACTAACCCACAATTGGCAAATTCCTACTTTCATCCTTTTACCAAGCCTTGCAGCCATATGAGCTTTCAGGTCTTGTTCTGAAAATCGGTCGACACTTTTTCAAAACTGTCGTTGTTTCTGCAAAAACGGTCGGTAAAAATTGCCAGCCACGGTAATTCCCATGCCCCCCCCCCCCAAAACATTTTGGCTAGTAACGCCTCTGCCTCGAAACAATATGGAAGCCTAGTTCATTTGATGTTCGATTGTGTGGAATTAAATGAATGGAGAAAGGAGATATTTGATGACATACTATATAATGAAGAATGGATGGTAAGGATGATGAAGGATGAATGTTTTGTTACTGTAAAAAAAACTCGGACATTACTTGAGGCTTGCGATGGAGCATAGAACGAAATTTTTAGAATAGGAGCAGTGTGTTAGTTTTTTAAGCTATTGAATTTTATACAATTTTTGTTGCCATGGCCCACGGGCTTTTTACGGTAATTACATTATATTCTTTGCTATCGTTTGTCATAACCGAATCCAGGAGAAAGCAAAAACTGCGAAAACCAGTCCCGCGAAATCAAACACCTAGCACGCTAATACCAGAACACTGCAACACTTAAATCAAAACTCTTACTAGAAACGATATTTTCACGATATAAGGGCTCAGAAATATCTCTTCCGAAAATGTCGTTACTTTCCCACGAGAAAGTAGTGATTTTCTCGTCAGCGCTTGTCCACTCTATCCAGCTTTCCATCTCTCCGACGCGGCTGCTGGAAACTTTCAAAACTCGGCTAGGCCGGGAAGTGCTAAAAAGTCGCAGGTATAGACGACACAATAGCAAATGGCGGGGATTCAGAATATCATGTTTCTTAAGGGAGCGCTAAAGATAACGTGAAAAGCAGAATAAGCATGTGGGGTCAAATACAAGTTATTTTTGTATTTTATTTTAATATCGATCTATTATTTGTTTGGCTCCTTGACGGAGCTCGGCATATTTCAATCCATCAATCAATCAGCATTTTTCTAGTTCAAGACATTATACCCAAGTCATTACAAACTAGACAATACTTATATAGTTTAAGTACACGTCTCCATTGGGCAGTAACACGATCTGGCAGTTCAGCAGAAGCCAACTTATTTTAGTGTCATTTAACAGAATATACTGCATTATGTGGATTGTGTTAATGGGCTGTTTTTTTCACTGTTGGCTCTATTATGATATTCAGAATATCTAGGGCCGTCCTCACAAGACAAAATTTGACGTAGAGAATTTGAATCTCAATACATGCGCGGCTTGTCAGTGGCCAGTGCTCAGCTTGCGGAATTTAGTTCACTCGTGAACGCTTATTTTTCGGAAATCGTTTCCATTAGGTATACCAAAGGTATAAGCGCATAGAGGCACCACATATACGACAGAGATATTCCTCTGTATGAAACTCGATTATTTGTGGATAGCGGAGCAACAAACAAACGCATTCTCATCGGGTCTTCGAGCTTCTTCAAGTGATTAAGTGATGGATAGCTAGATTGTCCTATCTCAGCGCTTTTCAGTTAAACTTTAAGAACTTTAGGTCTCATCGTAAAATTACCTTAAAGCATTCGAACGGGGCCTGTAAAATTGCCGTTGCCCTCTACCTAGGTTTTCGCGAAATGACACATCGGGTAGAGTAGTCCGCACTTTTCCCGGCAGCAGTGCGTGCGACAACAATCCCCGTTTTGGTGCAAAGCCTGCAGGAGTGGGTTTCGTGTCCAATCAAGAATAAATAAGCAAAAGAGTCTCCCAGTCTCTGTAATATGACCATGCGGGGTCAAATAAATTCCCGATGACCTGCCCGAAGCAAACGAGCAAAGGTTAGGAACCCCACGAAACATCACAATTCAGCAACTTATCGCAGTAAATCGAGAGTAAGCGAATATTGGTTGTTTAACATTGTTGCGTCACATCTTCAACTTCGGCTGTAGCGACAAACCCAAATCTGGAAAAAAATGAGAAACGCAAGAATCGGTCTTACGAAATTGAACAAATTAATTTGAGACCTTAAATTCAATTATTTTTCGAATATGTTGTCCAGGCTTTCATATTCTGTCAACACAAGTGTATTTCACACATGTATCCAGCCTTATTTGATTTTCTTATTTACAGAATGCAAAGAATTTATTGATGATCATACATCAGAATGCGATGCAGACATTTCCAACTTGGATTGCAGCGACTTCGATGAATGTTTCGATGATCGTTCTCTGGATCAGTGCGAGTCCTCAGTGTTCTCATTGTTTCAAAAAATTCTTTCGACCTTACCTTATACCTTAGTTCCTCCTGCACCTCCAGAGGTCCTTAGGGTACCCAAGAAGAGCCCCCAGTCGTCTCTCATATGGGCCGCTGGCCCTGCATCTTCCCACTCAGGCTGAAGAGACGCGTTGATATTGTGGAGATCCGACTGGTAGGTAAGGTAAAGAGCGTTCAATTTCAATTTTTTTTCAATTTATTTAATAATAAAGCAAAACATATCTCTCGTGGGCAGGGCCCAAATACGATGTTTTTGTAGTCACAAATAAAGTCATAAATAAGATAAAATAAATTGTCAACATATAATTTAAAAGTAAAAAAAAAGGTAACAAGGCAGAACAATGCTAAAGAGCATTGTACTGCTTTACGAAGCTCGGCACAAAACTTCTACTGTAGCGCATAGTGTTACAGTAGATTGGGATCAGTTTGGGAACCTTTTCAGCCACTTCTCGGGGGGGACGAGATCTTACAGGAACAAAGGGTGGGGGAAGGAATGAACGGTACATGGGATGCTGGAGAAGGGATGAGCCGAAGTTGCGGCATAGTTTTTCGCGGCGGGAAGAAAGGGATTCAATTTTAAATTCTTTGAGGAAAAAAGAGTATGGTAGGGGGGAACCGCCATAGATAATTTGCAGCGATCTCTTCTGAACTCGCTCTATTTTATCAGTTTCGTCTTGGGTAAGAGCAAAGTGCCAAACCGGACAAGCATATTCGACTAAGGGTCGGATGAAAGAGCAAAACATTAGCTTTAGCTTGTCCTTAGGAACCCGAAACTTTTTCAGTGTTTTTAGCATTTGAATTGCGCTATTAGCTTTCTTTACAAACGTCTTTGTATTTTCATGCCATGAAAGGTCAGAAGAGATCACTACACCTAGTAGCGTTATTTTATCCCTGATGAGCCCAGAGTCGATAGGAGGTTCGAAAGACGGCCGAGTTTTTCTAAGAAAAGAAAAGGTCGTAACCGAGCACTTATCTTTATTCACGACCATATTCATTTCAGTCGCCTCTGAGGTAACCTGGTCGATGAAACCGGCAGCGTTACTTTTGAAATCCTCAGATACGACTTCCGCTAGGGACAGATCGTCAACGTATTTCCATCTGTCCTCCAGCCCAGCAGCAATTTCATTTATCATGAGGAGGAAGCACAGCGGACCGATCACAGTTCCTTGTGGAACTCCACAGAAAACTGGTGAAGAAGTAGAAAAATGGCCTTTATACTTTACAATTTGCTCTCTATTTGTCAAGAAGCTCTTGATGATTTTGACGATAAAATCGGGTATATTTTTTTCCACCATTTTTTCCAAAAGAATTTTATGGTCAACAAGGTCAAATGCCTTTTTAAAATCAATTGCAATTAAATTTATCCATTTGCCAGGTTCATCTAGATGTTTTAAAATAAAATCAATCAAATTAACTAGGTAATGGACTGTCGAACACTTAGGAATGTTACCAAACTGCTTTCGATCAGTTACTTTTAAAAGATATTCTTTAAGCCATGTGGCAACAAAACTTTCGTAAATTCTGCTGAAAATTGATGTAACTGTGATCGGCCGTACACCAGAGAAATCATTAGGTGCTCCTTTCTTTGGAATGGGGGTGATAAAACCTTTCTTCCATTTCTTTGGAAAATAACCTGTTCGCGTTATGTTATTGTATATTATCTGAAGGGGTAAAGCTAATTCTTTAGCAAATGCTTTAACGAGAACAATTGGAATATCAAAAGGAGCAACAGAAGTTCTTTTTAACTTAGAAAGTTTACGGGTTACACTTGACAAAGAAATATCAGGCATTAAATTATCAGTTGAAGGAGCAGTTAAATTTTGTGGAGGGTCTTCAGGTGGAAGAGGTGGATAGGACTGCACAACTGCAGCGAAATGGGCATTTAAATCATTCGCAGTTTTCTCTGGTGGCTCCTCCTTCATGAAGTCAACTGGTTGAGAACTTTTTCCAGTCAGACTTTTAACTTTGCTGAAGAACTGCGAAGGCTTGGACTCCAAAAGATGATCCACCTCATTTTTGTAATAATTAGCCTGTGCTTCTTTTATTTTCCACTTAATTTCATTTGCCAATTTTTTTGCTTGTTCTTTTTGATCTTTTCGAATAAGGTGTAATTTACGCTTAATTAGTCGCTTTATTTTGGAATTTACATACGGTTTATCACTAGAACAAAATTTTGTTTTACGCTCAGGGAAGCACTCAAGAAATTTTTCATTAATTTTACCATGAAATTCCTCAACTTGGGAATCCAAGTCCTTCGCTGCGGAAACCAAGGTCCAGTTCTCCTCCGTGATCCAGTTTCCGAACTGCAAAAGACCAGGATCTGTGATTGGTCTAGAAGTGACCTCAGTTACCGAATACTGGATCTTTACTCTCTCAAAAGGGTTCCACTGGAGCATATAGTGGTAACTACCGCCAAGTGGTGCTAGTTTACTCGGATTTTGATAATATTTAGAAAGGTTTGTCAGGATCACATCCAGAGAAGTTTCACCTTTAGTTGTCGGGAAATTAACCACGCTTTTGAGACTAAGTGACCTGGCCAGCGATTTAGTATCCAGCTCATTACCATCTCCTAGTATAACTACTCCAAAATATGGATGTGTTCTCTGGATGTAATCCGTTGATTCTTGCAGCTTCTCCCAAAACGCCTTTCTTGCGGCAGCGGGCTGACCAGGTGAATAGTAGAAAACGCACACCGCTACCGCAGAGAACGGCCTAGGGAGTCGCTTAGGTTGCACTTTCACCCAAATAATCTCATCTTGTTCATCAAAGAAAGGTATAGTTAAAAGCTGTGGTTTAAAATCTTCATGCACAAGGGTCATAACTCCTCCTCCTTTCTTCCCAAGGGGATGGTCATCAGGGCGAAGTTTAACAAAAGAAGAGAATTTTGGAACTTTTAATAAATTTAAATCTTGTCGATGAACCTCGGTTATACCGATGACAGAAGAACCAAGCATTTGGGCCGTGGACTCAAGTTCAGTTAATTTTTCTAGGTTTAAACTTTCCGCATTGCTGTAGAGGAAGGAAGGAAACACGTA
Source organism: Branchinecta lynchi (assembly GCA_023053575.1). Lineage (NCBI taxonomy): Eukaryota > Metazoa > Arthropoda > Branchiopoda > Anostraca > Branchinectidae > Branchinecta > Branchinecta lynchi. The sequence goes on from JAKZAP010000015.1 coordinate 13,133,517, forward strand.
ACGCTTATCATTAAATTCACGGGATACCGCTTTATTTTTAAATTTCTTGCCTCCCATCGATCCCGGGGCAGCATCATGGGAGAGGGGGGGAGGAAGGGGAGAGACTGATGTCGGTTCCGAAACTGGCTCCAATCTTTCATCCGTACCTTGGTCCGTCACAACCGGCAACCCTATGCTAAGACTGCTGGGAAGCTCATGAGTGGTGGAGGCGGAAACGGAAACGGAGGCAGCGATATAGGGCGAATGTGGTGAAAAAAACGCATGTCGGAAGAACCAATTTCGTTTAGAGGAGCGAAACGGTTTTGCCATTGTGATCCCGCAATCAAAGCATAGGGTGGGCGGCGCGTGTCAGGTACAGGCTGGCTCGGTGCAGCAATCCGCGCGTTAGCCCGATCGCTCGCTGGCTGTGATCCCGTAATCAGAGTATAGGGAGGGCGGCGCGTGTCAGGCACTGGAGGCCCGTAACGTGTTTTTCCAAAGTCAGTTTGGCCCGGCTGCCTCGGTGCAGCAATCCCCGCGTTAGTCCGATCGCTGGCAGGGGACAACCGCTGCCCAACACTCGTATTCAAAGTATAAATGCTGTTACGTGGTAAAACTACGTGTACAAATTTGCAACTAGGATTAAAACAACGACCGCTAGAATATTTGTAACAAACTTTCGTCTGTTTCGAAACATGCGTAAACTTGCACGCTTCTTCGGTCGCCCTCTTCATCTGAATCCACCAGATGTCACGGGAGTCGGGGACGCGGGGACGGGAAATTTTATCACACGCTCGGAGTGTAGCGATTGGGATGACACTTGGTGGGAAGAACCCCCCCCCCTCCTTGTTTTTTCCAGTCCGGTTATGTCAATGATGTATCTCGAACTCAGGGGCGGTTCGAAGGGCTTGGGTACGGGGACTTCAAAATATACGACTGGCTAAAAACACAGCACCAGCAGGCTCAAGAAATATTAACTAAGTTCTAGAACGTTAAGGAAAATGCCATTGTAGTAATAAAATAATAAAAAAATAAGTAACAGGAATTAGACGATGCCGTTCATATCAAATTTCCCTTGAGAGAAGATAAGCCTCGGTACCAGCTTCTGACAACTTCAGCTACTCCCTTACAAGTTCTACGTTTGAATGTAGCTCAGACACCGAATCTCAAGCTTGAAACCGCACATAAAACCGCACTTGAAATGAATAGAAATAGGGTAGGAATATACGAAAGAGCCGCAGGCAAAATTTGTTAAATCGGCCTCGAGTCGGCAAAATTCGAAATTTAAACTCAGTGCCGCAGGCGGTTTTGTTTGTAATCCGACGTTTTTCTGGCATTTCTAGCTTTTAAGGTGGCTGAAATCTTAGGCCTAACACCCCACCTAAATACTCTTGATGACTATCTCTCCTTGCCGATGCAAAACTCCGGCCTCTCCGGGTAGCTACCGGAAGAAAGGCAAAAATGGTGTTGCAGCTGCTCCCAAAGATCGCAGTGATTGGTGACGCAGGATTTGAGTCGTTGAGTTTGAGCCGAACTGACACGCTTACTCCTTCTTCCTGAGGATCAGTGGCGTGATTTTTTCTTATTCATATGGAGTATTACGGGCCATTCAACCAGATACCGAGTAGGCTACTATGAAAGACGGCGCAGGTAAAGTTTTGCTAAACATTTTAAAGGCTGTCTAAGATAGGCATATCTGTCCGTGCCCCGAAAACTCGCAAACGGAGTGGTATATTTTGCCAGAAGTTGGTACGTGGTAGTGCTTCCACTTTGAATTTAGACTAAACAAAAAAATTGTGCAATCATCAGGCCCGTCACACAGTGCTTACAAAGCTTGTTAATGTGCAAACCTTACTCCAAAAGCCATTTAAAAAAAAAATATACCTGTTTTGTATATTCAAATAGGATGTATCAGCTACTATGCTTTTGCAGCAATATTTATCGGCCCTTCTTGGCAAGGATCCTCGTGAGGCTCACGAGGACCCTTGCCAAGAAGGGCCGTAATAGCGCTGCTAAAGCATCGTAACTGACACATCTGTTTTATGCATTATTTAAATATGTTTCAAAGTCAGCTTGGGCTCAAGGAATATTTGATTCTGTTTCTTTTTAAGATAAAGATATTTTTGCACAAAGCCAGATACGATAATATTGTAACATCACGCCGCAGGCGAAATTTTTGAAAATCAGCTTCGATTTGGTAATTGCATGTAAGTCACTCTGACAGGTTCGAACCATACGACTGTCCTTCTAACAAGCTCAAAGCCAAAGCAAACGATATTTTGTATCATAATGACTTACAGAAGATCTCTACACAATCATACGACCAGAAATAGGTCATTTGCTGTCGAAATTCACCTGACTGCCTCATATGGCAAGCTCAAAACTTCCGACTGTCTCTTATATACGAGTAGAAAACTTCTTCGCAAAACACGACAAGAAACGGGTCATTTTTAGGGGAAAATTGCCGTTCACGTCATTCTGGCAAGTTTCATACGACTGTGAATCTGACAAGCTTAAAACACTACTAAATTATCTATGGAAAAATGTGACCAGAAATAGGTCATTGAAAGATGAAGTTCACGATTAGCTAACTGCTCTGTCTGCCTTTATCTGGCAAGATCAAAACTTACGACTGTCTCTAATCTAAGACTAGAAAATCCCTTCGTAAAGTATGACAAGAAACGGGGTCTTTTCAGGTTAAATTCCGGTTGATGTCATTCTGGCAAGCCTAAACATACGACTTTTATTCTGAAAAAATCATAACACACAACTGTGAATCTGAAAACATACAAACATAAATCTCTTCGTAGCCAAACGACTTAAAAAATGTGATTTGTAGGTGAAATTCACGGTTGGTAACTGCCTGTCTGTCATTCTTAAAAGCTTAAAACATACAGACAAGCTCGAAACACACGACTGAGAGTAGGTTCTCTGGATTATGGGGGGGGGAGTAACCCCCAAAGCCCCCCCCCCCCCCTTCGAACCGCTCCTGCTCGGACTTGTACTTGCTCTTCCCACAAACCCTGACCCTGGTATGCCAGCCGAGTTGCATCGTCCTAGTACATCAGGAAGTACCGAACTCACAGATAATCAGAAATCCGGACCCCCCCCCCCCCAATTCCCCCCCCATAGTGCCCAAATCCGGTCCGATGGTCAATGATGTATCTAGGTCACGTGCTTGCTCTTCCCACCAAGTTTCATCCTGATCCTTCCACTCTAAGCGTTTCCCAAGATTTTCAGTTCCTCTCTCCAGCTCCCCCCGAAGTCGCCGGACCCGGTCATTGTGGATCGTCTGATACACGAAGTCTTTCCAAATACCAAGTTTCATTAACATCCGATCACCCGTTAAAGAGTTATAAATACCTCAAGATTCCAGATTCCCCTTCCATCCACTCCCCCCCCCCCACGATGCTCGAATCGGGAAAGCGACTATTTCCAACTTAATCATTTCAGCTCCCTGATATGCCTGCCAAGTTTCATCGTCCGAGCTTATGTGGAAGTGCCCGAACTAGCAAAACCCGTCCGACAGACCAACCGACATACTGGATTGACAGAAATTGCAATCGCTATATGGCACTTGATCGAAGGGCAAGTGCCATTTCAGGGGAGAATTTAAGCATCCAGAATAAATAGATTTGGTCTGAATTCTCAAAACAAATTTTTATCGAAACATCAGCCCCCCATCACAGTGCTTACAAAGCCAGTTTATGTTCAAAGAGAAAATCAACCTTTTTATGATTGAACAAGGAGATTTGCACAAAACCAGATAATATTGAAATTTTGCGACACAGGCAAAATTTCGAAAGTAAGCCTGTTTGCTGCTAAAATACAGAAGTTTTTATGGCATGCATTTTGGGTCAAAATTGTTAAAAATGTTGCCGAGAATACTCGAAATGTCGCCGAAAATGCATGAAATGTAGCCGAGAATGCTGTTTTTGCCGCCGAGATTTTTTGTGTGTATCCGAGACTGCAATGTTTGTTGCCGAGAATGACAACTTTGTAGCCGAGATTTTCACTGAAAAGCGTGTCGCCGAGAAATACGGATATGCGTACGAAACCAAAAATCTAGTTCCCGAGATGGAACGAAGTGTCGCCGAGATTGCTAGAAATGTCGCCGAGATTTCGCGTAATGTCGCCGAGAATGCATGAAATGTCGCCGAGATTTCTTTGAAAATAACATACAACTGAAAAAAGTGTCGCCGAGAATTGGTAAAAAAAAATACAGCTTAGAACGAAAAATCTGATTTTTGAGATGGGAACAAATGTAGCCGACTTGGTGGTTGGTGAGGTCCTCCTTATTCTTCTATTTGTAAGTCCGGAACAAGTGTGATTCTTCGTTGCAGTACACGCTCACTACCATTGTAAGTGCTATATTTGCTATCGCACTCTTGTTGGTATTAGTCTACTCAATAAACAATGTGAACGTGAACAACAGTTGATCAAAAGTAAGATCCACAGGAAGCTTCAAAGGAAAGGATATGGCTCAGAGGAAGGGGCGTCGCGAAAGGGGGGGGGGGTAACATTTGGTAACTTATTCGGTATAATTGCCAGGATTCGGTAGTTACCACGAACATGAAGAGGTCGAGTGAAGCACTGGTTGAAGACAGGACTGATCTATGATTTCATCGGTAGTCCTTACTTTTATTTGTATCCTAAAAACAAGCTCTTATCAGAAATGTCTCGAAAATTCTGCCTGCGGCGCTTCTCATAATATTTTTTTTTCCGGAAAGGGGCGTCATTTAGCTAGGTTTTCAACCAGGTTTAGGGATCGGGATTTTTCGAAACCCTAAAAGCTAGAACCTGCATGGAAATAGCTGAATTTGGCAGGAAAAAACGAACTTAAAAAAATCTCGCCTGCGGCGCTCACTTTAGGCTTTTTCCGTGCTCCCACAAACAGGTTGTGGGTCGATTGTGGCTCGAAAAGAGTGTTTCCGCGGTGTTTTGTGCGGCCCACAATTGTGTTTCCGCGACCAACAAGACTTTCGTGACTCGCTTTGTGGCTCAAATTCGACAAACAACTGGCGAGGTGATTGTCGATGTTGTGGCTCGATTCCGGAGGGAAACTCAAATAAAGCAGCAAAATAGTGTCTAAACAATAAAGTTAACTACTTTTTCAAGCATATAGACTTAAAACTGAGGATCCCTTTTGCACATAATGGTAAAGAAATAAGCCTGGAGTTGTATTTATTGAGATTTTTCAGGAATTATATTTTAATTTTCAGATATCTGAAATTCCCGACAAAAAAAGAAGAAAAAACGTGTGGCCCACAATTGTGTCGCGGAAAAAGGCCTTTTATGTGATCATGGCTAGTAATGACTAGTCATACATTAGCTGCTGCTGCCGGGATGTCACTCCATCCGGTTTCTGGAAATTCTTAGGATCCTGTTGTTTTGGCTGCTCACAGGTGCTAAGAAAGCTAGAATAAGTATAGTCGTTGAAAGAAATATATAACTGAAACGCATTTATTTTACGGATATATCATCGAAGAATGTGTTATCACCTTAAAATTTTTGAAATAATGACTTTAGCACAAAAACCTGGTTCTGGAGAGCTTGACTTTGACATGGACGACTGATTTTCTCTTCCATTTAAGTAATCCACCAATAGCCTTGTATACTGGTTAGGGCTAAGGTTCAAGCATAGCAAGTATGATAGTTTAGTTCTTGCAATAGCCTTGTCACATGGTTATGGTTAAGGTTCAAGTCTCCAAACATCGTTTGTATGGTAGTTTTGGTTCATCTTAAAAGCAGCACTTCATAGCATCTCCATGACCTGGAAGTGAAAGCCCATCTCAGAACCATGCTTGTCATGGTTTCACATTCGAATCCAAGATCAGAGCTACACGTCAGCAGGGCCAGAAATTGGCTCAAGCACACAACTTCCGAACTGTAGTTTCAATGACTTCTTAGGATTTAGGACTCTGATTGTTCAACTGAACTTCAGAGACAAGAAGTGGTTTATCTGATAGGTGGAAATAAACAGGAAATTTCAGTCCGGTGATGCAGCTTTTCCACCTCGAAATTCCGGCTTCCTCATTACTACAGATCCCCAGAGGCGGAGGAATGTATCCTTTGCATACACGCTCCATGTACTGATTGTCGATTAATATACTTTTTCCAAATTTTGGCTATCACCCCTTGACTTCATATTTCAGGAAGTGCTCAGTACTGTTCAAAACTGGAGCTTGAGTACTGGTCAGCTGCTTTGGGCACGAATGATCACTGCATGGGCTTTGACTAATCCTTCTTGCGGACCTTTAATAGCTGATTCCCCACACTGACTTCCATTATCGAAAACTGCATCTAACACTTTGGAATCCATCTTCGAATTTCCGATCATAATGGCCGAGGCAGTTTTGTTTCTTGATCAATGACTGTGCCCTGGAAATATCTAACACTTTGGAATCCATCTTCGAATTTCCGATCATAATGGCCGAGGCAGTTATATTTCTTGATCAATGACTGTGCCCTGGAAAGGAGATCAAGTTGGGCTCACATAGCACTGATCAGAAGAAACAATGGTATTCTCAAGTGTTAGGTTAATTGTGAATGAATTTCTGGAAAAACAATTAAAGATTCTTCCTTAAATATCTGATTTTGTGAATTTCTTCTCTGAAAATCAGATATTCAAGGAAGAATCTTTAATTCTTTTTCCACAAACTCATTTACCAGCTTGAGAGGCTTGAGCCTGAAACGGACCCTTGCCAAGAAGGGCCGAAGTATCGCTCTTATGAAAATGTAGCTGACTTATCGGTTTGCACCGTACAAGATGATTCACAGTCAGCTTAGGCTGGAGGACTATCTCCAACCTTGTTTATACTCAGAATCTCTGGGTACCTGCGGAAGAAATGACAAAGCTGCGCTGACTCAAGATTTGAGTCTTTGAGTTTGAGTCGTTACGGACCCGAGAATCACTGGCCTGTTCTGAACTTAGTCATACAGAGTATTATCCCACAACTAAAAGTTCTCCTGCTTTGGAAAGTGAACTGTTTGCTAATTCAGTCTCAGGCAAGGGGTTTTTAGCAAACTCTTTGCTTCAAAGACAATCTAGATCTGTCATGGAAGAAAAGCAAAAACGGGTCCATAGCGTGGTGCCAGAGAGACAATGTCTTCAGATACTTACATGCAATTCTCAGAAAAAGAGCCATTGACAGTCAAAGCTATTTCAGTCAATTCTGACTCAAACTATAGTAAAACATGAGCTACTTGAACCACTGAAAGAACTTTATAGAGGCTGAAATGGCCTTGAACTTCTGACTTTTCTTTGGTATATGATGTCCTCGTAAATACCTCACTAATCTAGCAAATCCAGTTGACACTGAAGGAAGGCCCATGAATAATACAGCACTGCACCCGTTTAGACACTCGTACTTCCTGAATCCTGTACCGCATACTTATTAGTGTTTTTATGGCACTTGAGCATACTGAAGTGCCATATAGCGATCGTAATTTCTGTCGGTCTGTCGGTCTGTCTGTCTGTCGTTCTGTCGCTCTGTCGTTCTGTCGGTCTGTCCAGGTTTTGCTAGTTTGGGCACTTCCACACAAGCTAGGACGATGAAACTTCACAGGCATATCAGGGACCCGACCAGATCAACTTACAAATAATCACTTCCTCAATCCAACTTTCCCCGGATCCGGGAGTCCGGAAACTATAAAGTAAAACGGGAGCAAAAAGTAAAACGGGAGCAAAATAATGCGCTGGCCGATCGCGGGATCGAACCAAGAACCATTGGGTTGACAGTCCAGTATTCTACCACTGAGCTATGCGACGATGTATCAAACAGCGAATGGGAATAATTACTGTTTAAAGATGGTCAGTCCAGGTCAAACAAATCTAGTGAAACGCTTAGCAGGAATATCAGGGAACCGACCAGAATAACTTGGATATAATCATATTCTGGATAGGATCATAGTGGGGGGAGTGGAGGGATGAGAAATCCGGAAACGACGGTCTGTCCCGGTTTTGCTAGTTTGATGAAACTTGGCAGGAGTATAAGGGACGGAACCAGATTAACATGGAAACAGTCACTTCCCCGATCCGGCCATCGTGGGGGGGGGGGAGCAACAAGAAATCCGGAAACTAGTAACATGCATAACTTTAGAACGGGTAATCGGACTTGCGCGATACTTGACATATGTCAAGAACAATTGCCGATAACAGGGGGGGGGGGCTGGAGGGGGCACCCAAAACCTCGTGAAACGCTTCCACATAAGCTCGAACGATGAAACTTGGCAGGCGTGTTGGGAAACCGACCAGATTAACTTGGAAATAATCACTTCCCCGATCCGGCCATCTTGTGGGCAGTGGAGGGATGGGAAATCCGGAAAGTAGTAGCATGCCTAACTTTTGAACGGGTAATCAGATATGCCTGAAACTTGACATATGTCAAGAACAAGTGCTTCAGAAGCTCAATTTCAAATCCGGACCAGATCCGATAACTTGGGGGGGGGGGGGGCTGGAGGGGGCACAGGAAATCTCATGAAACGCTTCCACATAAGCTAGGACAATGAAATTTGGCAGGCATATCAGGGAACCGACCAGAACAACTTGGAATAATCACTTTCCCCATCCGGTCATTGCGGGAGGAGTGGAGGGATGGGAAATCCGGAAACTAGTAACATGCATAACTTTGGGACAGGTAATCAGACATGCAAGAAACTTGACATATGTCAAGAACAAGTGCTTCAGATGCTCAGTTTCAAATCCGGACCAGATCCGATCACTGGGGGGGGAGAGCTGGAGGGGCAACCGGAAATCTGGTGAAACGCTTCCAAATAAGCTAGCACAATAAAACTTGACAGGCATATGAAGGAACCAACCAGATTAACATGGAAATAATCGCTTCCCCGATCCTGCTATCGCGGGGGGGGGGGGGGGGGGGTGGAGGGAAGGGGAATCCGGAAACTAGAAACATGCTTAACTCTGGAATGGATAATCGGACATGCATAAAACTTGACAATTGTGAAGAACAAGTGCCTCAGATTTTCAGTTTCAAATCTGGACCAAATCCGAAGAGAGGGGGATTAGAGGGGGGACCGGAAATGTCGTGAAATGCTTAGGGTCGACGGATCGGGATGTCACAGTAGAGGGGTTGGAAGGGGTTTTCCCTGATTTCCGGTGATCACGAGTTAGGGTACTTCGAGTAATTCCACACGTACTAGGACCATGAAACTTGGCAGACATATTAGGTACTCTTCCAGGTCAACTTGAAAATAGTTCTTTTCCCGATCCGATGATCATGGGGGAGATTCTATTGACATGCATAACTTTGGAACAGGTGATCAGACTTGCATGAAACTTGTCAAGTGTCAAGAACAAGTGACTCAGATGATGAATTTCAAGTCTGGAACGGATCTGATAACATCGGGAGGAGCTGAAGGCGGGGGGAGAAATCTCTTGAAGCGCTTAGAGTCGAGAGACCGGGATGGGACTTGGAGGGAAGAACAAGCATAAGCCACAGACACATTGTAGAGGCTTACGGCCTGCCATTCAATTTGTAAATATATTATTATTATTATTATTATTATTGACAAAACAGGAACGATCGTGTCACAGCGGGGGGAGTTGGAGTGGGTTTTCCCTAATTCCGATGATCACGAGTTAGGGTACTTCCCGATGTGCTATGACTGTGAAACTTTGCAGGTATGTTAGGGACTCTATTAGATTGGCTTGAAAATATAGTCCCTCCCCCGATCCGATCATCGTTGGAGGAAGATACAGTTGTCAATGAGTGGTATAACCATTTCAGATCTACTAGATCAAGCCCATTTTTTTGATGAAATGAATATCGGGAGAGAGATCCAGCCTTGAAAACTGCAAACCGTATCTGACAAACATGCTAACTGTTCTTACAAGTGCCATATGAGCTTTCAGCTCTTGTTCTAGATAATTTTGTCTGAATGATCTTATGACTCTATGCAGAGGTCTTGTTTCTTGGAAATCTAGAGGGACAAAAGTCACTGTACAGGACTGGGACGCAGGGGCCATTCCAATGGTTTCGGCATGTTGAACAAGACCAAAGTTTTCGATGGGATCCCAAAAATTCAATATCTGATCCAGACAACTGGGTATTGTCTTAGCCAGATCCAGTCTTCGCCAGACTCCTTGAACATTTTTACAGTTAAAATTCAGAAACAGATTAAGGCCAAATAGCTAACCATCTGAGAAAACCAAGTTCAGATATGGATTCAGCATGTGTGTTTACCCCTATAAGTCATTTCTGTTTTGACGAAAACTTCCTGCCACTTCTGCCAATTTCCCGGTTTCGGCCGAACTCCAGAACTACTTGTCCGGCAAAAAAAGAAAGCTCAAAACGAACTCGTGGTATCTTCTTTCCCCAACAGTGAACTCTAATCAACTTAAAATAAAAATTTAACTTATAACAAATTTTCCGACTCCAGCCCGATTCCGGTCGAACTATATGTCCGGGTAAAATATGACTGTCACAAACCGATTCAGCATCTCTTCTTACTCCTAAATCTCTTATCTAATCAACTAGACATAAAACTTTAACTTCTAACAATTTTCCGGGTTTGGCCAGATTCCGGTCGAACTACATGTTCGGCTAGACATTTTTTTGACATAAGTGTTCAGCATGTCTTCTTGCCCTAAATTGAACATCTAATCAACTCCAAATAAAACTATTAATTTTAACAAACTTTCGGGTTTGGGTCGGATTCCGGACGAACTACTTGTCCGTCCAAAAATAGTTTTCACCCTCGTCTTCAGCATGTCTTCCTTCCCCTAAATCGAACATCTAATCAACTTCAAATAAAACTTTTAATTTAACAAACTTTCCGGTTTGGGCCGGATTCCGGGCGAACTACTTGTCCGTCGAGAAAATGGTTTTCACCATAGTATTCAGCATGTCTTCCTACCCCTAAATCAAACATCTAATCAACTTCAAATAAAACTTTTACTTTTAACAAACTTTCCGGTTTTGGCCGTATTCCGGGCGAACTACTTGTCCGATGACAAAATGGTTTTCACCATAGTGTTCAGCATGATTTCTTACCCCATAATCGGCTATCACATTAGCTGTTTTAAAATATTTTGTTTGCCCCTTAATTTGAACCCCCTCCCCCACCCCTAAATGAAGGGCTACAAAGCCCATCACAAACTCGACTGGTCCGACGACCCAACGAATCCTCAAACCAGGTTTCATCAAAATATCTCATTCCCTTCGAGAGTTATCGTGCTTACAGATGGACGGACGGACGGACAGTCGGACAACTTTTGCGATGTCATAGGTATCCCTCCACTTACGTTTTGGGATCCCAAAAAGTATCTCAAATATAAGACTGGCAGATATTTTGCTAACCTGGAGGATTATACTGGTTAGAAACAAGAGGGCCAAACAAATGTGCAAAACTGTGTGAATTGCAAGATAAAGTAACAACAATTCTTACAAGTTTAAGCCAAAGGCTTATACGTCATCCATAATAATATGAATTTGCTACGAGTGAAGCCCCCACAGTAGTTTGCTATAACTGATGATAAAAAACAGCTTGAAAATTTTCGCCCGCTGCAAATTTATGCTAAATTTTCTGAATGTTATTCTGTTTTTCCTGGGGTGGTTCAGAACCCCACGAAAGCTAGTGGGCTGATTCCCCCCACCCCAATGATGCCTCTGATTCTAGGATTCTGAATCTCTGATTCAAGCAACTCTGGGCCTGAGTCTAACAATGCCCTGAGCCTAATCTCTCAGCCTCATAAACTTTGCTGTAGCAGGCAGGCACACTGAAAAACAACAACATAGGTTCGGACAGTAGTGGGTCAAGAGAACATAGGTTACCTATCCTGCATTGTAAATGATATTTCGTTTAATCCATGAAATTCAATCCAAGCCTTTGGAAGACTCTGCGACCCCTCAGCCTCAGTGTGCACACCTTTCGTGGATTTTGATAGTGTTGGGCGATATTCGATATCGATAACGATATATCGATATATCGTACCAAATATCGATATCGAATATCGAAATGTAAATATCGATATCGAAAACAATATTTTTTCATTCACAATTATTGTAAATAATCCAACATAACCTACATTTATATATCCGAAACTGAATTAATATGTTTACGTAATTCAGTTCTTATTTATTCGGAGTGCAAGATGCTATTTAACCACAATTTCGTTAGTAAATTTTGGCGAAACGAGACGTATCATATAGCGAAACATACTAAGGAAATATCGATATCGATATATCGATTATCGAATATCGAAAGTGAAAATATCGATATATCGAAAAATCCAAATATCGCCCAACACTAGATTTTGAATGTTGGCAATGCCTGAAATCTGGAGGTACTGAAATCCCGGACGATGTAAGAACAAAGGCTAACAAAATTCAAGAGAAATCTCAAAAGAAGTCAAAAAAAAATTAATGACATTTTCTTTCTTTATCTTCTTAATCTTGACACTAAAAGCATAACCTTCAATGTAAAAGATTATTTTTCTTTTCATTTTCGGTGGTCTAATTATATTGTCAATAGGATGAACACAGTCACAAGTCCCAGCAGACGATTCCAATCAGATTCCAATATAAAATTTGATTGTCTTTTGGAAGAAACTTTAAAGTTCATATTTAAATTGGGTAGTGGGACTGGTGGGGTCCGGGTCCACCCAAAAATCCTTCTGCCTACTGGCAACAAAAATCCGTCCGCCCTCACTGAATGCAAATATATAGGAAAATAAATATATTCTGACACCGAGTTAATGTAAACTCTATACAGACACGTGAGTTAAGGTTAACACGTGATGGTGGCCTTCCCTATCTATAAAATACTTTTCATATAAAAAAATTGGGGGGAGGGTTTGGTCGGGGTGGTTCGGTACCCGAGGTCTTTTCGTACCGCCGGTTGCGGTGGGGGGGGGGTCGCTGGGGCGACTTTCGGGTAGACCCCTGTTCGGACCCGGACCCCACCAGCCCCACTACCCAATTTAAATACGAACTTTAAAGTTTTTCTAAAAGACAAGCGAAATTTATAATGGAATCGTCTGCTGGGACTTGTGACTGTGTTCATCCTATTGACAATGTAATTAGACTACCGAAAATGAAAAAAAAATTAATGTTTTACATTGAAAATTACGCTTTTAGTGTCAAAATGAAGAAGGGATAATAGTCGGCACCAGGCTATGGAGCCGTTTTTGCTTTTCTTCCATGACAGATCTAGATTGTCTTTGAAGCAAAGAGTTTGCTAAAAACTCCTTGCCTGAGACTGAATTAGAAAACAGTTCACTTTCCAAAGCAGGAGAACTTTTAGTTGTGGGATAATACTCTATATGACTAAGTTCAGAACACGCCAGTGATTCTCAGGAAGAAGGAGTAAACATGTTCCGTAACAACTCAAACTCAACGACTCAAATCGTGAGTCAGCGCAGCTTTGGCACCATTTCTTCATTTCTTCCGCAGGTACCCGGAGATTCTGAATCAGCATGGAGAGATAGTCATCAAGTGTATAAAGAAGGTTGGAGATAGTCCTCCAGCCCAAGGTGACTGCAAATCATCTTTTACGGTGCAAACCGATAAGTCAGCTACAGTTTCATAAGACTGATACTTCGGCCCTTCTTTGCAAGGGTCTTTTTCAGGCTCAAGCCTCTCAAGCTGGCAAATTTGTGGAAAAAGAATTGAAGATTCTTCCTTAAATATCTGATTTTCAGAGAAAAGATTCACAAAATCAGATATTTAAGAAACAATCTTTAATTGTTTTACCACATATTCATTCACAATTAACCTAACACTTGAGAATACCATTGTTTCTTCTGATGTGCCTCAGCCATTATGATCGGAAATTCGAAGATGGATTCCGAAGTGTTAGATTCAGTTGTCGATAATGAAAGTCAGTGTGGGAAATCAGCTATTAAAGGTCCGCAAGAAGGAATAGGCAAAGCCCATGCAGTGATCATTCATACCCAAAGCCAAGAGGAGCAGCTGACTAAATATTCTTTGAGCCCAAGCTGACTTTGAAACATTTATTCAAACAATGTTTACAACATTTCGGCCCTTCTTGGCAAGGCTTGACGAGGACCCTTGCCAAGAAGGGACGAAATATCGCTGATGAAGAATCATAGCTGACGTATCCGTTGTAAACATTGTTTAAATAAAAGCAGCTGACTAGTACTCAAGCTCCAGTTTTGTACAGTATTGAGCACTTCCTGAAATATGAAGTCTAGGGGTGAAAGCCAAAATTTGGAAAAAGTATATTAATTGACAATCAGTACATGGAGCGTGTATGCACAAGATATATTCCTCAGCTTCTGGGGATCTGTAGTAGTGAGGAAGCCGAATTTCGAGGTGGAAAAGCTGCATCACCGGACTGAAATTTCCTGTTTATTTCCACCTATCAGATAAACCACTTCTTGTCTCTGAAGTTCAGTTGAACAATCAGAGTCCTAAATCCTAACAAGTCATTGAAACTACAGTTCGGAATTAGTGTGCTTGAGCTAATTCCTGGCCCTGCTAACGTGTAAGTTCTCAGAAGCTCTGATCTTGGACTTGAATGTGAAACCAAGAACAAGCATGGTTCTGAGATGGGCTTGCACTTCCAGTCATGGAGATGCTATGAAGTGCTGCTTACCTGACATTTCCTTTTAAGATGAACCAAAACTACCATACAAACGATGTTTGGAGACTTGAACCTTAATCATAACCATGTGACAAGGCTACTGCAAGAACCAAACGATCATACTTGCTATGCTTGAACCTTAGCCCTAACCAGTATACAAGCCTATTGGTGGATGACTTAAATAGAAGAGAAAATTAGTCGTCCATGTCAAAGTCAAGCTCTCCAGAACCAGGTTTTTGTGATAATGTCATTATTTCAAAAATTTTAAGGTGGTAACACATTCTTCGATGATATATCCGTAAAATAATTGCTTTTCAATTATATATTTTTTTAACGACTATACTTATTCTAGCTTTCTTAGCACCTGTGAGCAGGGGCGTCGAAAGTGAATTTTTGTTGGGGGGTGCAGAGCCAAAACAACAGGATCCTAAGAATTTCCAGAAACCGGATGGAGCGACATCCCGGCAGCAGCAGCTACTGCATGACTAGTCATTACTAGCCATGATCACATAAAAGGCCTTTTTCCGCGACACAATTCTGGGCCACACACTTCTGGGTGTTTGTCGCGGAAACACGATTGTGTGCCACACAGTCGAGCCACGAGTTGAAAGTCGCGGAAATGCCGTTTTTTTTGTTTTTTTTTGTCGGGAATTTCAAATATCTCAAAATTAAAATATAATTCCTGAAAAATCTCAATAAATACACTTCTAGGCTTATTTCTTTACCATTATGTGCAAAAGGGATCCTCAGTTTTAAGTCTATATGCTTGAAAAAGTAGTTAACTTTATTGTTTAGACACTATTTTGCTGCTTTATTTGAATTTCCCGCCAGAATCGAGCCACAACATCGACAATCACCTCACCAGTTGTTAGTCGAATTTGAACCATAAAGCGAGCCACGAAAGTCTTGTTGGTCGCGGAAAAACAATTGTGGGCCGCACAAAACACCACGGAAAAACTCTTTTCGAGCCACAATCGACCCACAAACTGTTTGTGGGAGCACGGAAAAACGCCTAAAGTGAGCGCCGCAGTCTAGATTTTTTTAAGTTCGTTATTTCCTGCCAAATTCAGCTATTTCCATGCAGGTTCTAGCTTTTAGGGTTTCGAAAAACCCGATCCCTAAAACTGGTTGAAAACCTAGCTAAATGACGCCCCTTTCCGGAAAATAGTGAATATTATGAGAAGCTCCGCAGGCAGAATTTTCGAGACATTTCTGATAAGAGCTTGTTTTTAGGATACAAATAAAAGTAAGGACTACCGATGAAATCATAGATCAGTCCTTTTTGTCTGCGACCAGTGCTTCACTCGACCTCTTCATGTTCGTGGTAACTACCGAATCCTGGCAATTATACCGAATAAGTTACCGAATGTTGCACCCCCCCCCCCCCTTTCGCAACGCCCCTGCCTCTGAGCCATATCCTTTCCTTTGAAACTTCCTGTGGATCTTACTTTTGAGCAACTGTTGTTCACATTCACATTGTTTATTGAGTAGACTAATACCAACAAGAGTGCGATAGCAAATATAGCACTTTCAATGGTAGTGAGCGTGCGACACTTTCTCGGCGACACTTTTTTCACTTGTATGTTATTTTCAAAGAAATCTCGGCGACATTTCATGCATTCTCGGCGAAATTACGCGAAATCTCGGCGACATTTCTAGCAATCTCGGGGACACTTTGTTCCATCTCGGGAACTAGATTTTTGGTTTCGTACGCATATCCGTATTTCTCGGCGACACACTTTTCAGTGAAAAACTCTGCTACAAAGTGGTCATTCTCGGCAACAAACATTGCAGTCTCGGATAAACACAAAAAATCTCGGCGACAAAAACAGCATTCTCGGCTACATTTCATGGATTCTCGGCGACATTTCGAGTATTCTCGGCAACATTTTTAACAATTTTGACCCAAAATGCATGCCATAGCAACTGAGTACCGTTTCGACGTGGCACCAGCACCCGGTGCGGATTCTGGAACTACCAGGTGCACGAGTGCTCATACTCCACAAAACCAATTTTTGGTAAGGAACTCACTTTAGAATTCCGAGCCATATAATGTTCGAAAAAAGGTCCTTCAAGGTTTCCTATATACATGATAGAATCTCAAGACCCGTCTCAACTGGAAGTCGAATGGATTTTATATTTTTTTTGCGGTCTCTCCTGGTTTTGAAGTCACTCCACTATAGGAAATCCATTGTTAAAATTTAAAGGTTAAAGGCTCACATTTATCTTGAATTCTTTCCTTTACGTCAGACATATTACAATTAATCTGTCCCATTCTTCGAAAGAATAGACCTTAACTCGTTTTCTAGAGTTCATGGTTGCTATTTTTTTAATTAAAATTACAATCTGTTTGGTGCAATGAAATTTGACGCCACTAGACAAGGGGTTGCCCATTCTTGATTTTAGTGTACAGCAAATACTCGATGGCCGACCGGTGCCGGCACCGGCTGACAACAGTCGACACCGGTTGCCACTTGGCAAAATCAGCTTGGTTGGAAGCGGAAATTGCCTAATTTATGGCCAGCTCCGCTGGTTCCGTTAGGTGCAGGTAAAGAGTGTTCAGCAGGGGTCGCAGAGCGGGTAGCCCCTCGGTTCTAAAATATTTGTCAATGTCTCAGGAAATTTTCTAGAATAAACAACCGATTCAGTTTTGCCCGTTATCAGCCTTAATCTCGACTCTGGAGTTCCGTAGCCCCCTGCCCAATCTTCCGACAAAAAATAAGATAAAAATAAAGCACGTGCCAGTCTGGGGGCTGAGTTCTGAAATTTCAATATCACCTATTCATCGAAATAGTTTGGCTTTGGCTTAACATCCCAGATGTGATTTGAATTTGAAGAGGCATAATCTGGAAGCAAAGAGCCAGACAATTATATATGGTGCTCACTGCTGTTCTTCGTGACCTGATGTCATATCGGTCGTACTTTGGTTATATTTTCTACGACATCAGCAAAAAAAGAAAAATAATGAAAGTAATCTTTTAGTCTTTTTGGACTAAAAGATTACATTTTTCAAAGATCTTTCAGTAGCAGAAAGACTACATTAGGGAATTATTTATTAGTATTTAGTTATGATTTTCAAGAAAAAAGAAGTCGCAACCCGCGTTTATTCAGTTCCAAGAAAGTGGTGTTGACTAAACCTCAGCCGATTATCTAAAGCCGTTGACGTTATTATCTGCGTTCTTTGTCACGGGAGTTCTCACCGGTGGTCTCCGGTTTTTCTTATAAGCCGTTTTTGCATCCACCGGTGACTCCTCACCAGTCTTATAACCCATTTTTTAACTAACCAGTGTCGGGTTTTGTCTTAACGGTGCGGACTAACCAGAACCTGCTCGTGAGCCCTGCTGCAGCGAGGAGTTAGCCGGTTTTCATCAACTCACAGGTGAACCAAAAGAACGCATTTTAAGGGAAGAACCGGACACTGGTGACTAAACACCAGAGACAGCCCGGAGTGCAAAGAACGCAGCTATTGATGTCAAGAAAATCTGAGAGAAATTCGAGTAGCTAGCTAAAACGAAACAGCAACTGGGTCGCGCAGAGCATTCACGAAGAAGGAAACAGTAGCGCGAAGTTTGAAAACAAATCAAAATAAAAATCCTCTGAGTAAATTGCTTCGAGCCCAGCAAAGACTGAAAATTTAATATTGGGCTGTGCTGAGGTGACTAGAAATGATTTTGACTATATATATTTAAACAACAGTGTGAAAGTGAAGACTATCCAGTGATTACAAGGTGGAAGGTACATATTACAAATAGGACCTACAAAACCTTGGAACTGGAACTCGAGAATGTCTAATTTTAATGACAAGCAAGGACGGATCCTTTGAACAGAGTAAACATTCAGCTTGGATTCAGTATTATGAAAATAAAATTTTCTTTCTGTTTGACTATTTGCTAGCTGGAAAAGTGATGTTTCAGGAAATACGGGGTGTGAGTTTTCCGTCAGTAAATCATGACTAGAAAATCCTGCCATTGAGCCATGGCTTGAGGAATGTCTGACAAAGCATGGCAAGGAGTCGCCTGGGAGTCGCTTTTGTAAATTTTCAAACTCTTGCAACCTTTAAAAAGTATCCCTTATGAGATTCTGAAATCTTCGCTTTTCGCCACTCTTTTCTGTACCCGCAACTTTTAACGCTTTTTGGTCCTAGCCGAGTTTCGAAAACCACGCAGAATCCTGCAACAGAATCCTAAATAAGCTATCGGTACAAATCTATTTGGTACAATGATCGGGATTCGGTATAATTGCCAGTATTCGGTAGTTACGACGAATTTGGTGAGACAATTTACTGAAATCATTTGGTAATATTTCGATACCAGAACTATTCAGTATATTTAGATAGATTCGGTAATTACACAAAATCCCAAATGAGCTTTCGGTTCAAAATTATTCGTTATCAAGATTGAGATTCGGTAAAATGTTCAGGATTAGGTAGTCAACCACGAATCCCGACTTTGGTTCCAGTTTTGGCAAAAGTGTACCGGATATGAATATTGTTCGGCAGTCTTTCGATACCGAAACAATTCAGGATTAACGGGGATCCGGTAGTTATACAGAATCCAGAACAAGCTATCTCTCTGAACTTGTTCTGTATAATAACTGGGATTCGGTAATTTATTCGTTCTAATTGCCAGGATTCGGGAGTTACCACGAAACTCGGCAAAGACAAAGAGGCAGACAAAAGGAATGCTCTATGATTTCATCGGATCCCTTAATTAATCCCAATAAATCCCAGTATTTTTTATCCCAAAAGAAGATCTAATCATAAATATTTCCTGCAGCGCTTTTCGTAATATTCTCTATTTTTTGGAAGGGTGCGTCATGGTTTTAAGGCAGTTTTAGGATTGAGATTTCGAAAATTAAAAGCTTTGACACTGCGTGGAAATTAAATTTGGTAGGAAAAAGAAAAAAAAAATCTCGCCTGCGGCGCTCACTTTATGTGATTATGGGTAGTATTGACAAGATTACAGTTGCTGCTTCTGTCGGAACGGCACTCCATCCGGCTTCTAGAACTTCTTAGAGTCTCGGTATATAGTCCAAGGTAAATGATGGAATTTATTTATTTCAAAATATAGCCAACTGGGGCTGCTACATAACAACTCATTTATATACACTAAGAAAACTAAAAAAACAAATATGCTGAAGGCACGAAGCCTCCAACAAATAAAGTACTCAATCAGGACGGGTCAACCCACTCGAATCAGGATGGGTCAAACCCACAGTATATTTCTTTCCCCCATGCTTGTCAGAGAGGCAGAGACAGGCGCATTTGCGGACCATACATAATCACCAGCAGAGGATTGCTCGACGCCAGAATTCGAGACTGAAGAGAAAGAATGGAGGAAAGACGGACTTCAGGGAGAGAAGGGACTCCTTCACCAACAAACACACCCGAAGCACTACAGTTCCATTTAAACCCATGTACCCACCGGAAAGAGTTGTTATACAAGACGCGAAAGGTCTTTTCGCGCTTGTGAGATTGGTTAGTCACAAGAGAGTAACAATATAGTTGGGAACAGTACATTCTGAAAAGGAACGTCTTGACAAACACATTGCAAGACCCAAACCTACGAATAAGAAGATTCGCTCTAGCGCTCAATGACCTTGCTAAAGCATTAACATGGTGCTCATCATTCAGCGTTGGCGTGAAAATAAATCTCAGGTACTTAAAAGTATTCACGAATTTCAATGTCTAGCCAGACAGTAGAACGGGTGGAAGATGAACTAGCTTCAGGCCACGTGGGACGAATGCCATGCCAAGGGTTATTTTCGTGTTGAATATCACATCATGTGCCGAAGCAAACACATCACAGACTTTCATCAACTCATTTAGGGCATGAATGGTAGTAGCCATCACCACCAAATCATCCGCATAACTAATGTTATTAAAACAACTACCCTGGATAAAACAACCTACCCCTGCATCAGCAAGCGCACTGTTTAATTCATCCACAGATAAGTTATAAAGAAGTGGGGATAGTACTCCCCCCTGCCTAACACCATTTAGGACACGAAATGGGGAGGTAAGCTGCCCATCCCATTTCACATAAGAATCTTTGGTTTTTAAACCAACATGCAAGGGTTAGTACAATACGGGGGTCTACTCCCCTATCATGCAACTTATAAAGAAGTTTCTCGTGGTTAACACGGTCAAAAGCAGCCTTTGCGTCAATAAAACAAGCAAATACGGAGGTTGAAAAAGCCCAAAAATATTCCACCGCCGATTTAGTACGAATACACAGAATTCAGTAGAGGTCTTTGACTTGAAGCCAAATTGGTAAGCTGATGACCGTATTTGAGGTTCGACAATCACATACAGTCATTTTTCAAAAACCTTGGATATCACAGCCGCCAAAGCAATAGGTCTATAGTTAGTAATACTACTAAGATCCAGCACCAAGGATTTGGGGATAGGTACTAGAGAGACTTCCGTTAGACTATCCGGGACAAAACCATGAGCCAGAAAACCACTCAACAGAGCGGTGAGCATGCAAACTAGCATCGGTCCTGCATGCTTCAGGTGATTAGCAGTCAACCCATTCAGTCCACCACTTTTACTACCAGACAGCCCAGACACCACCTTGACAACATCTTTCGCATGTTATCAGCTGCTTGTCGGTTCTAGAAAGGGTGGCACTAACAGATAGCTCCATCTGACCAGTATCAGACGGCACTGACGAAAACACCTCGCCAAAATGCCCCCTACAGTATCAGCAGGCTTAGGGACAGAGTTTTTATTGCATTTGGCAACACGGTTCCAAAACTCCTCGAACTTACAATGGAGTAGTGATCTGGCAAGGGCGGATGCTTTCAGGCTCTCCACATTCTTTCTGCACCACCTTAACGCATTTCGAAACAATCGGTTGAGGGACCGGCGTCTTGCATCAAGCTCATCACCAGGCTGCTTGCCAGCCCACAGCAAAGCTAGAGAGGCCAGCTTTGCTGCCCGATACTGGTCCTTTACGTATGTGGACCAACCAGCAACCACATTTCTTTGGCCTGCATGCGATACTCTACCTGCATAGGGTAGGTTTTCGCAAGCACTGCCAATAAGGATTGTTATTACTGAAATATAAAGGGTTATCAGATTAGCTCGGTGACCAGCATCCCCACAAGAACCATCACCACAGGGGGCAGGACAATTACATTGTAGATCCCTAAGTCTAGATTCCACACCACCACGGTAAGTATATAATTGCTCGTTAGTCGTTTTATCCCAAGCCACCACCGGGGGGGGGGGGACGGAAGGAGAAAACGACCTCTCCTGGATATCAGTGCTTGGACAATGCAACCTAGTCTCAAAAACTAAGGGGAAATGATCAGACCCGAAAATATCATATCTAATATTTACATGGCTCAAATAACTCCTTAGAGATAAGGAGCATGCAACTTGATCCAGCCATGAAGTTGAGCCAGCTGGACTCATGTATGTAAAGGATATAGAACTCAGGCATTCAACATCTAACAGGCACAGCTGGTTTCCCTTCATGGCCAGATCAAGCTCATCAAAAAATGGTGACTTTTTCAGCGCATCAGCCTTGAAGTTCCCAACGAAACAAATATACGAAAAGTCTTCCTGCAGTAGAGAAATTAACTTTCCAATATACAGTGTAAACTCATGAATATTATCAATCAAGTAAAAAGGCATATAAGTGTTCACGAACGATATACGCTTGTCACCATTAGCTACCACCACGGGCTGAAGTCTGTCATCAGCTGGAAATGTAAAAGATAGCATTCCCTTAAAGTGCTGACGACACAGGATTCCAAGGCCTCCCTTGGGTCTACCTCTTCTTAAACCATCACTAGCTCTGGTGCCTGCAACACCATACGCTGTGAAATCTCCATGAATCATATTCACGTAGGGCAGGTCAAAGTCAAATAGCATGGTTTCTTGTCAAAAACTATGTCTGAATTATCACAAAGTGCCTTTACTGCCTCGACATTCCACTTGATCGAGTGGCAGTTGTAGCTAGCGATACGGATAACACTCATTGGTTTTCAGTGGAGCTAGAAGCCTGCTCAGTGGGCCGCGGCTCGTAAAATTTTCGGATAAGGATCCCAGCAGGCCAGAGATCAGGAGATAGAGCTCGAGCCTGGTAAATGCTAGGCAGCTGAATTTTAAACGAACGGTAAGACTCAGACTTCGTCTGTAGCTGATGGCACTCTACACTGCAGCGAAGAGACCTCGACAAAAAGTTGGTCACCTCAGTAACCGTTGTCTTCGGGGCAAACCTGGAGACAAAGATTTTTTACTTACGAATCGCTGCCGTAGATTGAAGCGGACACTTCTTGGAAGAGGCCCCAACCACAGTGGACTTCGCTGACGAACGGTGCTATCAGTGATGAAATCCGGATTAGGGATGATATTCTCCTTACGAAGAGAAGTATCGACCACCTTTGCTGTACAGGCTATCCGCATCTGGATACCTTCTGCTCGTAACAGGTTTATTTGAGTCGACCGCTTCGAAAAGGAGAGTCCTAATGCGGCTTAGTTTACTACTGTGTTAGGACGGACATCAGCAAGATCTTATACATTTCGAGGACTGCTTTCGTCCTACGGTTGGGGAGCCCGGTGTAATTCAATCTCTCCTGAAATAAGGTTCGTCTTTGTCCGGCTGTCGTAAAATGTTTTGATATGGGCTACATTCATCCACGCGCAATCTCCAAATAAAGTTTACTTTCCCGAGGCTGTCATCTTTTGATTTCATCCTGGTAAGACGATGTTATCTTATTAAAGATAAGAGTTTAGCAAAGACTGCAGTTAATTTTAATCCTTCCTAGGAGAATTCTTTTGAACAGTGTCCGAAGGTCACGAGCCCTAGAAGTGAAATTTGAGTTCTTGATTGGATAGAAACGTTGTTTGGGTTCTCAAATATGAGTAAAACTAAGTGGGTGGTAAGAGCAAATATTCCAGACCTGACATTTATATATTTGAATCCGCGTAGTTGTGACATGCATCATTCTCAAACGAGAGACTCGATTCAGACAGCTGACAGTACGTAGCACAAGTCCTAGAATTCGTTTTTGCAGGCTCATCGCTTTCGGACTGTTGAATCGAGCTTTTTGCTCGATGTCGTTGCTTCTTTCGCGGCCTTGAATATGGTTACGGAGCTCATTGTGACTTTTGCTTCATTATCCCAATGTCATAGAGCGATTCGCATCTCGTGTTTTGGCTTTGACGCCAGGGAAAATGCCAAGTTCAGCAAGCGTTTCGGCTTTTTCGCCAGCTTTCGGCTATGTAGTCGCAAAACGAGATCTTAGTGATTTTGTGGTTGGGGCATACATGCCGGAGGAGACGGCGGGGTTTCTTTATTGCGTCAAAGCATACCGCCGGTTAATTCTGATACTGTCACACAGGTAGGGTTTAAACTCAAATGAACTCGAATGGAGCCAGTGCTACATGAGGTAAAACCTTTGGCGTGAGGGCTAGAGTACATCTAGAGAGGCTAGGACGATGAAACTGGTCAAGCGTGTTAGACACCTGCTTAGATTCATTGACAACTGACAAGTCCTGAGTAAGGACAGGAGACAGGAGCGATTGGGAATCTGAAATCTTGTGACACGTTTGAACGAGTTATCCGATGTGGTTGAAAATTCAGTAAATTGCAAGAGCAAATGGTCAAGGGATTAAGGTCCACATCTTGCAACTACGATGGGAATAGGGGTGTGGGTGGTCAGAAATCTTGTACATGTATGACTCACGAACAATGACAAGAGCACACATCCGAAACGTCAAGTGTAGGCTAGAGTTATTTGCCAGATCCGGACACTTTTGGGTTGATGGAAGGGTGATCTAAGGAATGTTATGAATATGTAATACTTCCAAAAATGTGACCAGATGCAGATAGAGCTTGATAGTTGGCAAGACCACATGTCCTAGATTTGAAATGTCTCGACATGAGTCGGCTGGAGCTAGATGCTGAATATTTTGCGATACGCATGAAGACCAAACGGACCGAGTGTCTCATGAATCTCACAAGGCACAAATATCAAGGTCTCTAGGCCGGCCATTTAAGGTGTTGACGGGATACGCCTTTAGTATGGAAGGGGGAGGGGGAGGAAGAGTTTTCCGACAGTATTCAGATTCGAATAAACTTGATGTGTGACTAGAAGAATACTCTAGAAGAAAGGGGGTTGGGACTGAAAATATTCCCGGAACATTGTAGCATTCATAATTCGAATGAGCGATCCGATTCGAATGGAGCTTGACAGTTGGACAGAACAATGTCCTACAGGTTCAATCTGTATGCTTGGACCCTGCGATCCATCGCTAAAAATGCGTGCTCTGTACCTACCCTTGCAAGTGCTATATGAATTCCATCGCTTTTTATTACCAAATGTTTCGGTTTCAAAGGCTTATAAGACTCAGTAATGAATCAGCGCTCGACTGAGTAACACCTGAGAGTGCGTGCCGCTGCTCCGGAACAAGTTAGTGATTGATCCATGAAATGAATTGAAATGCCGGATGCTAGCGATCGTATTGTGGAAAATATAATGCGAAACTAGCTATTGTGGATGACCATTTAAGGATTGGATTAACCGTTTTGCTGGCTGTTGCTGAGTTGCGGCTACGAAGATTGTTGGAGCTTGTGGTGTTAGCCGTGCCCTCAATTAACGGCTCTGCGTACAGCACGTTCACACCTACGTGGGTAAAATTTTTGGTGGCTCTTCCGGTAAGAAAGCGTATTTGTCGCCGAAGAAAGGTAGCCAAGCAAGACCAGATTGCGGACGCAGGAGAGGCTCTCGACGGAAATGTTTTAAACTCTACTTTGTCTTCCGAGGGTAGTTCTTTGGATCAAACTTCACTGAAGAGTTTAGCTGAGAACTTTTCACAAATGCTTACGATTGTCCGGGAGAACGGTAGAAAGCTTGACAATATCAATGCTAAACTGTTTTCTCTCGAATGTAAAGTGCAATCTGTTGAGGCTGTCCAGTCTGTGCTTCAAGAAGATACGAGTCGGTTGGATACGACAGTTACAGGATTGCAAAGTGAAATTATTAGTTTGAAGGGCCAGCTTAATGTGGTTACAGATGCAGCTGAATCATATGCTGTGAAGAATACGGAATTATCCCATCTTTTAATGTCGCTCGAATACAGGCACACCGAGAACAATCTCATTGTTTGGAATGCTCCGTGCGATGATTTAGTCCAGGCAAAGGGGGTCTTCGAAACGATTTGTACCGATGTTTTAGAACTTTCCCCCGTTCCGGTATTTTCTGTGATATTTAACAACAAGGAACGCAAGTTTTTCAAAGTTAATGTTGGTTCACAGGATATTAAAGTTTCGATTCTGAAAAACGGTAAGAAACTGAAAGGTAAAATCATATGTAACTTTAGGGAAATTTCTGTGAGTGATGATGCCCCTCCATGTGTTCGTGCAGCTAGAAAGAAGTTATTTGAAAGGAAGTCTAAGCTTGCTGCTGTTGGTATTGCGTCTTGGGTGTCGAATTCTCTTCCGCCTTATATCCAGGTTGACCGTGGCAATGAAAATTCCGTCAGATACAGTGTTGATGGGCTTATCCCGGAACTATGTGAGGTAGCATCGATGGCTGTCAGTTGATGGTGAATTTAAGAGTATTTTTACTGTTTTTCTTCATTTGTTGGTTTGTCCAGTGAGCCAGTGGCATGCTACAACAGTTTCTTTTTTAAGTGATGAGTTGTGATGTGTCACAATTCTCTGTTTGGACTACAAGTCCACATTTTGTGCTTAAAGCACAACTCTTACTAGAAACGATCTTTTCCCTATGAAATGAATCAGAAAAAATTCTTTTGGAAATACCATTCCGTCCCATCTAAAACTAGCGATTCTCTTGTTAGTGCCTGTCGAGTATATCCAGCCTTCCTGCTCTCTGACGCGGCAGCTGGGCGCAAAACATTTGAAAACTGAACCGTGCCTTCGTTAAGAAGTGGGAAAACTAAGCAAATAAAAGAAGTAATAAAGGGGGGGGTATCACATACTTATATGTGAAAGAGTTGTCAGCGTACATTGAAGATTACGACAAGCTTTTCGTTGGGTGACGGGAAAACTCGGAAAGGCCGAAAAAGCGTTCAAAATTCGTAATTACGAAACGAAACAGTGGAGAAAGGTGGGGATTCTGGAAGCTAATAATTTCATATGGGAGCTACGTATATTATAAAAGGCAGAGTAAGCAAGAGGGGTCCTTTAAGTTGGTTGTGGGGTTATTTAGTGTGCGAGGTTCATCGCCACTTTGTTCTTTTGTTTTACTGTTTTCAGTTTACTTTGCATTGAATTTTGTTTGTTCTTTACAGGTTTCTGTTTTTTCTTTCTTTTGGAGCTTGGTTCACAATTGGTATGGGATGCTCGGATCCGGATTCGGTAAGTTATATATTTTCAACCTTAATCACCTCTACTATCCTGGTTCAGTTTCATTTAAGTCAGTAATCACCGGTTAAACTGGCTTGAGAGTAACGCATTGAATTTAGATGATTTGGGGCTTGGTGTGTTGCATAGGGATTTTGATACAGGTGTTCGGGTTAATGATGATTTGCAGCCAAAAGTTAAATATAAGCAAGAACAAATAAGAGCAAGAACTGCTGTCTCCCTATATCTGTCACACAACCAAGCTGAGACGAGTCGACTCCCGACGCAAACGAGCGGAGGTGGATCTTACCCGGGACATCAAAAGTCGTTACCTCTACCGAGAAGGTGTAACGCAGTAGACCACTGAGGAAGAAAAATCGAATGGAGGCAGCAGTGATAAGCCTGTTCACACTGGGCTGGGCGGGCGCTGAAACAGCGGTTGCCGGCTCATTGATTCAGACAAGCTTTCGGGGGTTGACAAGAAAATTCCGAAGAATATCAAAATATACAGAAACTGCCATTTGATGCAAAGCCGATTTTACAAATGCGTCAATTTAGTTAAAAGTACGACAAACTGTATATATATCTTATTGAAAAACCCAAAGGCCATATACTGGTAACGTAAGATATATGGTAACGTAAATTGTATCTTTTCGGGGTCAATTCAATTAAGTGGTGTCAATATCCAGAACAAGAAGAGATAAATTTCATTCCAGGTATTTGCTCTCATACGAGAATATCAGATGAAGACAGGTAGATTTAAAAAAAAAACTAGAACCCATGTGGCAAGGCCTCAGTACGAAAACCAAAGACTTTCTTTGATGGGAAAATACTCCGTTGACATCGAATTATTTGTAAGTAGTGAACTAAAAGACAAACGAGATAGACCAAGTTGAGGTGACTTTCGTCTTTCGATTAACTACTGAATCGAAATCTAACTCACCTAATCGAAATGTATACAATTATACATTTCGGAAAAAAAGAAGAAAACACAAAATATACACTCACCTACTGGTATTATTTTGACTATTCCATGCTATTCTACCATTTCGGTAATTTCAGTAATCCTCGAAAGCCTTAATTACGTTACTCTTAGTTTACACTCGTCTGACAAAGTTAATGCTACAGATGTTTAAACTCAATGGGTCATGACTTCAGTGAGTGTGCTTCAAATCCCGGTTTGCATTGTATGGTTCTCCCGAGAGACATAAAAAGGAATCTCACAAGGGATTTCAATCTTCATATGTATGGTCATGGTGTAACAAAAGCGATTATGAATGACCATCGTCAAGTTCGCTTTTTGTTTTTCGCATCACTAATATTCACTAATCAGACGCCAGCGTCTACTCAAACAAAATCAACGCTGTTTCCTTCCCGTGTGAACGGGCCAGAACATCCGCCTCGCTAGTGGCTACGTTGTTTTCTTCGTAAATGACTTCAAGTGTTTAACGGCTTAGAGTCGGAGACCAACGAGTATACACGGGCGACCAAGAAATGGGTCCACCTCCGCTCATTGTTGTCGGAACATTTTTAGTCGGTGGATGGACGAGAGACCATTGTTCTTACTCGTTATTTGTTCTTGATATAAATGCCCGATTGATTTGTGTCAGAGTCCTAGTGCAGATGAACTGCATCTGTTCCATTTAAATTGTCGAGGCCTAAATAGTACGTTGCCGCATCTTTATGAACTTTGCATGTTTTCGGAATTTCATATTTTAGCACATACGGAAACTTGGTTGAGGGATAATACGTCAAGTTTATTAGATACTGCCAATTACAATTTATTTATTCGTAACCATGATCTATATCAGCATGGTGGACTTGGAATGTATGTGAGAAGTGATTTTGATGTCAAGTTACAAGATGATATTCGAATAAATAGAGAGATGGTTTTTATGGCACTTGAGCCTACTCAAGTGCCATATAGCGATTGTTATTTCTGTCCGTCAGTCGGTCTGTCGGTCTGTCGGTCCCGGTTTTGCTAGTTCGGGTACTTCCAGATAAGCTAGGACGATGAAACTTGGCAAGCATATCAGGAACTGGACCAGATTAAATTAGAAATTGTCGCTTCCTCGATCCGACCATCTGGAGGGGAGTGGAGGGAGGGGGAATCCGGAAAAAATAGGAAAAATGAGATATTTTTAGCTTACGAACGGGTGATCGGATCTTAATGAAACTCAATACATGGAAGGACTTCGTGTCTCAGACCCTCCATTTTAAATCCAGACCGGATCCGGTGACACTGGGGGGAGTTAGAGGGGGAAACCGGAAATCTTGGAACACTTAGAGTGGAGGGATCCGAATGAAACTTGGTGGAAAGTACAAGCAAAAGTCCTAAATACGTGACTGATATAACCGGAACGGATCCGCTCACTTTGGGGGAGTTGGGGGGGGGGGGGAGAAGTCCGAATTTGTAGCGATCCCGCGAGTTCCGTGCTTCCTGATGTGCTGGGACGATGGAAATTGACAGGCATGTCTGGGACCCGACCAGCTTAAATAGGAAATAATCAATTCCCCGATTCGACCATCTGGGGGGGGGGGGAGTGGAGGGAGGGTGAAGCCAAAATTTGAGGTATTTTTAGCTTGCGAACGGGTGATCGGATCTTGATGAAAATTGATATTTAGGATGACCTCGTGTCTCAGACACCTCACTTTAAATCCGGGCCGGATCCGATGACACTGGGGGGAGTTGGAGGAGGGAACCGGAAATTTTGAGAAACGCTTAAAGTCGGGATGAACGCACAGGTCCTAGACACGTCATTGACATAACCGGACCGGATCAGGGCACTGTGGGGGAGTTGGGATGGGGGTCCGGATTTCTAGCGATCCCGCGAGTTCGGCATACTTCCTGGTGTCCTAGGGCGATGAAACTTGGCAGGTATGTCAAGGATCCGAACAGATTGACTTGAGAACAGCTGTTTCCCCGACCCGACCATCGTGGGGGGAGTGGGTGGATGGGGACTCCGGAATCTAGTGGCGTGCATAACTTTTGAACGGGTGATCAGATCTTGATGGAAATTGATATTTAGGATGACCTTGTGTCTCAGACACCTCACTTTAAATCCGGGCCGGATCCGATGACACTGGGGGGAGTTGGAGGAGGTAACCGGAAATTTTGAGAAACGCTTAAAGTGGAGGGATCGGGATGAAACTTGGTGGGAAAAACAAGCACAGGTTCTAGACACGTCATTGACATAACCGGACCGGATCCGATGACACTGGGAGGAGTTGGAGGAGGGAACCGGAAATTTTGAGAAACGCTTAAAGTGGAGGGATCGGGATGAAACTTGGTGGGAAAAACAAGCACAGGTCCTCGACACGTCATTGACATAACCGGACCGGATCAGGGCACTGTGGGGGAGTTGGGGTGGGGGTCCGGATTTCTAGCGATCCCGCGAGTTCGGCATACTTCCTGATGTCCTAGGGCGATGAAACTTGGCAGGTATGTCAGGGATCCGAACAAATTGACTTGAGAACAGCCGTGTCCCCGACCCGACCATCGTGGGGGGAGTGGGTGGATGGGGAGTCCGGAATCTAGTGGCGTGCATAACTTTTGAACGGGTGATCGGATTTGAATGAAACTTGTCTGGTGAGCTATCGCCTCGGACGTTCAGTGTCACGTCCGAGTCGGGTCCGATACCTGTGGGGATGGGGGGGGGGGTGGAAAACTCAAGAAACTCTAAAAGTAGAGGGATTGGGACGAAACTTAATGGATGGAACAAGCATTAGGCCTAGATGAAATTGACGGAGCCAGATGGTTTCGGGGCTCTGTGGGGGGAGTTGGAGGGGGTTTCATGGAATTCCGGTAGTCGTGAGTTAGAATAGTTCCAGAGGTAAAACGACAACGAAACTTTGCAGGCATATTAGCGACCCGAATTATCTTGACTTAAAAACCTGACACAACGTACCCCCGGAAACTTCCGTTCCTAGATCCGAGCATTTTTGGGGGAGCAAGAGAAGAGAAATATGGACTTCTATAAATTGCGAACGAGTGGTCTGATTCGAGTGAAACTTCATGGGTGATACGAATCGATGGCCTCGACATGTAAAACATGCGTTCGAACCATATGCGACCACGATTAGGGGAATTGGGGGTGGGGGGACTTTTGACATGCACAAAAACCAAACGGATGGACCGAATGAGATGCAATTCGACAGTGCCGAGTTTATGCGGCCTAGATTTGTTATTTGGCGTCTGGGCCGGATTCGGCCAAGGTAGGGGGGGGGGGGGTACTGGAAACTTGCAGATAGGCTATGCTCCAATTTCAGTCAAACTTGATGAGGGAATTAAGAGATTTGGCCCGAACCGGCTCCGACAACGTTGGTGGGAAGGGGGGGGGGGGTACCGGAACTTTCCAAAAATGCTCAGATTCGAGTGAAACTTGGTAGATGGTATAAACAAAGATGCTTTAGGTGGTCGATTTTTTTTTATTCCGAACCAGATTCGGCCACGGTAGGTGGAAATAGAGTGAGTACCGGAAATCGTGTAGCACGTCTAGGGATCAAACAAATGGATTTATTGGGATGAAAGTTTGAACAGTCATGTGCATTTGCAATCGAGACGATGCCGGAACTGCTCAGAAATGAGTGAAACTAAATATCCTATTTCTATTTCCGAACCGCCTTTTTGGATGGCGGGTGCATTTTGTGACGTTTTCATCTAGTTTCTTGTACAGCCTACTCGTACAAGTGCCATATGAGCTCGTAGCTCTTGTTGAGTGTATGGTAGCTGAAGTCTCTAAAAATGGTATTTCTTTTATTGTTGTTGTTATATACCCTTCAGGAAATATTGATAGTTTTTTAGAACTGTTAGAGGAGCAATTAGATCATTTAGTGAATAGTAATATGCCATGTTTCGTATGCGGTGATTTTAACATAGATCTTAATGTTATTGTTTCGAATCCAAAGGCCCGCCAGTTTCTTAATTTGATGCTGGGATATGGAATGCATCACGCTATAAACATTTGTACCAGAGTGACTGAGAGTTCGGCATCGCTAATTGATAATGTATTTTTGAATGTACCTCACGGGTCGGCTAATGTTGTTCTCTAAACGATGTTTCGGATCATTTTGGTATTTCGGTGATTGTCCCTCGCCTTATGGAACGGGTTATTGGTACTAGTAATTCTATTAGTCCTAACAGGCCTTTGCTTGATTCGTCTAGTATATTAAGGTTTAAGAATAAGTTGGAGTCTGTTAATTTTGATTGTTTAAGTCAAGAAGCTGATGTTAATCGGAAGGTCGAAGTTTGGTATTCTAAATTAAAGAATTTGTTTTTAGAATGTTGTTCATCTGTGGCAGCGCAGGCAAAGAAGCTGATACCAAAGAAGCCTTGGATATCGAAAAGTCTTGTTGCGTGTATTATTAGAAGACGACATTTGTATAAATTCTCAGTTCGTAGTAGTGATTCAAGTCTGAAGGAATCGTACACGGCTTATAATAATACATTAAATTGTGTTCTTAGGCGAACGAGGCTGGAATATTATAAGAAGAAGTTTAAGGAAAGTGAGGGAAACCCTAGTAAGACTTGGAAAATAATTAAGTCGGTGCTTAGTCCGAAGTCTCGCCCTGTGTGTCCAGATAATATAGGCCGAGGGGAGGACGCTTCTAACCGAGTGTGTGATCATTTTGCAAAAGTAGGAGAACACATTTCTTCAGCGATAGTTACGCGTAGTGATGATGGCTCGTTTCATCAATTTTTGCCGAAAGAGAGTGACGTTTCAGCGTACCTGCAACCAGTGACGATGTTGGAGCTATCTGAATGCGTAAAGGGTATGAAAAATGGAGCATGTGGAGGAGATTTTATTTCGTTGAAAGTTTTGAAATCAGTGCTGCCAGTTATATCTTGTCATTTTCTTAGTTTAATTAACGATCGTTTGAAATCTGGTATTTTTCCAGATTGATTAAAATGTGCGAGCGTGATTCCGCTGTTTAAAGGAGGTGATAAGAATTCGTTTGGTGATTATAGGCCGATTTCGCTTTTACCGGTAATTTCCAGGGTATTTGAAAAGCTTATTAACAATAGAATTGTGAATTTTCTGGAAGATAGAAAGTTTTTTAATTCTCATCAGTTTGGTTCCAGAAAGAATCGTTCGACGGAGCAGGCTGTATTAATACTTACTACCTTGGAGTTATTATTTATTGATTGATGAATGATTATTATTGATGAATGTTTAAGTTTCAAAAATCATATTGCATGTATTAGTAGTAAATTAGCCAGGAATGTGGGAATTATTAGAAAACTTAAACATATTTTCCCTCAGAATATATTAAGAATGTTATATTTTTCAATGGTGCATCCGTATCTGTTATATTGTTGTCTGGCATGGACAAAAACTTTTGTAAGCCACCTTACTCCTTTACGTGTGATACAGAATATGGCAATAAGAGTATTGTCCGGTGATGGTCGTAATATTTCCGTAAGACACCGTTATCAGGAGCTTCTCATTTTACCTTTTGCGGGAGTTTGTAAGTTTTATGACGCTTTATTTATGTACAAACATTACAATGAAGTTTTACCCCAGTGCTTTTCTCAGTATTTTTCCCGTGCGTCATCTTTTCACGGACATGGAACTCGTAGTTCACAGCTCATCCGTAGGCCGGTTGTAGTAACTAGTAGATCGAGATTTAGCATTAGACATGTTGGGCCTTTAATATGGGAAGGTGTGTCGACAGAGTTAAGGTCATGTAGTGTTTTACTAGATTTTCGTAGCATGTTAAAGGTTCATTGTTTTGCTGTATATGAATTTGATGCGTTATTCTCAGCCGTTTAAGTTGTGTGTTATCATTAAGTTTTTGTTTTAGATAGTTAGTGGTGATTCTGGTTGAAAATGAGTTGTTGTTTTTTGGTTGATTTTCTGGTTGGGCGTCCCAGACCGCGTAAGTCAAGCTCCTTTCTTTCTTTCTTTCCCCTTTTTTCCTTTGTCTTTGTTTTTGTCGAAGTTTTGTTTTTATTAATGTTTTGTTTCGAGGGTAATTAGTCCCTTACAGGTTCGCCTCTGGGCATTGAAGATTCAATTTTTTTGAATAAGCCCTTCATTCATTCATTCATTCAAAGTGCTTCTGAACAAAGCTGCTCGATCACGGGTTTGAACTGAGGGTAGGGTAAGCAATGATGATTGTTAAGATCGGGTAAGCAAAAGATAAGCCCTGGATTTGGATTTAGGAAACCTGAATCCAGTACGGTTAAGATCATCGGTTACAGCAGGGAGCGGATATTCTATGTAGTACTGCATTTGCTGCAAAAGCTTCAGTCCACAGGCGGAATTCAATAATAGTTGAACCGTACTAGGATAGAGAACCCGAACTACAGAGTGTGGGTTTAAGTAAGAAGGTGGTGTGGCTCAGCTGGTGTTACCAGATCGGTTTGCGGCAGCATATCAAACTGCCTCGAGGACCCCTAAAGTAGAGCCATGGTTCTACTTTAGGGAAACCTTAGGGTTACCTTAGGGTTCTACTTAGGGTTCTACTGGGTTACCTTAGGGTTCTACCATAGGGTTCTACTGCAGCTAATCGGCTTTTGTGCCAATCTCATTTTCACATTTCTTCTCTGAAATTCTTCAAATTTCACATTCTTTCACATTTCTTCTCTGAAATTCTTGGGCATTTTAAAGTCTCAATCAATCAACCAAATCTATTTCCAAACAGCTTAAAGCTAGATCAGGTCAATAAAACGTCATAGTTTCCACAATACAGTGGACAATTTGATGGGTTTTGCTCGGATTGAGTCTCGAGAGACTTGTACTTTCAACGTACAGGACTGTAAATGTTAATCTTTACTTGGTGTCAAGTGTTTCTTACATATAGAGCTTAATCGTCCCAGTACCTACTATTGACTTTTCATCAGAACCTGCCTCCCGACCAGGCTCGGGTTGGGGACTCCGCAAATGGATTCTAACAGTACTCTGGTGGTTAAGAATACTAATATTGCAAAACTGTAAAGGGCATGCATCTCAGAAAGGGTCAGAATCTGAGAGAACGGCAGAAGGGAAAGAGTAGTAGTCCCAAGACGAGAGGCTGCCAGGAGCACATGTCTGCATTCATTGGAAAGTTCTATTTACAAATAATAAATAATAATAAATAACAGATTAACACACTGAAAAATCTTCATCTTGTCTCAGGTAACCTAAAGTTGTTCTTACTTTCTGCTAGTCGCTTAAACGCTTTCTTAAGCACGTTAACGTCAGTAAGTTTTATGACGATGTCAGCAAATTGTCTTTCGCGTTCGGTCTTAAGCAAACTATAGTCAAAGTCCGTTCGCTGTCGCAATCCTTTGAAGAAGGATATTATAGCTAAGAACAGCTGCACTAGCAGGGATACCAAGAGAAAGGGTGATATCAGTATGAGTTGTAATAATCGGTCCAGGTGAGTCTTGAATTTGTCCTTCAGTCCGTAAGTCACTAGAAAGAATAGATTGAGTTAACTAAGTCATTTTCTTCTTTTCCTGTTTTTTCGAATTTCATCCTCACTGTAGTTTCACCTGAAAATGATGGATATGTCAAGTGATGTATGCGTATGTTTGCAATGTAGATTCATACCAACATAATCAACAAAAGGGGAAAGCACGTGTGTAGTAATGGGAAAATGTTATTAATTGACACAGAAAATCAATCTATATAGGTACATAGACATAAATTTAATTTATGACCCACCAAATGCACAAGGCAACAGCGAAGTAAAAAGAAAAAAGGGAAAAGTGACACAAAATAA
Source organism: Branchinecta lynchi (assembly GCA_023053575.1). Taxonomy (NCBI): domain Eukaryota; kingdom Metazoa; phylum Arthropoda; class Branchiopoda; order Anostraca; family Branchinectidae; genus Branchinecta; species Branchinecta lynchi. The sequence continues at coordinate 13,169,093 of JAKZAP010000015.1, forward strand.
AAATCAACATAAAGCACGGCATTTTCGACTGAAGCTTATCAGACTATAACTGGGGCCTAAAACTAAAAAAAAATGTATAATCATATTAATAATAAAGTTTTCAACATGGGATTGTGTAGGCAAATAATCTTCAATGGCTTTTTCTTTTTGCTTTTGTCTCATACTACCAAACTAACCCTAAAGTAACAAAATACACAAAAGTGATGTCAAAAAAGCGATCGAGCTAATAATCGTCAGATTAGCTAATAAAAAAAATTGTAGAAAGCGACCGTACAGGTTAAGATCAAATGTTTCCATTGATTACTTTTCTTTTCTTATTTCTGCGATGTTACCCCGATGAACAAGGTGTAATTTTGTTTGATAAATGTTACTAAATAAGTATTCCCCAGTCTAAGCTGATACGTCACACGGACCCATAAGATACATTTGATTAGATCTTATTCTAGGGACATGCTTCAGCTCTGCTTAGTTAGGGTCGTCTTCCGGCTCAGCAAGGCTTCCCCTGAGAGTCTAAAGCGGAAAACTTGTAGTAACTCTATGTAATTTAAAATACTTAGGACCGATGGAATCACCAAATAGCCTGTAGTTAATGGAGAGAAATGTTTGGCTGCTAGTTCTCAAACTTTTCTGATATTAATTTGCAGCCAAGCATTTGTGTTCTTTATCTTATATTTAATATGAAACACACTTTTCGGATGCGTTGCGTTGATTGATTGTATTTTGGTTGAAGTTTTAGGTTAAATATTCATTGAGTGTAATTTTTATTTTAAATGATTTGATTGTAGATTTTGTGAAAGTATGGTCTGGTTATTGGTCAGTTGTAGACCTATTAATAATATTTTATTATATTTTATCTGTTCGCCAGCTTTGGGGGATATAAATACACGAAATGAAAAGAATTTCACGATAATCCAGAAGGAGATCTGGATGAATTCAAATTGCACTTTTAAGTGTGATCTTGTCTGAACTCCATCCATATTCTCAACATCACTAGAGAGCTCGTGGTGAACAGATAGTAATCATTGAACCAAAATAAAATAATTCATTGGATGAACAAAATAAGCTTGCTTTTCAGTTAAACCTAAAGTATATACACTAGGCTACTCACCAATGCAAGTTCCGTTGCTGAACCCGTAACCACTAGAACATGAGCATGCGTAGGAACCGTACGAGTTGTGACATTGAGCCTTTGTATCTCCATTAGTACCACAGGGCTTATACTTGTCACATTCATCGACATCTGCAAAAAAAGGGTTATATATACCACTTCATAAACACCAAACAGCATTGCGTAATTTCCACGCCTCCCAACAGACTGGTGCTGTTGGCTACTTCTTCTGGATTTTACGAGGGCTAATCTGATTGGAATTGCACCCTACCAATCGCCCCGCCCCCTGAAGGCCATAGCTGACTAAATGGATACGTCAGCTGTTTTTTATACACGCGACCTACAGTTTCAGTTTTCTTGCTTTGAGCCTGAAGATGGAGGACCGTTGCCAAGAAGGGCTTAAACATCACCAAGAAAAAATGATCAGATAGAACCTCCTTCTCTCTGTCTCTCTAATATGACCATGCAAAGTCAAATATTTGCCAATACCCTACCCGCTGCAAACGAGCGTAGGTTAGTAGCTTCGTGGCGCATCACGTTTCGTAACCTCCACAAAAAGGTATATCGCTGTGAAACCGCGAAGAGGAAAAGTAGGCGGGTCAGCGCGCCTCTTCCACTTTTTGCTCTGTGATGAGCAACGACGAAGACGGAAGTAAAGGATACGGGTATCAGCATCAGCTCAAAGGTAGAGCAAATACCTCTAGGTCCGCTCAGTTTTGTCGGGGTATCCATAGTCGCTGCATGGGACAAAAGACGGAGGTTCTATCTGATTATTTGTTGTTCATATCACCCAAATGAAAAGAGCTTGCGTATCCATTCAATGTAGTCAACTATGATTCGCAGCAACCTTAGGCTTGAGAAAAAACCGGTCAACTGACCTGAGCAGACAGGGACATTTCCGTTTGTTCCGACTTGACTGAATCCAGCTTTGCAGACGCAGCTCACTGAAAATCCGCTAGAAATGCATTCTTGAGATGAGGAACCACAGTCTGAACAGCTACCAGTGACAGGGACTACCAACTCTAAAAGAATAAAATTGTATGTCAGGAAGTGTCCATTAATTAAATCATCAAATATCAATCAGATCCACCAGCAGTCTAACCTCCAATCTTCTTTGGCAAGACAGTTCTACTCTGGTAGGCTATGGTATTTTATGAAACTATGATGACAACATCACAAATTGAACGCTAAATTTAAATCAATGAAGGATCAATGTTTAAATTTTGGAAATGATTTTTTTTTCTATTCTGAAACAAGCACTGTAAAAAAATATCTAGCAGTATTTGCTACTGGGATTAATCTTATCTTTACTGATATAAGATTACCCCTAATTAGGACTAATCTTATCCCAATAGAGATAAGATTAATCCCAGTAGCAAATACTAGATCCATATTCGGAGAAACTTTTTACAGTGCAGTCGGCCTGTTTTCAATTCTCTTTTCACAGTTGATTTCATGAATCTTCCCGTGGATCAACTTTACACAGATAAACCCCGTCCCTCGTATCGTTTGTGATTTGTTCAGTTACAGGCACAGGCTTTGTAAACCAATCACAGTTTTGTTGTTGGCAATGCGAAGTCTAACCTAACGGTGAAAGGAAGTGTGCTTTTACAGTAGAGATATACAAGGAGGAATTATGCTTAGGAGCTAATCGGTTGCCTTTTTTTTTCACAGAATTTTAGCTTGAATGCCCAATGAAGAATTTGTAGCCTGCGTAGTTGTATGATAGTTGTACGAAAAAGTTGCATGCATTGATATGTAATAGTAAAGAATACCATCATTTAATATGCCTCAGACTTGACCAATCCTAAGCAGTGGTGACCATCAGCACCCTGTCTTGCTGCAGTGGCATCTCGTCTTGCTTTAGCTTGCAGTACAATGCAGTAACACGGAAGCCTTGTGATAGAAGCATGTAGTAGCATTAGTTCGTACTACATGCTACTTTTTCGTACAACTTCATACTACTATTTTCAAATAATCTTTTCATCGGGTGCAGCAACTGTCAGCCACTTGTAGGAAATAGGAATTAAAGCCTCTTCAGTGAACCTTGGCGGGGGGGGGGGGGGGGGACATCTGAACATTCAGACGGCACCGATGACACTTGGCTGCCATAATTTTGTACGTCTAGAACGAAAAGAATAACAAAAAAAACTTGTCGTATGTCAATGAGTACGAAGTTCGTACGTATATAAGTATATAGTAAGTATGTCTTCTCGTCGATTACGTATGATTTTCGACAGCCAACTTACAATGCCTTCCAAGTAGTCACCGGTCCTTTTTGCAAGTTCAAGTGGATAAAAAGTCCGTTATGTACTCGTTGAAGGCGCTTTTGCGAAACAGTCTCTCTATTTTCCGTCGCTCTTTCTGATCGATTCCCGTTCCTGTACGAACGAAGAACAGTCTTTAGTTGGTTTCATGTCGTACAAACGTTAGTATCAATGTTTAACCGAAAACCCAGCTCATTTATATCTTCGGTTTGAATAATCTAAATTTTTGCTCACACTGCTAAGGTTTTTTTTTCATCTTGGGCATGATGTTCAGAACTTCCTCCCTTCACAAAGAATTTGAGTTTCAACAAAAGCATGCATTTCAACGGAAACAAGTGATTGGTAACTAGAGTATCGTATGTCAGAAGATTTTGATTAACAAAAGCCCTTACGTTCTCTTATCACCGTGACTGTTCGGTCGTTCCGATGACGTACGGAAACTTAAAAATTGTGTGCAGATTATAACTTAAAAAATTTTCCAGTTTCTCCAGATCGTCCCTTGAATTTGTGAGAAAAGACATAATAAGTTGCTTAGGTAAAAGTGGAGGAAAACTGAGTAAAAAGAAGAAATTCTACATTTTTTCGGTTACACCATTTGACAACGAAAGAGTTGAAATTAACCCAAGGGGTTACCAAAATATCGTAGGTCTTACGTATTAGCTTGAAGAGAGCTTCATTCAGCGTAAAGTACAGTGGCCATAGGTTTTCATGCAATGCAGGGAACTATGGGTCACGTACGCGTACAGTATCTTCGAAACATGGGAGACCAAGAGTCTCATTTTCAGGTTACGCAGTGGTTGAAAGAAGTCTTTGACGTTGAAAGGCATTTCACAAGGTCTACAGGTCGGTTTAAAGGGGTTGAATACAGTTCAGATATCCCTCAGCCAAGGCAGTTCCGGAACCACAAGTTGACGAAACAGTACGAAGAGTTCGTAACGGATAATATTCAAGAAAGGTTGCGAAACGGTGAAATTTTGCACGTGTCATATTCGTCACTTCCTGTCATACTTGGCTCCTCGAATTAGTCTGTCTTGTAAGTCATTTTCCATTGCTCGATTTTGTTTTCGGGAATAAATTTTACCGTTCCGGACGGAAGTTATGGATGTGGGGAAAATGTCCGAAAAAGTAATTGCGTATTTATCTAAATTTTCTTTCCGACTTCTCGGTTCTACTTCTCCGTTCTCCTTACTGATTGGTCCACAAAGGGCGGATGCTCAATCTGTATATAGAGCTACTAACTAAACTGTATAGCGAAAAGTGTAAAAACGGTCATTTGCATGAGAATAGAGAATTGAGAAGCAAGAACTGAGAATTCAGATAAAAATCGCAACTAATATTGTCAAATAAGTTCCTCATTTTTCACTTGAAAATTTCGGAGCATAATCGAGCCATGAAAAACTTCTGTCGTCCCCAACTTACCAGTAGTCCTGGTAAGTGATATGAGTACATTAAAGCTTATTCCAGGTACAGTCACTTCGTTATTACTGATTCGATATACTGTCAGTCGTTCTTGAGTCACTTCAGTCGTGTAAGCTGTCGTCGCACTTGACAATGTCACACCTATTTCAACATTCGGCGCATCTGACTGACGTTTCTTTCTGAATAAGGGAACAACGCTTCTCGCTGACGATCCCGCTTGCTTGAAAGCAACGACTTGGCCCACAGCGTCTTTGAATGCAGCTTTGATCTAAAAATAAAACATGGCGGTCAAAACTTGGTTATCAACCATGAATAACTTACATGCCGCCAAGAACAAATGATCAGATAGATCCTCCGTCTCCCTATCTCTGTACTATGACTATGCGGAGTCGATTATTTCCCCGTACCTTTTCCGCTGCGAACAAGCGGAGGTTAGTAGCTTCGCGCCACATCCACTTTTCGTTGCCTCTAGAATATATTGCTATGAAGAAGAAAAGTAGAAGACAAAGCAGATTGGTTCCCTGGACGTGATCAGCAGCGGGTCAGTGGCGAAGTACGCCTTCTTCATTATCTTTCTCTGCGATGAGCAACGGCGAAGACGGAAATAGAGTAGACGGGTAAAAAGCTAAAGTAAAGACCTCTAGATCCGCTCAGTTTTGTCGGGGCATTCATAGACACCGCATGATACCAAAGATACAGGTTCTATCTGATTATCTCTTCTTGATGCCGCTTCAACAAGACAATTCAGTCCTAATTGTGTCAACTTGTCTGTAGGCTTAATAATCGCAAGTCTGTATGGCCAAATATCGTAACATTAGGAAAGACGGTAAGCCTAATTTCACACAGAGCAAATCGCGGCGATGAACGAGTTTTTCAGTCGCAGCGACAGAAGATTTTTATTGCCTGGATGTTCACACTGAAGTTTGATCGGCAACAGAATTTAACGCGAAAAATAATAAAAAATAACCCTAAAAATAATTAAAATAACAAAAAATAATTAATTGTTCTAAAAGTGTATCATCAAAAGGGTCGTCCAAGTTGCTGTTGCTTGTATAAAATCGTACTGTCGCCCGATTCAAGTTGAATTTTCCCAACACTGAAAAACGCCTGACGAAGCAACAGAAATCGCCGATTTTGGCGACGAAAATCTCGCCTATGGCCGATATCAGCTCAGTGTGAACGTCTGTGTGAACCTAGGGTAAATCCGCTGAAATCGCGTCGTCGATAAGTGAGCTGCCTGCTACCTAGCTGACAACCCAATGAAATCGTAAGCTGTCGGAAATCATCGTAACTTGTTGTAAGCGGCAATTGAGGCGTTTTTCAGCCAATGAGAGCATGCCGGATCCGGAAGAACACGGTTACGACAGGATTACAATTGCCAGTGGAGGACCCACTTAGATTTGGCAGAAGGGATCCGCCGAAATGTCACCAGAGAGATGATTTAACGACAATCCAACAGTTCGGTACAGCTACTTCAGCGCACTCATAGGGGGGAAGGGTGTCCCTTTTCATGAATAGAGGTACAGAGATAACACGAATAAACAAGGAAAAGTTCGTTGGATGAAAATCGATTAGTTGAAATGCGAAGCCACTGTGAAACGCGTTCTCATTGGGTCCTTAAGCCTGTTTAAGTGGACAAGTGATAGGTATTGTCAAACCTCAGCCCTATTAGGTTAAACTTTATCAAGGTGGTGATTTCCTGTCCATACAGGAAGGAAAATGAGTTTGGTATGATACCAATAATAATTGTATCTGGAAAAGCGGGAGGGCAATATACAATACAAGTATGAATTCCAAATACATAGAAACGTATCCGTAAAACACCAACAGCTTGTTGAGTCCTTACGTTATTTTTACATATCTAAAAATGTTGCTTCACCATTGAAGGTAACTTCCGAATACAGGGAAGTACTTGGAAATCCCCATGGAAGATCCCCCTCGAATATCCGAAAGCTCTTGAGAAATGACACAGAAATTAGCAACCTCCTCATTTTCAGAACCGCAAAGAGGGCAGGCGTACCCATTCGGGTTTCTCTTATTCCTGTCAGATCTTTATTTAGACAATTAGCCTTTAGTTGGATCCACTACCTCAAAGAAACCGGATCTAGCTTAAAGGCTCCGTTTTGCTTACTCCGCCTTTCAATATCCCTGGCTCCCATATGGTATAAGAAGATTATGAAATCGCCACCTTTCGCAATTGTTTCGTTTTGCACCAACGACTTCTTAGCACTTTTCCGGCCTATAGTTTTCGTTTTGGTAGACATGGTAGATCATCGGTCGATCTTTTGTTTCGTACTTGTCCTGTTTGCTTGCTTATTAACTGTTTAACAAAGGCGAGTTCAGTTTTCAAATATTTTGCGTCAAGCCGCCGCGTCGGAGAGAGGTAAGGCTGGATAAACTGGACAATCGCTAAAAAGAAAACTGATAATTAAGTAACGATATTTTTGAAAATGATTTGGACTTAAAGTTGTGCTTTAAGCTCAAAATAAAATTCAGGCTCGTACACTGCTTTGACCGTTTCTGATTTCCTGTTCTTCAATATTTGTGTTTTTGCAGATACCATGGTATCTGATACCACGGTCTAAATTTGTTTTTGCAGTTGTCGTGGTATCTGATACCATGGTCAAAAGGCGTTTTACAGTTATCGTGGTATCTGGCCAGTTATCGTGGTATCCGATATTCAGATGCCACGGTCCGACCGTGGTAACTGGTCGTGGTATCTGAAAAGTCACCTCACTTTCATCAAGTTTTGTCAGATTTTTGAGAAAGAAGTTTGGCACTTCCTGATACTGCAAAAACGACTAATTGCAGATTCAGTTACCGTGGGAACAGATACCATGGTATCTGCAAAAATGCAACTTTTGTGTCTGATGACGGTATCACTGAACTTGCAAAAAGAAACAAAGGAGAATACGAAGCTGTGGTAAACACAGATGAATTCTTGACAAAAAAGTCAACAGAAATTCCAGGACAGTTAGTAGGTGACAATGAAAAAGACTGAACTAGGAAAAAATATATTTTACTCAATTTCTGCTTCTTCTGCTAGATGTGTGCGGTTAGACGCGAATACGGACAGCCTATTCAGAGTTTTGAAATGAATAAAAAAAAGTTTCTGAGATTAAGAAGGTTTTGCCTTTTGCGTCCAGCTGAGCTGCAATGGAAGAGACTGCAGTCTGTAGGCTACATGGAAGGTAGCTTCTCCCTCGGACTTGATTCTGCTTATTGTTACTTACAAACTTCTCTGCTTCAGCTTTCAATTTTAAGTACGTCTCGGAGTTCGGGTTCCTTAGATCTTCAGACCATTTAGTATTGCTTGTGAGTGGCAGGGTGACATTGTAGACCTTATCTTTGGTTGCGTCGGATCTTCTGCAAGCACCATTTGCACCCTTTATGTAGGGGAAGATGCACTGGCATTCATACCCATTCGAGTTGAGTGATCGGACGCACTTGCCGTTAGTGGATGCGCATTCCGACTGAGCAGCAGTGGCGGCACAGGGGTCAATGCTCGCTGAGAAAGCTGTATAAAAAAGAGAAATGTTAGAAGGATGAATCAGGAAGTCCATCTCGTTCCAGTTTCGAGAGTCTAACAACCTGTCGTGCCTACATCACTGTTTCACTCTACGCCCATCATTGTTCCATCTCTTCTCGTCTATCCACTTTGAGTTATCGGGTGCCCGCTTATGTATAGAATTAGTTTCTTCAACGAAGTTTAGATGTTGAAGGCCACGAATTTTTTTTTTTTTGATGAATGTGAAAAATGTGGGACGTTACTTGAGGTTTAGATTCAGGCTTACTAGAAAATTGCCACAATAGCAAAAGCCAAAAAATTAGCAAAAAGAAAAAAATTTAGACACTAAACAGTAGGTAGCACTCAAAGAATAGGTAACAATTAAATCTACATATGCTAACAACTACAAAAGCTTACTTAACAATAAGAACAAAGTTAAACAAGGGACCAGGAACCGGACGGGCAAACACGAACTGAATAAATGCAAGAAACATGAGATTTTATTGATTGTTGAGGTTTGCGACGGATCATAGAACAAGGTTCTTTGGGAGGTCAGGGCTACTACAGTTTTGCTGGGAATATTTCTGTTAGTACAGTGTCTCTTTTGAATTTCCTGTAGTTGCCATTGCCGTCTGGCTTTTTGCGCCTCAATCCTGTTCTCATTGCTTTCGAGGAGCTCAGTGGTCAGAAAGACCGGTTATTAAAACAGCTCACTTTCAAAAGAGGCACGTACGCTAGAATATCCGAGCCGAAACTGTGTCTACTGATTAGATGCTACGGAAGGAAGTATTACTAAATTTGCCTAAAAAGTACCTCAGATACTGGATTCAGCTGAGAGCGAATTGCCTACCAGTACATAGGAAACTTAAATTTTTAAAAAGAAAAAATGGAGAACCGAGTTTGGCGACACCCTGCCCTTTATGTAATGAAGGGAATGATGATTTGGAGCACTTTTTGCTGAAGTGTCATGAGCTTTCTGATTTAAGGGTGTCTCTGCTTGGGTGGAATTTGCGGCTTCCAGACATCTTGGATTGTACATCGGCGCAGATAATATGTAAAGTGTGTAGATTTATCGATGAAGGAGTGAAATTTCGAGAGAATAGAAGTTGAATTTTTGTTATATTTGTTTAATTTAGTTGGTTAATTAGTGTATAACTTGTTCATGTATATGGCCTCTGGCTTTAAATACAGATTATTATTATTATTATGGTACTTATACCGTCGAAGATATTCCGTCGATGATTTGAAAGTGACCCTTGACAGGGAGTGGGGCAAGAAGGAATGAAGGCTGGAATGGGATGCCGTGGAGTCCCGGACCAGAGCATAAGGTCAAGTGAATCATACCAACGCAATTTCCGAATTCATCTACATGGAAATTTCCGAAGATATGCTGGGGAGGATGGAAAATCTTTCAATTTACGGTGTTTAAGGTAAGGTATGTCAATTTGTTCGCCATAAGACGAACTCTCTTTTACACAATACACTGACGATACATTCTGTGAAATTTGTTGTCTTAGAGAGGGTAGAAGGGAAAGCCCTATAGTCTTTGGCCGTATCCGGCCAACTTGGTCTACTCAGCTTTAAAAAAAAATGTATCCTAACATTTGTTTAGGGTGTTTTTCGTAAAGTTTTGTTTGTATATTCAATAGTTATGTATTAGTATACAATATTTTAATGTATGATATTATTCTAATTATTGAAAAAAGATTTTGAATGAGAATACTTACGATAGCAGCTTCCGTCTCCTCCGTGGATGTATCCTGGGCCACAAAGACACACAAAGTAGCCGTAGTAGTCGGTGCAAACGGCACTGGAATCTCCATTGTCGTCACAAGGATTTCCAACACACTGATCTGTGTCTTGACAGATGTTGTTCAGCGATTTATAACTAAGGAATAGTAAAGTCTTTTAAAGTCTGCATCAAAACATGTATCATACTAGTCCTAATCCAGTTAAGGATTCTGCTTGAAACACTCCTACCATCTCTTGTTGGTCACCATCAGTGTTGGGAAGTAGCCTACTTCGAGGGATACCTGTATTTTACTTAAGAATAAATTTTCTGGAGTAGCCTACTTCAAACTTAAAGGACACTTCTTGCTCATTCTTATTATCCTTATCTTTGGCATTTTGGCCTTACGACCGAACAGACCGCCAAAATACTCTACAGGAGTGTTGCATGAAGCTGCCACCCTAAACTCCTATTTTGGGGAAATGACTTAGGGAAAAAGAGTAAAGGTTGAAATAAAATTCATTGGAGTATCCTGAAAGGAAGCTTAGAACCTTCGCTTTCTGCTGGTACCATAGTTTACTTGTAATTGTTCAAGACTAAGCTGGAGAACACAAAAGAATATAGGCACCCAAGTGATCATGAAGTCGCCCACTTTGCTGAAAATGGTATTTTGCTACATGGTGAAGTTAGAAGCCAGCTGTTTGGTCAGAGAGGTTCCTTGACCTTTTGCAAATGACAAAATTTGCTGTTTTCTTGGAATTTGCATGATTTTTCTGGGGGTGGCAGCTTCATGATCCAAGGTGGCAGGATCATGTACCATGGCCAATTGGGGGGTGGGCGGTGCCATAGTAAGGGCAGCTTCATGCAACACTCCTGTATATGACTAGGTCCAAAACACGCCAGTGATTCTCAGGAAGAACGAGCAAACGTATCCGTAACGACTCAAACTCAATGACTCAAATTCCGAGTCAGCGCAGCTGTGACACCGTTTCTTCCGTTCTTCCGCAGGTACCCGGAGATTCAGCATCGGAAGGGAGAGATAGTCATCAAGTGTATTGACAAGATTAAACACTGAGCTCTAATCATAGCGTCAAAGGTGGCCGAGAGGTCCTATGAAGAGTTACTACGTAAATTCAAAATCGCCTCCTTCCATGAACGAAGGCTGAAACTCTGCATGGAGTTTGGTGTTAAACCTCTTAATCATCCAAACGACAAAAACCATTTTCCCTTCTGAAAAGCAGACAAATAGGCTCCCTCGCAAGGTAGCTACTGCGGTTGAAAAGTTGCAGCCAATCAAATTTGCCCACTAGAGGTTTGCAAAGAGTTTTGTTCCTTCATTTTTAAAGTTGTATAACGAAGGATAAGCTGAGCTGCTAGTTTTAATTATAATGTTATTTATTACCGTTGTAGCGCCATATACGTCGGCCTATAAACTGTATCCATGACTATACCAAACAAATTTAGCGTGAGCCATTATAAATTTTGTGTGATATAAAAAGATTTATATATCTATTTATCTTCCTCGCATATCCGGATTGTTCCGTTGTGTACCTGCGCCTTCTTATTACTTTTTCGTCCTAGCCGAGTTCTGCCTGTCACGAACCAAAAGCTTCCAGGTTAGCCGACTCATCTTTGACACAAGAGATGACACGCTTCAAAGTATTGTTTCTCATTTTGGAAGACATGGAGAATCATCAGGCATATCTTCTGTTTATGAATTCTTTTCTTTTGCTTGGTTTTCAAGTTTATTAACTAAGGCGCACCCCTTTTAAATATTTTGCGTTCAGCCGCCGCGTCGAAGAGAGCGGAGGTTGGATAGAGTCAACAAGCGCTAACAAGAAAATTGCTTATTCACGTGCAAGGTCATGATGTTTTCGGAAAACAATGTATCTGAGACATTTCGTGGAAAGATCATTTCTAGTAAAGTTGTGCTTTAAATTTTAACTGAAAAGGTAGCTTACTTTAAATTTGGTATTTGAATACACTCAATTATTTTGACTGTAGTTGGTGTTAGTATGTAGTATGAATAAATGAATGAATGAATAAAACACAATAAGTCGTGTCTATGTTTATTTTTACAAAATGCATTACTTCCAAGTTCATAACACCATACGCTTGTGTAACGTCACCGGAAAGTGTGCTGACTGTTATTCGAAATAGCGTATCCTCGTGCTAGATGTTGTGAATTTCCGACACTGGAACTCGGAATGACTAGGCAGTCAGACTCGATCAGACAGATATTAAAAAAAATGAAATAAAATACGAACCCTTCACTGCAGGTACATTGCGGTCCGTTGGTGGTGTCATCTTGACAAAGAGAGTACTTGTCAAGTCCCGCAACGCATGTATTTGCAGAGAGGCAGGTCATCAGTCCTTTCTGTGGCTCGGTGTTACTCAAATCCACTCTAAGTGCTTCCATGCGTATTTCGGCCGGGTTGGCAAACGTCGCTTTGATCGAGGCAATGAACGTACTGATAGGAATTTTGGTCGGAGGATTTATGTAGAAAAGAACCTCTGCGGCTAATCCAGATTGTGTGAAGCTTCCCAAGGACGGATTTAAGGTACCAAAGAGTCGAAATAGCTGAAAAGTTGAACAAATCTTACATATTTTTAACTGCAGACATCCAGAGACATGGCGTACCGAGAACTCCAAGGAAAACAGATAATCATATTGTCAGGGTCATTTACTTTCACATATTTAGGACACACGCTTCACGCACAGACTGTCTGACCATTCCCTGTTGATTTACTCATATCTAAACTTTTGTGGGTCGTACAGATACGACAATTGACCAAAAGACGCGTCTTTCCTTCCAATATAAAGAAATCCAATAAAACTTATTTCGGAAAATATATCAGATACGACCATGTGACTGTCCAGGGTTGATGTAGACCCTATCCAAACGCAAACAAGATTTTAAAAGTTCTTTAGTTACAATAGTGTGGAATGACACTGATCACAGCCTCCCCCTTTGACGACATCTTTTCTCGGTTGAACCATTTGCCCCTGATGAGGAATCTAGGCAAAACAAAATCCTACTTCATTCAGTTCGTGTCGTTTTTAAGCCTCCACAGAATTTTCCAAAAGCTTTAAACGACGACTCTAGAAAAGTGGTTCCCAACCGGTGGTGCACGTACCCGAAGGGGCACGAGGGACCCTCGCCAGTGGTACACGGAGATCCCAAAATCAAGTTATTCCGTAGCTTGAATACACTGTAAAAAGTTTCTCCGAATATGGATTAAAGTTAACTGCAGTATTTGCTACTGGGATTAATCTTACCTCTACTGGGATAAGATTAGTCAGAATTAGAGCTAATCTTATCTCAATAAAGATAAGATTAATCCTAGTAGCAAACAACAGTGAAACAATAGTTCGTCAAAAACGGGGTGCGGATCCTTTTTGAACGTTGATTAGGTGTACGCAACCTTTTTTAATTCTTATTAGGGGTACGCGGTGCGCAGTTTTGGAACCACTGCTCTAGAACATTTACCGCTCGGGCTCCGAAGGATGGTAGCAACAATAGTTCACCTTTATTTTTTGCAGTCAGATTGAATCAAAGGGGTCGACTAAATTTCAGCCAATTGTCCAAGGAGTATATTTTCCATTTCCGAACCTAAATGATTATTCCTAGAACTGTTTATAAATGTAAACACGCTCGGCTCTCTATATATAGATCCAAAAACATGTTTCACAATATTTATTTAATCAAATTTCCCAACTTTCTTCATGGCGTCACATTGATTTCACCAGTATCGGATAATCGGCTGAGACTTAAAGCGTGTCCCACCCTTGTAACAATAGTTACTATTAGTTACTATTTCCGTTCCATCCTCACGAAAAGTTACTACGCTGACCGTTCCAACCTTGTCGGAATAGTAACTAATAGTTACTATTTGCTTACCATGCTCGGGAGCGTGGTAAGCGTAGTAACTACGCATCTCTGGAACGTGATTGGTCGGATTCGCCCCTGGCGTGATATCCTGCTGGAAAATAGAAAAATTGTTCCAGCCTTGACGGCAAAAAGCCAGAATTCGCGACGTCATGCGTAGTAACTACGGTAAGTAGGATGGAACACGCTCTTAATCGAGACTGGATCGAAAGACAGCCAATCGATTACCGAAATAAGAAAGTTGTTACTTACAATTCTGTCCAATGTCGAACGGAACCGTAGATTCTCTAATGAGCCTTCGACAAAAACTGTGTAGCTCACGCTGATAATCCTCAGTTTCATTCCAAATGGGTTGAGGGTCGGATCTAAAAAAGAACTAGATTTGAGTTTTCTCTAAAAGAGAAACGAGTCTTTTTTATCCTCTTCTTTGTTTCCATGACACAGTTGTGGCATCTACTTCTATCTTATCCTATAAAGAACACCTCGCACAACATAGCTTCTCTTAAGATGTTCCCACACAGTTAACTACTTTAAACTTAGTTATGCTTACAAAAAACAAAACAAGACTTTTGCCGTTTTAGCCTCTTTTCATGTCCTTGCCATGGATGAGTAACTTGGCAAAATTTGCACAACCGGTCTTGAGACCAATAAGCGATTTGGAAACAACGATCGGAAGGTAAAGTCAGGTAAAGAGAACAACGTGATAATAAGTGTAAAGCTAAAAGAGGACATAGACTACACTTATAAAGCGTAGAATCTCTCGAATGAGAATGGATGAAAATGCTACTGAAATATGATGAATTACTATCATAGATACGACATGTCCTTGAACGCTGTTTGCTAGAAAATATTAATAATTTTCATTTCCTATTTAACACTTGTTTTTACACCAAAATTTTACCGCCCGGGGAGTTGCACTTTCGTTATAGCTTCCTAATAGAGCAGTGACCAAGAAACTCCAAACTCTCAGAAAAACACATATGCTTTCGAATAGAGTAGAAGGCTAGTTATGTCACTATAAAGCATTTCTGACAAAGCAGTTATCAAGAAACCATAAGGCGGAGCCACTTCATTCAACAGTTTTAATTAGTTTTGGATACTGTTACTAAATACTGTTGAAAAAGAAATTCCGTTAAAATGAGATATTAGTGACATAAAATGCGCAATAGAAGCTGAGAAAGTAAAGAATTACTGGCATTAATATTTTAAACCATCTTCCAAAAACCACCAAGGATCAGGCAAGCTCTAATCGCTGCAGATTCAGTTTCTCCAGAATAAATTACTTTACATTCTCCAACGAATTGTTTGTAATGGTATCATGAGGTTTTATTTCAAATGATGTAAGTTGATTTATACCTTCCTTGACGTTTGTTCCGTGGCGTTTGCAAGTGGTTCCTCTTTGCTCCCCTCGCTAGGCGCTGTAATGACATTAAAAGCCTCTGCAATCCACACCTTTCACCATTAGCGAATAAGGACATGAGAAGCTTCAAAATGTTGTTTTTCATTTTGTAAGACATATTATACCATCAGGTCTATGTTTTGGACTTGTTTAGGTTTTCCCACTATTTACTACGGCTTGTTAAGTTCTCAAATATTTTGCGTCCAGCCACCGCGTCGGAGAGTGGGAAAGCTGGAAAGAGTCGACAAGCGCTAATAAGAAAGTCCCCAGATTCTCGTGAGAAGTAATTGTATTTTCGAAGAAAGATGTTTCTGAGCCATTTCACTATTAAGGAACATTTGTAACAGTTTTGTGCTTTGAATATTATACCGGTCGATCATTGCGCAAGTTACCATCTATTATTGCACGGGATCTTCTTGTCTTTAAGTAACTAAGTCAGTAATTTATTTTCACCCGCCATTTTGGAAAGCCGAGTATAGAAACTAAAGGAATAAATGAAACAAATGCAAAACACATAGGACAAACAATTTGTTTAAAGTTTAACCGAAAAGAGCTAATGAGATAGGGCAATCTAGTTACCCATCACTTATTCACTTAACGAGGCTTGAGGACTCTGTTATCGATTTTGAAATAGTGGAATTTCCCTGTCGAGTTTGCGGTACCTCTAAGCGCTTGCACCTGTGTTGTATGCTTGACGAAAATAATTTACGAATATTATTTGTTCATTCACGTAGTGAGCTACCTGCCACTGGCCACTGAAAAGCCGTGGTTGTGTTGAGATTCAAATTTTCCGCGTAATAGTAGAATTTTGCAGTGTAAGGACGGCCGTGGATATTCTGAACATCATAGGGAAAATCATAGAGCAAATATTGAAAAAAAAAAATTAAACTTAGCAGTGTATTCAGTTAAATGATACAAAATAAGTTGGCTTTTCAGTTAAACTCTAATATTCTGACAGCAGACACGGTAGAAGGTCATGCGTTGGTTGGGCACAGCTGTCGGTGTTTTTTTGTAAGGATGAGGGGACTTTAGAAAGGGAAAAAGTTGCATCCCGAAGTTTGAACTTATCCGTTAGCATGTGGTTATGGCAAAATTTTGAAAGATAGTAAGTAAGAACAGTAAGGAGAGATTTACATTGAAAAACAAGTTTTTGACAGGAGACGAGGCATAAGATGTATTCGAAACGTTTGACAAAGGGTTTAACTGCAGATAAAATAGAAAAAAAGAGATTTTCGGTTTTTTTTTTGTGAGTTGACCGTTTTCTGGCTGAAAGCTTCTGCGCTTTCCCAGACGGATGGTAAAAAGTAAATATCCACAGAATTCAGAATTATAAATAATCACAGATTTGTACATATACACTTTGAACACGCACATTTTATCTTTCGTTATTTTATTTTTATCTGCATTTCGTTCTGTCCGCATCGTTCTTCTGGTTTTAGTTACATGTCGTCTTTTTGTCTGTTGGTCCCGCATCGTTTTCCTGTTGTGATTGTGGTGGATTTTATGATTTAGTTTTGTTTAATTCGCTGAGGACGGTTTGCCGGGTGTGAAACCGAAATTTCCGAAATTTTATTTATCCTTCGCACATCATCTTGGAGGGGTAAACTAGATGATAAAAAAACCGGGAAATCTCGTTTTTTCTATTTTATTTGAATTGAACGGTCAGCTTGGCTTCAAACCTTATCTTCGTTGAACTGCAGGTACTCACAATTTGAGAGGTTGACTTGAAGGCCGATTGTGAGAAGTTCCCATGACAACTTTAGTGAGCGTGTATCGAATGTGTCTTACTAAGAGCAAGTTGTCCGTGTAAGCTATGTAACTTAAGGCATGGTCCTTATAGAAATAAGACAACCTCTTTGCAAACACCAATTAGGACAAGAACAATCTCTGATGAAGTACCTTACCGTTTGTTATCAAAAGCACCAGTTACGTCTATCTAAAATAGAGGGGTGGAAGCCTTACCGTGGGTAGCCTGTTTTCGTCAATAGCTGATGAGCATTTTCAGAACTGGTGAGCGAATGGATCCCTAGCTGCATTGAACCAAAACGACTTATCAAGTAATTCCGGGAGGAGAACGTATTCAAAGATTTTGCTATGATGCTTGAAACTGTGAACGTTCGACAACTTTTGACAAGCTCTATATTTTTCCAGCGCTTTATCATAACGTCATAGTACCCTTGCAATAACCTCTGCCATCGACCAAATTAACTTTCCATTTCCTATAGGCGAGGGGGGAGGGGGGCTTACCAACAAAGCAAACGCGATTGGAGGAGCTTGTGTCGTTTACAGGTACAAGTGGGAATTGACAGCTACATCTGTATCCTTTCTCATTTAGAGCTGGAACACATCTCGAATTACTTTTGGCACACTCTGCCCTTGCAGTCGCTGTACATTTGTCTGCAGTGATACCAGAATCATCTGAAAAAAAAGAAAAAGACGTGATTCAGGCAATCGTGGGTTTCAGCCATCCTGCGGTCTACAACTAAACTTTAAGGCAGTGCTGCAGCTAAAACGATACAGCAAGAACGCAGGGTGCTTTCATCAGTCAGGATTGGCCGAGCTGTGTTACTGCAAAATTACAGCAACACAAATCTTTAGCTCAAGTTAGAACACAACTTAGGTGATTCATCAATTTTCATATCTTATGTTGTGACTACAACCCCGTTGGTCAGACGGGTATGGGTCCTGAAGAGGACCCTTGTTAAGAAGGGCTGAACACAGCTCTAATAAAATGTAGCTTACTTATCTTTGCACCATCAAATATGATACATGTAAAAGGATACATAGTCATTCTTACAAAAATGATAATTCAATCAAGGATGAATCTGAATAGTAGGCTATATATAGAAAGTAAAATGAATGAATAATATTAAGTTTATGAGTATGATAAATATTATAAAAAATATAAATATTAAATAAATAGGAAACAGTATATGAATAGTAATTACTTATCCTGAAATATTCGTTTGCCAAGATTGGAAAATTGACCCGTAAATTAGTCAATTTCAGTAATAATACACGATCATAGTCAAAAGAGTCAAAGACGAGAGCCCTTGCCCCTAGAACCTGTTTGGCTCACTTTGTCTGGTCGTCCCTTGCCCGAGCGGAAAGTCTTTTGTTAAATGTAATGTATCAAATAAGTTTAAACAAAAAAAATCAGAAAAAAATAAATTCAAACCAATTATTTAGCTGAGTGGATACGGGTGAATAAACAACAGCTAACAAGAGCAAATGTTTCGGTGGGACTCCAAAGGAGTAATTAGGGGTCTTGATAAAGACAAACAAGTCAGTCAGATACATCTTCAGGAGAGCCAAAGAGTATACTGTTTTACTACGTTCACGCTTAGTATAGAGCCAAATCGGAAGCATACTAGCATTTTTCTCGTTTAGGTCACCCCCGTTTAAGCGGTCAGTTCAAACAAGGTCGCGGTAGAGCGATCCTCCAGTGTCACGACTCGGAAGCACTAGCATTGGCAAGCTCGGCCAATTGCTCAATAATAAATTAAGACGCAAGGAAGTACAGTCACATTGATCAGTGAATAAAAAACAGAAAATAAAGCTGAAAGTTCGGTGTTCTGTAGATTATATATAATTATGTAATGTAACCAGTGTATTGCCTAACAATCAGCAAAGTTTTCAACATGGAAAGGTAAGCTATATTACACTCTCTATCCCACTGAATAATTGATGAGGGGACAGAATAATTGGATTCATCCTAGAAAAAATGGCTGATTTTTTTCTACTGGTTGAGACTAATGTTCGTTATTGCTAAGATTTCTGAGAAACCAAAGGTAAAGGAGTATTTATAATAAGCATCCCTGTTGACAGGGAATAGTCTCTCCCCTTTCCAACGCCACATCGACTCCTTCTACCAGTAGAACGTTCATCCTTTTACTGTTTTGAGCGTTACAGTTTACTTAATGCGAGCATCATAGATAATAATAAGTATCGGTTCTGCGGGAACTCCCGTCAGTGATGACGCATGTCAGCGTTGTTATTAATTTCTTTCCAGAGACCGTTATAACTATCAGAGTACAGCGCTCGCTATTCCTATGAGCATAACTTGTACCAAATCACTGAAACGTTGCCTTAGTACCAATTAGTCATTCCATGATCATTCCCACCATCAATGTTTACTTGTGCTAGCATGTGTATGGAATGGATATGAAGCTAAATACGTCGAAAATGTATTCGAGAATCTTTCAAGCGTACGTCTTCGAAGAATCGGTGTTTGTATTCAAGAGCTGACAAAAAATTCTTCAAGATGTTTTTTAAGTCTTCGAGAAACTACAAAATGTATTCCAGAAAACATAAAAAGTATTCCAGAATTTTTGAAAAGTATTTGACATTTAAATTGAAATTAGGTATTCGAGAAGGAAGTAAAGGAATTCGAGAACGACAAAAAAAGAAATCGAGAATTTTATATTTTAAATTCTCGAATATATTTTTGTCATTCTCGAATACATTTGCGTCATTCTTAAGTTCCTTATTTCAATTTAAATGTCAAATATATTTTGGAAATTCTCTACTATTTCTTATCTTTTCTCGGATACTTTTTGTAGTTTCCCAAAGACTCGAGTTTTCTCGAACCTCGAATACAAACATCGATTCTTCGAAGACATTTAATGGATTCTCGAATACATTTCGAGGGTTCTCGAATACATTTTCGATATATTTCGCCTCAAATCCAATCCATACACGTGTGTTCAATCATGTTCCTTCACGACCCCCCCCCCCCCCCAAAAGAAAAAAAAAGGATTCGAACCTTCCTGGCGATGATCTCCACTGCGTCTTATTCCAGTTCCGCGCTCCAAGTGGACTATTTATGTTGTTCCCCAATTTTCCCATACTACTTAAGCAAAGCAAAACCTAGACATAAGCACAACTTCCATGACGTGGAAAGCAGATTGCAGTTTTCCTACTCGTGAGCCTATGGATCTGTTTTATCATGTCTGTCACAAGTGCTGATGGTGAAGCATGGGGGATCAACATAAACTAGCCCTTTTGGAGGCACTGAAGTAGAATATGGTAATTTACTATTTACGTGTGATGCACAATGACAATAATGTGAGGGGGGGGGGGAGGGGACAGAATCTAATATTGTTGAAACATTGAAATAAAGGTAAATTTTGTGACTGTACAGACCTCGAGATTTTTTAGTCCGAACCAGATTCGTCAAGGGTAGGGAGGGGTGGAGGGAGTACCGGAAATCGTGTAGCATGTCTAGGGATCAAACGAGTGGATTTATTATGCTGAAACTTGGAAGTTTGAAAAGTCTGGTGCATCTTCTACAGATAATCCGAGACGAGGCCGGAACTGCTCAGAATCGAATGAAACTAAATATCCCATATCTACGTCCGAACCACATTTTTGGATGGCTGGTGTATTTTGTGACGTTCTCATCTACTTTCTTGTACCGCCTACTCGTAACAAGTGCCATATGAGCTCATAGCTCTTGTTATTACCTTGCTAATGGAAAAGAGGTTTAAATTGTCGGACTGGCTAGCAAGACATTCAGTATGAAACATAGACCATTCTTGCAAGAGTTTGAAGATCTTCTTTGGATTTCAAAATTCGGTTTGTTTACATTAAAAGCTTTTAGACTAGGATCATTTCAAATTGTTCAACTGTGATGTGAAATATCTTTTTTCTAACGCTGTTTGTTTATAAGGTGTGATCACAATTTTACTTTCACACTTTACGTCTGAGCGTTTGCGCACTTGTTCTATTTTGCTTTTGGTCCTACCCATGACAGAAAATTCCCTCTATTTCAGAAAATGCTCACTTGTGTCATTTTTTTCAGCTAGGATTCCAACCAGAATTGACTAAAATTTATGTTAAAATATTATAGATATTAAAATTTAGATGTATCGTTTTAACAGCGGCAATTACAATTTCACTCCAAATTCACCAAAAGTCACCAGTGACCAAAATTCACTCTCTAAAATTTTTTAATGTAGCCACCCTGATCTTATGGGGTGGGGAAACTGAAATAAGACATAACCGAGAAAATCTTTTGCGATCACCCTATTTTAGTGTCCTTGAGATTCGCTGTTGTATCTAAATGATTTTTTTTTTGTGATAACTACCCTCCTCTCCAAACAGAAAGAAATCAGGAAAACCTAGGAGCTTTTACTGGACTTTTTGGAAAATAAATGTGACAAAAACCCTTTTCATGTAGTATGGAACAAAATTTGCTTGTAATAAAGCATAGGGGACATATAAGGGTTGGAAGGAGAATAGCATACTTTGAAACCGTCTTCATTTTTTTTTTGAAAGACAACTTACCCACTTTCGATTCATCGTTCCGGTAAACTCGAACTGTATTTTTAATTATATGATAATTGGGACGTTCGATTCATCCCCGTCGACGTGTAAAGACCTACAGTTCACAATAACGACTGAGGCAATCTGTCATTCATTTTGTCTAACAAAGAAAGAAGTGAATGTTTGGATACCAAATAAAACGATACCAGGGAGAAAACTATCCAAAATAGTTAACTCGAGTAAGGTAAATCAAAAGCTGTTCGGATTCCATAGGATTCTTCTTACCGATACAAGTGTCATCGCCAAAGGTAGATCCGATTGGGCAATTACATTCGTATGTTCCAATTTGGTTGTTACAGCCACCAGCTTTACAAGGGTTTACCGAGGACGAGCATTCATCAATATCTGAAAAGAAATTTTGTTCGGTAACATATATGGAATATAGAATAAATGAGAAAAATAGGTAGAAATGTATAATTCAAACAATGTTTACAACGGATATACGTCAGCTACGATTCTTCATCACCGACATTTTGGCCCTTCTTGGCTAGGGTCCTTGATTGGTAACAGTGAAGGAAATTTTGTCTGCTCAGTCTACAGAAAACCCACCCACCACGATCGTTACCTACCATACGATTCTTACCAGCCAGAATATGTTAAACGCGGAGTAGTTATCTCACTAGTCGACCGAGCCATCAAAATTTGCGATGAAGATCTCCTAGGTGAAGAACTTTGCCACATTCGGGACGTCCTGTTTGGAAACAAATACCCCTTTCAACTGGTTGAACAGATCATCATAAGACGACTAAAGCTGGGTTGAAAGTCTCTAAATTCCTTCTTGGTTTCCCTTTTTCTGCGAATAACTCTTTATTAATTTGCAATTTTATAGTCAAGAATCCTTTGGAGAATTCGAATAGTAAAATGCAAAAACTTCATAAAAAGGCTGACAACATTCTTTTTTATTGCAAAGTTTTTCCTTTTTTCACAAAAAGAAACATTTTCCCTGTTGTCAGGCAACGACGAAAGTGTTCTAGGATAGGTTCAGTGATAAAAGAAATCCATCACACGGCCATTAATTGGTTAGCTGGATATTGTTTTGTTTCTTTTCTTTTTTTTCACACATTATATTCGTCAGCTGGAAGCTCCTGTTATGTTGTCACTTCAGACTTAGATTCATTAGACCTACATTTGCGTACAGCCCGACTAGTTTTTATTTTATTTGGTGTGAAACTTAGTTTTTTACCACCTACTAATACATGTATACATAATGAGCACTATTTCACAAAAACGAAGAAAAAGAAACAAATTATGAAATTAAAAAGTTTACTAATAGAAATTACAATCAAATATAGCATGCTTGGGCATCCGTAAGCTACCTGATTCAGGTTAAATTATTACAAGGTTCAGTGACCTTAACGAGGAACCTACTTTCTTACATACTTTGGGAGAATACATTCTAAATGGTGATGGCCGGTTGCAGAATAATTACCAAACTTAAAAAAACAAATTGGGGTCCATATTTTCTAACTTCTTTGACAACCCATAGTAGGCTAAACTGAGCGTATTTTGGCCATGAGGATTGTCTTAGAGAGATTTAGGAATAGCAGACTTACCTTTGCAAATGTATTTGGATGCATCTGAAGTAAATCCTGAAGAGCAGACGCAAGTCGCAGAAGCACCAGTGTCGGTGCAGTAGGCAGATAAGTCACCTTCACTTCTGCAGGAGGATTCACTGCATTCTAGTGCTAGAAGTATTTGGAAAGGTAAGAAATAAAACCAGGGAATCCGGGGATTTGTTCGTTAACCATAATGTTCTCTTGAAGTTAATTCTATCGTATGCTAAGTTTGATAGGACTCCAGAGGAGCAAACATTTATTCTGAAGTAGTTACAGACAAAGACCGTAGCAGAGGGAAAGACAGAAGATTCCGCTGATATCGCGTCGCTGAAAACCGAGCTGCCCGCTATCTAGCGCTTGGACTTCGTCAAGTTTCCGCGATGGAATATTCCACAGATATAAAAAAAATAAACAAATCAAGAGGATTTTTAAACAACAATCCGTGATATTTGATAGACGATATTTTTCAGAAGGGGTAGGTGAAAATTTCAAAAAACGAGGTTTTGAATGGCAGTCCAACAGCTAGGAAGCAGTAGTTATCGTGACACATGAGAATCATAGTAGTTTCCTGTCTTTTCACTGTTATGGGCTTTGGTTACATGTAATATGTGTTGTCTAAAAAAAAACATTAACTTGACATGTAAATTTTCTTTGTAGCTAGATTCAGAGCTAAGCTGTCTCAGCAATGGACACTGAAATCCCTTAGTGATATACAGGATATAACAAATTAGGAAATCAGGCCGTGTGAAACTTAAACTAAAAGTTAAGTATGACATGATTTTCAAGAAGAAAATCACAAATATAATCTTATTATAACGCAAAATTAAACTTATATACGACTGAAGATCCATTTTTGTGAGTAATTGGGTTCGACAATTCGACAAGAACAGCTATGTTTTGAACTAGTAACTTTTTGTCAGGTATGTCAAACGGGCGGTACAACATTCGTCATTGTCTAAGATTATTTTCAGTCTAAAATATAGCCACAGTTAGGCTATGAATTCCACAACTGATTATAAGTGTAGCAGACGCTGCAACATGTGATTAGGTTAAGATATCACCTTTTCGCGAAAAAACAGCAAAGCATGAGAGAGGTTTGAAAGCCTGGTATGTGGCTGCAAATTCCTTTACTGTCCTTTATTGCTATCTGGTTTTCTGAAGGCAGAACAGTCGTTATGAGTTTCAGTCAAGACAATTTATTACATTACAAAAGCTGTCTTTGTATGGGAAACCATCAGAGCAGTCATAAGCCACATAACGTAGAATGTTCTTATGTTGCATTTTCACATTCGGTTTTCCATTCGAAATTCAAATCACAATATGTTCCTTATAAATCTCTTTCCAGATTACTTATTTTTCGCACGCCAAATGCGCTAGCACAAAATAAGCAATGGCGCGCTACTTCTTGGTATACGTTTATCCAGGTTTGTTTGGCTATTTTAAATTCCAGGCAACCCTACCCATCTTTAAAACTGTTTAAAATGGATCTGCCACTATTCTCTACCCAGGTTTGATCTGTCAAGCTTCATCAACTTTGTCAATTTTTGCTTCTGACTTCAGTGCTGTGTGCTGGTTGACTTTTTTGGAGGGCTAACACGCGACTCGGTATTAACCGAAAGGCTAATCGCTTATCCACTCTTTAGATAACTTATTTATAGATCTCAATATGACTGTTCTTGTTTCTCTAGCTAATCAGGCGGCAGTTCGTCATTGCATTTTATGAGGGACTGGGGATTGGAAGCTTGCGTGCGATGAGTCAAAATTTCGGAGCGAAATATAGAAAAATTCGGCTCCCAGTGCAAACACTGGGCTCTGTTTGCACGTACCTTTACTATCACACGAAATAATAAAAACGAT
The DNA here is from genome assembly GCA_023053575.1 of Branchinecta lynchi. Classification (NCBI taxonomy): domain Eukaryota; kingdom Metazoa; phylum Arthropoda; class Branchiopoda; order Anostraca; family Branchinectidae; genus Branchinecta; species Branchinecta lynchi. The sequence continues at coordinate 13,194,153 of JAKZAP010000015.1, forward strand.
TACTTTCCATTCCGTTTGCTATATTCTGACAGCAGCATCCAAAGAAAAATTGCCATTTGCAGCTTTAAAAAGACAAAAAAACGACTGTTGTCCCTAGACAGCTAGGGACAAGTCGACTGTTGTCCCTGGGCAGCCAAAAGGACTGGCAGCCGTATTTGCACTGTTCAGAATCGCTCAGGGGAGTAAAGAAAATGCTGTTTTGCATCGGAAAGGCTGACATGATGACTCAGTCATTCTAATATCTCAGCTTCTACACATTGGAAACATACTACAGTTACACAAAAATACGCTGTCTTGCAATCGGACTCAAGGAAAGCCAGTAAAATATGTATCGGAAAATATGTTAGATACAACCGCTTGGCTGTCCAGGAATTATCTGTCAGTAAATCGAACGCGGCTTTGGTAACTGGGTAACTGGTTAGTTGCGTTTTTGTCGATATTATAGTCTTGATACCACGGTCTATGTCTGTTACCACCATCAAAAGGCAATTATCGTGGTGTCTGGACAGTCACACTTATTCAGTATATTCACAGATATTCAGACTGACATTTTCAGTATATTTTGAATTACTGATATTCAGATACCACGGTCATGGTATCTGAAAAATTCCTCTCTCTGCTTCCTCTGTTACTATCTAGCTCGCATACCGGGCAAACTGTAAAGTCACCAGGATCTAAATAGTGTTGAAGTAAGATCTTAACATCATTTCTACAGAAATGCAGATTTCGGTAAAACACTGTAAGAAGGGTCAACGGCGTACCAGAACGAGTCCCATCTTTGGGAAAAAATTGTAAGTTCACCAATGGCAGGCCACGGACCCTGGCCCATTACGCAACCCATATATTCTTGCAACTCCCATTCCCCCGTGCCCTCTTCTTGCAGTCTGATCTTGAACACAAGTCAATTTTTAGTAGATTCCTTACCAAGCAAAGTCAACTAGATCTACGTTGCCTGGGCAACGAGAAGTGTTACATCAACCTTTGTTCGGCTTGGCCGACTAAAGAGTTGCGAGAGCAACCGTTTAATTTTGTTCTTGACTATCGGTTAAATGCTGAAGTTGTCAACCGATCAAGGTTTTCAAAATGGTATGTTCCAAGGAGAAATTTTTTCTGAACTGACGTCATATTCCTTAACAACACGGCTATCCCTCAGCGTTAAAAAAAAGAATGTGGGCAGTAGGGACTAAATCGGTCTTTTCAGCCAGTTGAACTTTATCCTTTTCAGTCGTAGACATCGTGACCGGTGAAAACTTGGAAAATTATCTTAGATAACCTGGTTGGTATAATAAAGCTATCTTAACTCTCAGCAAGGAAATACCATAAGGGACACTCTACTAATTATTGCGAGACTATGTCATTGTTTTACATCATCATTTATACCCGTTGCAACAGTAAATTCTAGGCTATAGTGATAGATCATCATTATAGACCATACAAGTCCTCTCCCCATGATAGACGTTAAATCAAACCTTTGGTAATCATCCAAAACCCCGGTTGCAAAATAGGTAAACAGACTGGGAACAGTTGGAAACTCCTCATCGCCGAAGATAATTATGGTATAACAGCCAATTTTTACTTCGAATTTCCGTACATGTCTCACAATTTGTTTTTTGGCTTGTTTTTGTCTGAGTGTTTACTCTACCACTGAAGTTTTCAATCCCTACAAAATTTAACATGCTCTAAGGCTATTCCTCAAGGTTGAAAAATAACAACAAGAGAATGTCGGAAGAAGAGACTAACTAACATTGCGGACAGTTGAGCTTTATCCTTTTCAATCGTGCATCTTGAAGAATGAAAACTTGGGATATTATCTTACATAACTTAGTTGGTATAACTTTTCAGGATCAAAATACCGTAGACGCCAATCTACGAATATTACGAAACTGCGTTATGATTTTACATTATCATTTGTACACGCTATGTAAAAATTTGATTTTAAGTTACAGTGATCGACTATTGAGACTGATTTTCTTACCTCATGTATATAGAGATCAAATATAATGTGCACTGATTTGCACAAGTTTCTAGCCCCTAATGACCCCCTTCTGGCGAACCAACCCCATAATAGACTTGGTCAACTTTCTAATATCATCACTTAGAAAGAAGCAAAGGGTAAGCTGTAATTTCTTTAGCAGTGAGAGAACTTGTAAAATTGAAAAGTTATATGTGATACCATTTCTCTTCCCCAATCCCAACTGTAAGAAATGAATGATAAACTCAGCAAAAATCTCGAACCGAAATGGGCAGATACGATAGATGGAGCACTTTCGGGCCCTTGGCAAAAAATAGCCACCAATTTTCTGACTCAAGAAGATGTACTGGCTGTGGGCCCAGAGACTGCCGCACATATTTAGCACTTACAGGCTTAAGTCCGGTCTTCACCTTCTGGAATCTGGGTTCTCAGATTTTTCGAGATTTTTTTTTAATTTCTTCTGCGATACTTTAAACTTCCGGAAATCTGGAAGTGCAAAAGCGCCTTATTTCTGGATTATTTTGATATACGTTAGGACCGGCTCATTTTCCAGATAATCTGGAAGCCCAGATTCCAGAAGTTTCGGGAGGTAAAGACCGGACTTTAGTCTATTTTCGATTTGAAACTGGTGACTGTCTGCTTGCCTGCTAAAACAGAGCTTCCACTAAAGCAGAAACATGATTTGATTAAACAAAAGCTTGGCGGCAGAACTTCAGATATTCATCTCTGACATAAGCTATACAACTCGACTTCACTTCACACATCGCAGGCTCTGGCTCGATCACAAGCAAAAACCATCCTTTTTGGTCCCTGGCAAGAGTTCTATGGAGCTTTCCTAAATGACATATTCACCAATCCGGCATAAGGTCCACACCTTACGTAAAACGCACAGGTTAGACCCACTTTCTAACAATAAGCTGAAGTCGGGTGACTAGGAAAAAAAACAAAACAAAAAACACGACGAAACCAAAGTGTTGCTCTCACAGCACAATGAACGGGAGCAGGCGAAGTAAAAAAAATCCATCAAAAAGGTTTGAAACAGTCCCCGTCAAAGTGCCAGAACATATAAAGACTTGAAAAATAAATCCAGTCAAGTTATCTTCTATTCGCATCACCTCTTGTCCAAGTATTGGTTCTTTTGCCGGTTTTTGTACATTTTATTTACAAATTACCGCACTATTGATCGATATCGAAGCCACTTGAATTTGTTTCATGTGAACTATTTTCATAAACGAGAGTGTGTTAATATGGTTTTCCAGTCAACAAGCTAAATAGTCTACTTGAGTCATTTCGAGCCTGAAACAAGAAGCATCAGGAGCTACTACAGTTGCAGGGAGCTACTGCTCAGTTTCTTTGTGACTGAAGATGATCTTCTTAGATGGAAGATGTTCTTCCTTGAAAAAGAGAATACAGTTCTCAGTAAAAAGTATTTCAAATGTCGTATTTGAAGTAGGAAGTAAGTGATAAGAGTTTAAAATGTGTGCTGAGCATGTTTATTTAGCTCCCCGGTATCCTGAAATTTACGAAACCCTACTTCACCCTAGAAGTTTGCCAATGTTAATAGAAGTTTTTTAAATCAGTTAGACTTAGGACACAAAGCTTAGTCTATGTGACAGTTTTAGTAGCAAGTGTAACAGCTTATTTGTGTGGTTATGCCTGTATCCAATCTTGCATTACCTTTTTTCTGAATAAGAAAACGTTATCAGTATTTGCAGTGACGTTTGTTATAGATCCCATACTATCGTTTATGAATGAAAGTTGGATGTATCGACAAAATAGTAAAGCAAATATTCTATCACCGGTAGAGGACCCGGGAATCCACTACTACAGTTTCCTTTGAAATATAGCAGCTAACATGTACCCATGAACATGTAACCATGAACGTGTAAGTCAAGTAAGTCTAAATTTCAAATTTGTCTTAGAATGTCAAATGTAGGACAGGTGGACAGACAATAAGAAATAAAGTTGGAATAAGACATCCGTATCTAGTTGTTTTCTGAGACTTGCTCAAATATGTCTTACCAGGAGTAACTGTTGTTCCAGCTGGTGTGGATGGTACAGATGTCATTGTTGCTGTTGTTGTCACATCGCCTAGAAATGGAAAGTTCAATGTGTTTTGTTTAAATTTTAAATTTAGCCTATATGTTGTATTTATTCTTGTCCAAAGGTACTGTTTCTTAAGATAGTCCATTTGGGACTATAAGGATTGCAAGTAGGTATAGCAATAACACCAGTTATCTCCTTTAGTGACAGCTAAGATTACCAGAAAATAGAGAGTGGAGTTGGTTTAAAGAAACAACAGGCAAAATAGTATTCAGTCAGTATTCATTAAATTTTCGTCTTCTGATATCGACCATTTATTTTAAAAGTTCAAGAACATCCAATTTTGCCGAAGTTTCGTTTTATTAATAAATGACCATGTTGATAAACTATTGAACAAGTCAGTGAAGTTTTTATAAGGTTCATTTAACTTTTTCTTTGATTTAAAAGATTTCTTCTAATATTTTAAGAACACCCTCCTCTCCCAAATATTTTTTTTTTTAATAAATAACTATCATAAATAGCTATTGAGTAAGATCGTGAATAAACCACCACCATGAGTCCAACATCTGCTGGTCCAGTCACGACTGCCGGACCTACTACAACTGGTATGATATGTTATATTTTCTCTATTTTTTCTATGGTTTCTTTGTGGTTTTCTTGTGTTCTCTTGTTTCATTAGCTCCGTAATCTGAGACCTTCTTTAAATTTCTGCATCTCTTTCACAAAGAAACCATAGAAAAAATAGAGAAAATATAACATATCATACCAGTTGTAGTAGGTCCGGCAGTCGTGACTGGACCAGCAGATGTTGGACTCATGGTGGTGGTTACTCCAGATCCTGAAAAACAGAATGATTATTAAATTTTTTCTTCAGATTTCTACCCTTTATTATAATAGTTCAAGAATATCCTATTTTCCCGAAGTTTCGTTATATTAATAAATGATCATGTTGATAAACTACTGAAAAAGTCACTGAAGTTTTTATAACATTCATTTAACTTTTTCTTTGGTTTCAATGATTTCTTCTAATATTTAATAAAATCCTCCTCTCCCAAAATTTATTTTTATTTATATATAACTATCTTAATTACCTATAGAGTAAGAGCCCGAATAATCCCCCAATCCACTCTTCAGTGAAGACAAAACATTATATATTCATCTTTTTCTCCCAACAGAGGAGCCCCCAGTTATCTCCTTTACTGACAGCTAAATAGGTACAGAATACGAGCCTGAGTAATCCCTCAATCCACTCTTCAGTGAAGAAAACATTGTATATTTATCTTTTTCTCCCAACACAGGAGCCCCCAGTTATCTCCTTTAGTGACAGCTAACTTTACCAGAAAATAGGGAGTGGGACAGGTCATGAACATTAGCTGCGTAATCTGAGACCTTCTTTAAATTTCTGTATCTCTTTCACAAAGAAACCATCAGTGAAAAAGTCACTGAAGTTCTTATAACATTATTTAACTTTTTCTTTGGTTTCAATAATTTCTTCTAATATTTAATAACATCCTCCTCTCCCAAAATTTATTTTTATTAATAACTATTTTAATTAGCTATAGAGTAAGAGCCTGAATAATCCCCCAATCCAATCTTCAGTGAAGACAAAACATTGTTTATTTATCTTTTTCTCCCAACACAGGAGCCCCTAGATATCTCCTTTAGTGACAGCTAATATTACTTTAAAATAGGGAGCAGGGCAGGTTATGAAGATTAGCTGCGTACTCTGACCCCTTCTTTAAATTTCTTCATCTCATTCACAAAGAAACCATAGAAAAAATAGAGAAAATATAACATATCATACCAGTTGTAGTAGGTCCGGCAGTCGTGATTGGACCAGCAGATGTTGGACTCATGGTGGTGGTTACTCCAGATCCTGAAAAACAAAATGATTATTACATTTTTTCTTCAGATTTCTACCCTTTATTTTAATAGTTCAAGAATATCCTATTTTCCCAAAGTTTCGTTATATTAATAAATGATCATGTTGATAAACTACTGAAAAAGTCAGTGAAGTTTTTGTAACGGTCATTTAACTTTTTCTTTGGTTTCAATGATTTCTTCTAATATTTAATAACATCCTCCTCTCCCAAAATTTATTTATAAATAACTATCTTAATTAGCTATAGAGTAAGAGCCCGAATAATCCCCCAATCCACTCTTCAGTGAAGACAAAACATTTTATATTTATCTTTTTCTCCCAATAGAGGAGCCCCCAGTTATCTCCTTTACTGACAGCTAACATTACCAGAAAATAGCGAGCGGGGCAGGTTTTGAACATTAGCTGCGTAATCTGAGACCTTCTTTAAATTTCTGCATCTCTTTCACAAAGAAACCATAGAAAAAATAGAGAAAATATAACATATCATACCAGTTGTAGTAGGTCCGACAGTCGTGACTGGACCAGCAGATGTTGGACTCATGGTGGTGGTTACTCCAGATCCTGAAAAACAGAATGATTATTAAATTTTTTCTTCAGATTTCTACCCTTTATTATAATAATTTAAGAATATCCTATTTTCCCGAAGTTTCGTTATATTAATAAATGATCATGTTGATAAACTACTGAAAAAGTCACTGAAGTTTTTATAACATTCATTTAACTTTTTCTTTGGTTTCAATGATTTCTTCTAATATTTAATAAAATCCTCCTCTCCCAAAATTCATTTTTATTTATATATAACTATCTTAATTACCTATAGAGTAAGAGTCCGAATAATCCCCCAATCCAATCTTCAGTGAAGACAAAACATTGTATATTTATCTTTTTCTCCTAACAGAGGAGCTCCCAGTTATCTCCTTTACTGACAGCTAACATTAAAAGAAAATAGCGAGCGGGGCAGGTTTTGAACATTAGCTGCGTAATCTGAGACCTTCTTTACATTTCTGCATCTCTTTCACAAAGAAACCATAGAAAAAATAGAGAAAATATAACATATCATACCAGTTGTAGTAGGTCCGGCAGTCGTGACTGGACCAGCAGATGTTGGACTCATGGTGGTGGTTACTCCAGATCCTGAAAAACAGAATGATTATTAAATTTTTTCTTCAGATTTCTACCCTTTATTATAATAGTTCAAGAATATCCTATTTTCCCGAAGTTTCGTTATATTAATAAATGATCATGGTGATAAACTACTGAAAAAGTCACTGAAGTTCTTATAACATTATTTAACTTTTTCTTTGGTTTCAATAATTTCTTCTAATATTTAATAACATCCTCCTCTCCCAAAATTTATTTTTAGTAATAACTATTTTAATTAGCTATAGAGTAAGAGCCTGAATAATCCCCCAATCCAATCTTCAATGAAGACAAAACATTGTTGATTTATCTTTTTCTCCCAACACAGGAGCCCCCAGATATCTCCTTTAGTGACAGCTAATATTACTTTAAAATAGGGAGCAGGGCAGGTTATGAAGATTAGCTGCGTACTCTGACCCCTTCTTTAAATTTCTGCATCTCATTCACAAAGAAACCATAGAAAAAATAGAGAAAATATAACATATCATACCAGTTGTAGTAGGTCCGGCAGTCGTGATTGGACCAGCAGATGTTGGACTCATGGTGGTGGTTACTCCAGATCCTGAAAAACAAAATGATTATTAAATTTTTTCTTCAGATTTCTACCCTTTATTTTAATAGTTCAAGAATATCCTATTTTCCCAAATTTTCGTTATATTAATAAATGGTCATGTTGATAAACTACTGAAAAAGTCAGTGAAGTTTTTGTAACGGTCATTTAACTTTTTCTTTGGTTTCAATGATTTCTTCTAATATTTAATAACATCCTCCTCTCCCAAAATTTATTTTTATTTATAAATAACTATCTTAATTAGCTATAGAGTAAGAGCCCGAATAATCCCCCAATCCACTCTTCAGTGAAGACAAAACATTGTATATTTATCTTTTTCTCCCAACAGAGGAGCCCCCAGTTATCTCCTTTACTGACAGCTAACATTACCAGAAAATAGCGAGCGGGGCAGGTTTTGAACATTAGCTGCGTAATCTGAGACCTTCTTTAAATTTCTGCATCTCTTTCACAAAGAAACCATAGAAAAAATAGAGAAAATATAACATATCATACCAGTTGTAGTAGGTCCGGCAGTCGTGATTGGACCAGCAGATGTTGGACTCATGGTGGTGGTTACTCCAGATCCTGAAAAACAAAATGATTATTAAATTTTTTCTTCAGATTTCTACCCTTTATTATAATAGTTCAAGAATATCCTATTTTCCCGAAGTTTCGTTATATTAATAAATGATCATGTTGATAAACTACTGAAAAAGTCACTGAAGTTTTTGTAACATTCATTTAACTTTTTCTTTGGTTTCAATGATTTCTTCTAATATTTAATAACATCCTCCTCTCCCAAAATTTATTTTTATTTATAAATAACTATCTTAATTAGCTATAGAGTAAGAGCCCGAATATTCCCCCAATCCACTCTTCAGTGAAGACAAAACATTGTATATTTATCTTTTTCTCCCAACAGAGGAGCCCCCAGTTATCTCCTTTACTGACAGCTAACATTACCAGAAAATAGCGAGCGGGGCAGGTTTTGAACATTAGCTCCGTAATCTGAGACCTTCTTTAAATTTCTGCATCTCTTTCACAAAGAAACCATAGAAAAAATAGAGAAAATATAACATATCATACCAGTTTTATCCTATTTTCCCGAAGTTTCGTTATATTAATAAATGATCATGTTGATAAACTACTGAAAAATCACTGAAGTTCTTATAACATTATTTAACTTTTTCTTTGGTTTCAATAATTTCTTCTAATATTTAATAACATCCTCCTCTCCCAAAATTTATTTCTAGTAATAACTATTTTAATTAGCTATAGAGTAAGAGCCTGAATAATCCCCCAATCCAATCTTCAGTGAAGACAAAACATTGTTTATTTATCTTTTTCTCCCAACATAGGAGCCCCCACGAATCTCTTATAGTGACAGCTAACGTTCAAAAATATCCTATTTTCCCGAAGTTTCGTTATATTAATAAATGATCATGTTGATAAACTACTGAAAAAGTCACTGAAGTTTTTATAACATTCATTTAACTTTTTCTTTGGTTTCAATGATTTCTTCTAATATTTAATAAAATCCTCCTCTCCCAAAATTTATTTTTATTTATATATAACTATCTTAATTACCTATAGAGTAAGAGTCCGAATAATCCCCCAATCCAATCTTCAGTGAAGACAAAACATTGTATATTTATCTTTTTCTCCCAACAGAGGAGCTCCCAGTTATCTCCTTTACTGACAGCTAACATTAAAAGAAAATAGCGAGCGGGGCAGGTTTTGAACATTAGCTGCGTAATCTGAGACCTTCTTTACATTTCTGCATCTCTTTCACAAAGAAACCATAGAAAAAATAGTGAAAATATAACATATCATACCAGTTGTAGTAGGTCCGGCAGTCGTGACTGGACCAGCAGATGTTGGACTCATGGTGGTGGTTACTCCAGATCCTGAAAAACAGAATGATTATTAAATTTTTTCTTCAGATTTCTACCCTTTATTATAATAGTTCAAGAATATCCTATTTTCCCGAAGTTTCTTTATATTAATAAATGATCATGGTGATAAACTACTGAAAAAGTCACTGAAGTTCTTATAACATTATTTAACTTTTTCTTTGGTTTCAATAATTTCTTCTAATATTTAATAACATCCTCCTCTCCCAAAATTTATTTTTAGTAATAACTATTTTAATTAGCTATAGAGTAAGAGCCTGAATAATCCCCCAATCCAATCTTCAGTGAAGACAAAACATTGTTGATTTATCTTTTTCTCCCAACACAGGAGCCCCCAGATATCTCCTTTAGTGACAGCTAATATTACTTTAAAATAGGGAGCAGGGCAGGTTATGAAGATTAGCTGCGTACTCTGACCCCTTCTTTAAATTTCTGCATCTCATTCACAAAGAAACCATAGAAAAAATAGAGAAAATATAACATATCATACCAGTTGTAGTAGGTCCGGCAGTCGTGATTGGACCAGCAGATGTTGGACTCATGGTGGTGGTTACTCCAGATCCTGAAAAACAAAATGATTATTAAATTTTTTCTTCAGATTTCTACCCTTTATTTTAATAGTTCAAGAATATCCTATTTTCCCAAATTTTCGTTATATTAATAAATGATCATGTTGATAAACTACTGAAAAAGTCAGTGAAGTTTTTGTAACGGTCATTTAACTTTTTCTTTGGTTTCAATGATTTCTTCTAATATTTAAGAACATCCTCCTCTCCCAAAATTTATTTTTATTTATAAATAACTATCTTAATTAGCTATAGAGTAAGAGCCCGAATAGTCCCCCAATCCACTCTTCAGTGAAGACAAAACATTGTATATTTATCTTTTTCTCCCAACAGAGGAGCCCCCAGTTATCTCCTTTACTGACAGCTAACATTACCAGAAAATAGCGAGCGGGGCAGGTTTTGAACATTAGCTGCGTAATCTGAGACCTTCTTTAAATTTCTGCATCTCTTTCACAAAGAAACCATAGAAAAAATAGAGAAAATATAACATATCATACCAGTTGTAGTAGGTCCGGCAGTCGTGATTGGACCAGCAGATGTTGGACTCATGGTGGTGGTTACTCCAGATCCTGAAAAACAAAATGATTATTAAATTTTTCTTCAGATTTCTACCCTTTATTATAATAGTTCAAGAATATCCTATTTTCCCGAAGTTTCGTTATATTAATAAATGATCATGTTGATAAACTACTGAAAAAGTCACTGAAGTTTTTATAACATTCATTTAACTTTTTCTTTGGTTTCAATGATTTCTTCTAATATTTAATAACATCCTCCTCTCCCAAAATTTATTTTTATTTTTAAATAACTATCTTAATTAGCTATAGAGTAAGAGCCCGAATATTCCCCCAATCCACTCTTCAGTGAAGACAAAACATTGTATATTTATCTTTTTCTCCCAACAGAGGAGCCCCCAGTTATCTCCTTTACTGACAGCTAACATTACCAGAAAATAGCGAGCGGGGCAGGTTTTGAACATTAGCTCCGTAATCTGAGACCTTCTTTAAATTTCTGCATCTCTTTCACAAAGAAACCATAGAAAAAATAGAGAAAATATAACATATCATACCAGTTGTAGTAGGTCCGGCAGTCGTGACTGGACCAGCAGATGTTGGACTCATGGTGGTGGTTACTCCAGATCCTGAAAAACAGAATGATTATTAGATTTTTTCTCCAGATTTCTACCCTTTATTATAATAGTTCAAGAATATCCTATTTTCCCGAAGTTTCGTTATATTAATAAATGATCATGTTGATAAACTACTGAAAAAGTCCCTGAAGTTCTTATAACATTATTTAACTTTTTCTTTGGTTTCAATAATTTCTTCTAATATTTAATAACATCCTCCTCTCCAAAAATTTATTTTTAGTAATAACTATTTTAATTAGCTATAGAGTAAGAGCCTGAATAATCCCCCAATCCAATCTTCAGTGAAGACAAAACATTGTTTATTTATCTTTTTCTCCCAACACAGGAGCCCCCAGATATCTCCTTTAGTGACAGCTAATATTACTTTAAAATAGGGAGCAGGGCAGGTTATGAAGATGAGCTGCGTACTCTGACCCCTTCATTAAATTTCTGCATCTCATTCACAAAGAAACCATAGAAAAAATAGAGAAAATATAACATATCATACCAGTTGTAGTAGGTACGGCAGTCGTGATTGGACCAGCAGATGTTGGACTCATGGTGGTGGTTACTCCAGATCCTGAAAAACAAAATGATTATTAAATTTTTTCTTTAGATTTCTACCCTTTATTTTAATAGTTCAAGAATATCCTATTTTCCCAAAGTTTCGTTATATTAATAAATGATCATGTTGATAAACTACTGAAAAAGTCAGTGAAGTTCTTATAACATTATTTAACTTTTTCTTTGATTTCAATGATTTCTTCTTATATTTAAAAACATCCTCCTCTCCCAAAATTTATTTTTATTAATGAATAACTATCTTAATTAGCTATAGAGTAAGATCCCGAATAATCCCCCAATCCACTCTTCAGTGAAGACAAAACATTGTATATTTATCTTTTTCTCCAAACACAGGAGCCCCCAGGTATCTCTTATAGCGACAGCTAATGTTCAAGAATATCCTATTTTCCCGAAGTTTCGTTATATTAATAAATGATGATGTTGATAAACTACTGAAAAAGTCACTGAAGTTCTTATAACATTATTTAACTTTTTCTTTGGTTTCAATAATTTCTTCTAATATTTAATAACATCCTCCACTCCCAAAATTTATTTTTATTAATAACTATTTTAATTAGCTATAGAGTAAGAGCCTGAATAATACCCCAATCCAATCTTCAGTGAAGACAAAACATTGTTTATTTATCTTTTTCTCCCAACACAGGAGCCCCCAGATATCTCCTTTAGTGACAGCTAATATTACTTTAAAATAGGGAGCGGGGCAGGTTATGAAGATTAGCTGCGTACTCTGACCCCTTCTTTAAATTTCTGCATCTCATTCACAAAGAAACCATAGAAAAAATAGAGAAAATATAACATATCATACCAGTTGTAGTAGGTCCGGCAGTCGTGATTGGACCAGCAGATGTTGGACTCATGGTGGTGGTTACTCCAGATCCTGAAAAACAAAATGATTATTAAATTTTTCTTCAGATTTCTACCCTTTATTATAATAGTTCAAGAATATCCTATTTTCCCGAAGTTTCGTTATATTAATAAATGATCATGTTGATAAATTACTGAAAAAGTCACTGAAGTTTTTAAACATTCATTTAACTTTTTCTTTGGTTTCAATGATTTCTTCTAATATTTAATAACATCCTCCTCTCCCAAAATTTATTTTTATTTATAAATAACTATCTTAATTAGCTATAGAGTAAGAGCCCGAATAATCCCCCAATCCACTCTTCAGTGAAGACAAAACATTGTATATTTATCTTTTTCTCCCAACAGAGGAGCCCCCAGTTATCTCCTTTACTGACAGCTAACATTACCAGAAAATAGCGAGCGGGGCAGGTTTTGAACGTTAGCTCCGTAATCTGAGACCTTCTTTAAATTTCTGCATCTCTTTCACAAAGAAACCATAGAAAAAATAGAGAAAATATAACATATCATACCAGTTGTAGTAGGTCCGGCAGTCGTGACTGGACCAGCAGATGTTGGACTCATGGTGGTGGTTACTCCAGATCCTGAAAAACAGAATGATTATTAAATTTTTTTCTTCAGATTTCTACCCTTTATTATAATAGTTCAAGAATATCCTATTTTCCCGAAGTTTCGTTATATTAATAAATGATCATGTTGATAAACTACTGAAAAAGTCACTGAAGTTCTTATAACATTATTTAACTTTTTCTTTGGTTTCAATAATTTCTTCTAATATTTAATAACATCCTCCTCTCCAAAAATTTATTTTTAGTAATAACTATTTTAATTAGCTATAGAGTAAGAGCCTGAATAATCCCCCAATCCAATCTTCAGTGAAGACAAAACATTGTTTATTTATCTTTTTCTCCCAACACAGGAGCCCCCAGATATCTCCTTTAGTGACAGCTAATATTACTTTAAAATAGGGAGCAGGGCAGGTTATGAAGATTAGCTGCGTACTCTGACCCCTTCTTTAAATTTCTGCATCTCATTCACAAAGAAACCATAGAAAAAATAGAGAAAATATAACATATCATACCAGTTGTAGTAGGTCCGGCAGTCGTGATTGGACCAGCAGATGTTGGACTCATGGTGGTGGTTACTCCAGATCCTGAAAAACAGAATGATTATTAAATTTTTTCTTCAGATTTCTACCCTTTATTATAATAGTTCAAGAATATCCTATTTTCCCGAAGTTTCGTTATATTAAAAAATGATCATGTTGATAAACTACTGAAAAAGTCACTGAAGTTTTTGTAACATTCATTTAACTTTTTCTTTGGTTTCAATGATTTCTTCTAATATTTAATAACATCCTCCTCTCCCAAAATTTATTTTTATTTATAAATAACTATCTTAATTAGCTATAGAGTAAGAGCCCGAATGCTCCCCCAATCCACTCTTCAGTGAAGACAAAACATTGTATATTTATCTTTTTCTCCCAACAGAGGAGCCCCCAGTTATCTCCTTTACTGACAGCTAACATTACCAAAAAATAGCGAGCGGGGCAGGTTTTGAACATTAGCTGCGTAATCTGAGACCTTCTTTAAATTTCTGCATCTCTTTCAGAAAGAAACCATAGAAAAAATAGAGAAAATATAACATATCATACCAGTTGTAGTAGGTCCGGCAGTCGTGACTGGACCAGCAGATGTTGGACTCATGGTGGTGGTTACTCCAGATCCTGAAAAACAGAATGATTATTAAATTTTTTCTTCAGATTTCTACCCTTTATTATAATAGTTCAAGAATATCCTATTTTCCCGAAGTTTCGTTATATTAATAAATGATCATGTTGATAAACTACTGAAAAACACACTGAAGTTCTTATAACATTATTTAACTTTTTCTTTGGTTTCAATAATTTCTTCTAATATTTAATAACAACCTCCTCTCCAAAAATTTATTTTTAGTAATAACTATTTTAATTAGCTATAGAGTAAGAGCCTGAATAATCCCCCAATCCAATCTTCAGTGAAGACAAAACATTGTTTATTTATCTTTTTCTCCCAACACAGGAGCCCCCAGATATCTCCTTTAGTGACAGCTAATATTACTTTAAAATAGGGAGCAGGGCAGGTTATGAAGATTAGCTGCGTACTCTGACCCCTTCTTTAAATTTCTGCATCTCATTCACAAAAAAAACATAGAAAAAATAGAGAAAATATAACATATCATACCAGTTGTAGTAGGTCCGGCAGTCGTGATTGGACCAGCAGATGTTGGACTCATGGTGGTCGTTACTCCAGATCCTGAAAAACAGAATGATTATTAAAATTTTTCTTCAGATTTCTACCCTTTATTATAATAGTTCAAGAATATCCTATTTTCCCGAAGTTTCGTCATATTAATAAATGATCATGTTGATAAACTACTGAAAAAGTCACTGAAGTTTTTATAACATTCATTTAACTTTTTCTTTGGTTTCAATGATTTCTTCTAATATTTAATAACATCCTCCTCTCCCAAAATTTATTTTTATTTATAAATAACTATCTTAATTAGCTATAGAGTAAGAGCCCGAATAATCCCCCAATCCACTCTTCAGTGAAGACAAAACATTGTATATTTATCTTTTTCTCCCAACAGAGGAGCCCCCAGTTATCTCCTTTACTGACAGCTAACATTACCAGAAAATAGCGAGCGGGGCAGGTTTTGAACATTAGCTGCGTAATCTGAGACCTTCTTTAAATTTCTGCATCTCTTTCACAAAGAAACCATAGAAAAAATAGAGAAAATATAACATATCATACCAGTTGTAGTAGGTCCGGCAGTCGTGATTGGACCAGCAGATGTTGGACTCATGGTGGTGGTTACTCCAGATCCTGAAAAACAAAATGATTATTAATTTTTTCTTCAGATTTCTACCCTTTATTATAATAGTTCAAGAATATCCTATTTTCCCGAAGTTTCGTTATATTAATAAATGATCATGTTGATAAACTACTGAAAAAGTCACTGAAGTTTTTATAACATTCATTTAACTTTTTCTTTGGTTTCAATGATTTCTTCTAATATTTAATAACATCCTCCTCTCCCAAAATTTATTTTTATTTATAAATAACTATCTTAATTAGCTATAGAGTAAGAGCCCGAATAATCCCCCAATCCACTCTTCAGTGAAGACAAAACATTGTATATTTATCTTTTTCTCCCAACAGAGGAGCCCCCAGTTATCTCCTTTACTGACAGCTAACATTACCAGAAAATAGCGAGCGGGGCAGGTTTTGAACATTAGCTCCGTAATCTGAGACCTTCTTTAAATTTCTGCATCTCTTTCACAAAGAAACCATAGAAAAAATAGAGAAAATAT
Source organism: Branchinecta lynchi (assembly GCA_023053575.1). Lineage (NCBI taxonomy): Eukaryota > Metazoa > Arthropoda > Branchiopoda > Anostraca > Branchinectidae > Branchinecta > Branchinecta lynchi. The sequence goes on from JAKZAP010000015.1 coordinate 13,210,152, forward strand.
AACATATCATACCAGTTGTAGTAGGTCCGGCAGTCGTGACTGGACCAGCAGATGTTGGACTCATGGTGGTGGTTACTCCAGATCCTGAAAAACAGAATGATTATTAAATTTTTTCTTCAGATTTCTACCCTTTATTATAATAGTTCAAGAATATCCTATTTTCCCGAAGTTTCGTTATATTAATAAATGATCATGTTGATAAACTACTGAAAAATCACTGAAGTTCTTATAACATTATTTAACTTTTTCTTTGGTTTCAATAATTTCTTCTAATATTTAATAACATCCTCCTCTCCCAAAATTTATTTCTAGTAATAACTATTTTAATTAGCTATAGAGTAAGAGCCTGAATAATCCCCCAATCCAATCTTCAGTGAAGACAAAACATTGTTTATTTATCTTTTTCTCCCAACACAGGAGCCCCCAGATATCTCTTATAGTGACAGCTAACGTTCAAAAATATCCTATTCCCGAAGTTTCGTTATATTAATAAATGATCATGTTGATAAACTACTGAAAAAGTCACTGAAGTTCTTATAACATTATTTAACTTTTTCTTTGGTTTCAATAATTTCTTCTAATATTTAATAACATCCTCCTCTCCCAAAATTTATTTTTATAAATAACTATTTTAATTAGCTATAGAGTAAGAGCCTGAATAATACCCCAATCCAATCTTCAGTGAAGACAAAACATTGTTTATTTATCTTTTTCTCCCAACACAGGAGCCCCCAGATATCTCCTTTAGTGACAGCTAATATTACTTTAAAATAGGAGGTTATGAAGATTAGCTGCGTACTCTGACCCCTTCTTTAAATTTCTGCATCTCATTCACAAAGAAACCATAGAAAAAATAGAGAAAATATAACATATCATACCAGTTGTAGTAGGTCCGGCAGTCGTGATTGGACCAGCAGATGTTGGACTAATGGTGGTGGTTACTCCAGATCCTGAAAAACAGAATGATTATTAAATTTTTTCTTCAGATTTCTACCCTTTATTATAATAATTTAAGAATATCCTATTTTCCCGAAGTTTCGTTATATTAATAAATGATCATGTTGATAAACTACTGAAAAAGTCACTGAAGTTTTTATAACATTCATTTAACTTTTTCTTTGGTTTCAATGATTTCTTCTAATATTTAATAAAATCCTCCTCTCCCAAAATTTATTTTTATTTATATATAACTATCTTAATTACCTATAGAGTAAGAGCCCGAATAATCCCCCAATCCAATCTTCAGTGAAGACAAAACATTGTATATTTATCTTTTTCTCCCAACAGAGGAGCTCCCAGTTATCTCCTTTACTGACAGCTAACATTAAAAGAAAATAGCGAGCGGGGCAGGTTTTGAACATTAGCTGCGTAATCTGAGACCTTCTTTACATTTCTGCATCTCTTTCACAAAGAAACCATAGAAAAAATAGAGAAAATATAACATATCATACCAGTTGTAGTAGGTCCGGCAGTCGTGACTGGACCAGCAGATGTTGGACTCATGGTGGTGGTTACTCCAGATCCTGAAAAACAGAATGATTATTAAATTTTTTCTTCAGATTTCTACCCTTTATTATAATAGTTCAAGAATATCCTATTTTCCCGAAGTTTCGTTATATTAATAAATGATCATGGTGATAAACTACTGAAAAAGTCACTGAAGTTCTTATAACATTATTTAACTTTTTCTTTGGTTTCAATAATTTCTTCTAATATTTAATAACATCCTCCTCTCCCAAAATTTATTTTTAGTAATAACTATTTTAATTAGCTATAGAGTAAGAGCCTGAATAATCCCCCAATCCAATCTTCAGTGAAGACAAAACATTGTTGATTTATCTTTTTCTCCCAACACAGGAGCCCCCAGCTATCTCCTTTAGTGACAGCTAATATTACTTTAAAATAGGGAGCAGGGCAGGTTATGAAGATTAGCTGCGTACTCTGACCCCTTCTTTAAATTTCTGCATCTCATTCACAAAGAAACCATAGAAAAAATAGAGAAAATATAACATATCATACCAGTTGTAGTAGGTCCGGCAGTCGTGATTGGACCAGCAGATGTTGGACTCATGGTGGTGGTTACTCCAGATCCTGAAAAACAAAATGATTATTAAATTTTTTCTTCAGATTTCTACCCTTTATTTTAATAGTTCAAGAATATCCTATTTTCCCAAATTTTCGTTATATTAATAAATGATCATGTTGATAAACTACTGAAAAAGTCAGTGAAGTTTTTGTAACGGTCATTTAACTTTTTCTTTGGTTTCAATGATTTCTTCTAATATTTAATAACATCCTCCTCTCCCAAAATTTATTTTTATTTATAAATAACTATCTTAATTAGCTATAGAGTAAGAGCCCGAATAATCCCCCAATCCACTCTTCAGTGAAGACAAAACATTGTATATTTATCTTTTTCTCCCAACAGAGGAGCCCCCAGTTATCTCCTTTACTGACAGCTAACATTACCAGAAAATAGCGAGCGGGGCAGGTTTTGAACATTAGCTGCGTAATCTGAGACCTTCTTTAAATTTCTGCATCTCTTTCACAAAGAAACCATAGAAAAAATAGAGAAAATATAACATATCATACCAGTTGTAGTAGGTCCGGCAGTCGTGATTGGACCAGCAGATGTTGGACTCATGGTGGTGGTTACTCCAGATCCTGAAAAACAAAATGATTATTAAATTTTTCTTCAGATTTCTACCCTTTATTATAATAGTTCAAGAATATCCTATTTTCCCGAAGTTTCGTTATATTAATAAATGATCATGTTGATAAACTACTGAAAAAGTCACTGAAGTTTTTATAACATTCATTTAACTTTTTCTTTGGTTTCAATGATTTCTTCTAATATTTAATAACATCCTCCTCTCCCAAAATTTATTTTTATTTTTAAATAACTATCTTAATTAGCTATAGAGTAAGAGCCCGAATATTCCCCCAATCCACTCTTCAGTGAAGACAAAACATTGTATATTTATCTTTTTCTCCCAACAGAGGAGCCCCCAGTTATCTCCTTTACTGACAGCTAACATTACCAGAAAATAGCGAGCGGGGCAGGTTTTGAACATTAGCTGCGTAATCTGAGACCTTCTTTAAATTTCTGCATCTCTTTCACAAAGAAACCATAGAAAAAATAGAGAAAATATAACATATCATACCAGTTGTAGTAGGTCCGGCAGTCGTGACTGGACCAGCAGATGTTGGACTCATGGTGGTGGTTACTCCAGATCCTGAAAAACAGAATGATTATTAGATTTTTTCTCCAGATTTCTACCCTTTATTATAATAGTTCAAGAATATCCTATTTTCCCGAAGTTTCGTTATATTAATAAATGATCATGTTGATAAACTACTGAAAAAGTCCCTGAAGTTCTTATAACATTATTTAACTTTTTCTTTGGTTTCAATAATTTCTTCTAATATTTAATAAC